>OX336884.1:30306274-30641274 GCA_946959425.1 Argyrosomus regius
CGGTCGATTTGACACCTTTTTGTGTATGTGCGACAAAAACTGTGGGAGGAGTAGCGCGTCAAAAAAAGGGGCGTAAGAATAATAATAATAACTAGAAAAATTTCTAAAGAAATTTTGAGTGTGCCTGACTCTGGCCCCGTCGAGCCCTACATTAAATAGCTGTCAGCGTGTGTATGCGCGTGTGTGTGTGTTTTTGTCTGTTAATTAGAGAGTTTTCCAAAGTCTTTTATTTTGAAGGGACTCTTATTTTGAAAGAATTTTGTCTAGTGTGTGTGTCTGTGTGTCTGTGTCTGTCTGTCTGTCTGTCTGTGTCTCCCTCTATCCATCTATCTGTCTGTGTTTATCTCTGAGAGAGAAGGATAAAATGGCCGACATTCAAACTGTATTATCGACAGTCATTGTTATTATACAGAGAGTTCAATCAAGTTAATCACAGTCAGGCTTGTGGGGGGCAGTTAAGGAGAAAGTTTTACAGTCTTTTATTTTGAAGGAACTCTTATTTTGAAAGTCTTGTTGTGTGTGTGTGTGTGTGTGTGTATGTTTGTGTGTGTGTGCGTGCGTGTTTTGCCTGTTGAGGAGAGAGTTTTCTAAAATATTTTGTTTTGAAGGGACTCTTATTTTGAAAGTCTGTGTGTCTCTCTATCTATGTCTGTGTATGTGTCTGCGACAGAGAAGGATAAAATGGCCGACATTTAAAATGTAGCCCTGATAGTCATTGATATTATAAAGACAGTGAAAACAGCCCCTCCCCCCTCTGCTCCCTGTCTGTGTCTGTGAGAGGGGCCAGGTGGAGCCCACCAATCAGAACAGAGCAATCAACCGCAGCTGCTGTATGAGATTAAACAGTGCTGAGAGAGAGAAAAACGTCTGAAAGCCACCCCTCGAACAGAAAGGACTCCTGACCAAACCGTTGCTCCAATCTCTGAACCGACTTTACTGTGAGCATGCTGAGCCCTTCCCGAACGTCTAGAGACCTGTTTTGTGTGATTACCAGGAAGAAATGTCCCCTTTACAGCGATTCAAAGAAATGTTACTTCTGCTTTCCTCCAGAAAATTTCCCGCTTTTTTAACATGGCAGTCTATGGGGCTGTGGATGGGTGTTGCTGCCGCATCTTTGCGTGTGACGCCAAAACTATAAAGCTGACAGCTTCAGCAGTGTTATCACTGCGACCACCACAAATTTTCCTACGTTTCTATGTATAAATTATTTCTGTAGAGTGAAATTTGCGGCCTCAAGCGCAGTTTACAAATCTTTTTTTCGAGGAATTTCTTTCTCCCTCTGCCCTCTAGCGATGATGTCACCAACTGTAGCTCGCGAACATTCTACCAATACACACCCATTCATTTTTTGGCGTGGTTTTTGGCGATTTTTGGCAAAACCGTTCAGTGAAACCCTTAGAAAAGTCATAGCATACCGATCCCGGCCGAGCCGGTCGATTTGACACCTTTTTTGTGTATGTGCGACCAAAACTCTGGGAGGAGTAGTCGACCGAAAAACGTACGGAAGAATAATAATAATAACTAGAAAAATTTCTAAAGAAATTTTGAGTGTGCCTGACTCTGGCCCCGTCGAGCCCTACATTAAATAGCTGTCAGCGTGTGTATGCGCGTGTGTGTGTGTTTTGTCTGTTAATTAGAGAGTTTTCCAAAGTCTTTTATTTTGAAGGGACTCTTATTTTGAAAGAATTTTGTCTAGTGTGTGTGTCTGTGTGTCTGTGTCTGTCTGTCTGTCTGTCTGTGTCTCCCTCTATCCATCTATCTGTCTGTGTTTATCTCTGAGAGAGAAGGATAAAATGGCCGACATTCAAACTGTATTATTGACAGTCATTGTTATTATACAGAGAGTTCAATCAAGTTAATCACAGTCAGGCTTGTGGGGGGCAGTTAAGGAGAAAGTTTTACAGTCTTTTATTTTGAAGGAACTCTTATTTTGAAAGTCTTGTTGTGTGTGTGTGTGTGTGTGTGTGTGTGTGTGTATGTTTGTGTGTGTATGTGTGCGTGTTTTGCCTGTTGAGGAGAGAGTTTTCTAAAATATTTTGTTTTGAAGGGACTCTTATTTTGAAAGTCTGTGTGTCTCTCTATCTATGTCTGTGTATGTGTCTGCGACAGAGAAGGATAAAATGGCCGACATTAAAAATGTAGCCCTGATAGTCATTGATATTATAAAGACAGTGAAAACAGCCCCTCCCCCCTCTGCTCCCTGTCTGTGTCTGTGAGAGGGGCCAGGTGGAGCCCACCAATCAGAGCAGAGCAATCAACCGCAGCTGCTGTGTGACATTAAACAGTGCTGAGAGAGAGAAAAACGTCTGAAAGCCACCCCTCGAACAGAAAGGACTCCTGACCAAACCGTTGCTCCAATCTCTGAACCGACTTTACTGTGAGCATGCTGAGCCCTTCCCGAACGTCTAGAGACCTGTTTTGTGTGATTACCAGGAAGAAATGTCCCCTTTACAGCGATTCAAAGAAATGTTACTTCTGCTTTCCTCCAGAAATTTTCCCGCTTTTTTAACATGGCAGTCTATGGGGCTGTGGATGGGTGTTGCTGCCGCATCTTTGCGTGTGACGCCAAAACTATAAAGCTGACAGCTTCAGCAGTGTTATCACTGCGACCACCACAAATTTTCCTACGTTTCTATGTATAAATTATTTCTGTAGAGTGAAATTTGCGGCCTCAAGCGCAGTTTACAAATCTTTTTTTCGAGGAATTTCTTTCTCCCTCTGCCCTCTAGCGATGATGTCACCAACTGTAGCTCGTGAACATTCTACCAATACACACCCATTCATTTTTTGGCGTGGTTTTTGGCGATTTTTGGCAAAACCGTTCAGTGAAACCCTTAGAAAAGTCATAGCATACCGATCCCGGCCGAGCCGGTCGATTTGACACCTTTTTTGTGTATGTGCGACCAAAACTCTGGGAGGAGTAGTCGACCGAAAAAACGTACGGAAGAATAATAATAATAACTAGAAAAATTTCTAAAGAAATTTTGAGTGTGCCTGACTCTGGCCCCGTCGAGCCCTACATTAAATAGCTGTCAGCGTGTGTATGCGCGTGTGTGTGTGTTTTGTCTGTTAATTAGAGAGTTTTCCAAAGTCTTTTATTTTGAAGGGACTCTTATTTTGAAAGAATTTTGTCTAGTGTGTGTGTCTGTGTGTCTGTGTCTGTCTGTCTGTCTGTCTGTGTCTCCCTCTATCCATCTATCTGTCTGTGTTTATCTCTGAGAGAGAAGGATAAAATGGCCGACATTCAAACTGTATTATTGACAGTCATTGTTATTATACAGAGAGTTCAATCAAGTTAATCACAGTCAGGCTTGTGGGGGGCAGTTAAGGAGAAAGTTTTACAGTCTTTTATTTTGAAGGAACTCTTATTTTGAAAGTCTTGTTGTGTGTGTGTGTGTGTGTGTGTGTGTGTGTGTATGTTTGTGTGTGTGTGCGTGCGTGTTTTGCCTGTTGAGGAGAGAGTTTTCTAAAATATTTTGTTTTGAAGGGACTCTTATTTTGAAAGTCTGTGTGTCTCTCTATCTATGTCTGTGTATGTGTCTGCGACAGAGAAGGATAAAATGGCCGACATTAAAAATGTAGCCCTGATAGTCATTGATATTATAAAGACAGTGAAAACAGCCCCTCCCCCCTCTGCTCCCTGTCTGTGTCTGTGAGAGGGGCCAGGTGGAGCCCACCAATCAGAGCAGAGCAATCAACCGCAGCTGCTGTGTGAGATTAAACAGTGCTGAGAGAGAGAAAAACGTCTGAAAGCCACCCCTCGAACAGAAAGGACTCCTGACCAAACCGTTGCTCCAATCTCTGAACCGACTTTACTGTGAGCATGCTGAGCCCTTCCCGAACGTCTAGAGACCTGTTTTGTGTGATTACCAGGAAGAAATGTCCCCTTTACAGCGATTCAAAGAAATGTTACTTCTGCTTTCCTCCAGAAATTTTCCCGCTTTTTTAACATGGCAGTCTATGGGGCTGTGGATGGGTGTTGCTGCCGCATCTTTGCGTGTGACGCCAAAACTATAAAGGTGACAGCTTCAGCAGTGTTATCACTGCGACCACCACAAATTTTCCTACGTTTCTATGTATAAATTATTTCTGTAGAGTGAAATTTGCGGCCTCAAGCGCAGTTTACAAATTTTTTTTTCGAGGAATTTCTTTCTCCCTCTGCCCTCTAGCGATGATGTCACCAACTGTAGCTCGCGAACATTCTACCAATACACACCCATTCATTTTTTGGCGTGGTTTTTGGCGATTTTTAGGCAAACCGTTTGCCGAAACCCTTAGAAAAGTCATAGCCCGCGTCGCCCGGCCGAGCCGGTCGATTTGACACCTTTTTGTGTATGTGTGACAAAAACTGTGGGACGAGTAGCGCGTCAAAAAAAGGGCGTAAGAATAATAATAATAACTAGAAAAATTTCTAAAGAAATTTTGAGTGTGCCTGACTCTGGCCCCGTCGAGCCCTACATTAAATAGCTGTCAGCGTGTGTATGCGCGTGTGTGTGTGTTTTGTCTGTTAATTAGAGAGTTTTCCAAAGTCTTTTATTTTGAAGGGACTCTTATTTTGAAAGAATTTTGTCTAGTGTGTGTGTCTGTGTGTCTGTGTCTGTCTGTCTGTCTGTCTGTGTCTCCCTCTATCCATCTATCTGTCTGTGTTTATCTCTGAGAGAGAAGGATAAAATGGCCGACATTCAAACTGTATTATTGACAGTCATTGTTATTATACAGAGAGTTCAATCAAGTTAATCACAGTCAGGCTTGTGGGGGGCAGTTAAGGAGAAAGTTTTACAGTCTTTTATTTTGAAGGAACTCTTATTTTGAAAGTCTTGTTGTGTGTGTGTGTGTGTGTGTGTGTGTGTGTGTATGTTTGTGTGTGTGTGCGTGCGTGTTTTGCCTGTTGAGGAGAGAGTTTTCTAAAATATTTTGTTTTGAAGGGACTCTTATTTTGAAAGTCTGTGTGTCTCTCTATCTATGTCTGTGTATGTGTCTGCGACAGAGAAGGATAAAATGGCCGACATTAAAAATGTAGCCCTGATAGTCATTGATATTATAAAGACAGTGAAAACAGCCCCTCCCCCCTCTGCTCCCTGTCTGTGTCTGTGAGAGGGGCCAGGTGGAGCCCACCAATCAGAGCAGAGCAATCAACCGCAGCTGCTGTGTGAGATTAAACAGTGCTGAGAGAGAGAAAAACGTCTGAAAGCCACCCCTCGAACAGAAAGGACTCCTGACCAAACCGTTGCTCCAATCTCTGAACCGACTTTACTGTGAGCATGCTGAGCCCTTCCCGAACGTCTAGAGACCTGTTTTGTGTGATTACCAGGAAGAAATGTCCCCTTTACAGCGATTCAAAGAAATGTTACTTCTGCTTTCCTCCAGAAATTTTCCCGCTTTTTTAACATGGCAGTCTATGGGGCTGTGGATGGGTGTTGCTGCCGCATCTTTGCGTGTGACGCCAAAACTATAAAGGTGACAGCTTCAGCAGTGTTATCACTGCGACCACCACAAATTTTCCTACGTTTCTATGTATAAATTATTTCTGTAGAGTGAAATTTGCGGCCTCAAGCGCAGTTTACAAATTTTTTTTTTCGAGGAATTTCTTTCTCCCTCTGCCCTCTAGCGATGATGTCACCAACTGTAGCTCGCGAACATTCTACCAATACACACCCATTCATTTTTTGGCGTGGTTTTTGGCGATTTTTAGGCAAACCGTTTGCCGAAACCCTTAGAAAAGTCATAGCCCGCGTCGCCCGGCCGAGCCGGTCGATTTGACACCTTTTTGTGTATGTGTGACAAAAACTGTGGGACGAGTAGCGCGTCAAAAAAGGGCGTAAGAATAATAATAATAATAAGCGCGGGGAATAACATATAGTGTGCTCTTTCAGGCACACTCAACTAGAAAAATTTCTAAAGAAATTTTGAGTGTGCCTGACTCTGGCCCCGTCGAGCCCTACATTAAATAGCTGTCAGCGTGTGTATGCGCGTGTGTGTGTGTTTTGTCTGTTAATTAGAGAGTTTTCCAAAGTCTTTTATTTTGAAGGGACTCTTATTTTGAAAGAATTTTGTCTAGTGTGTGTGTCTGTGTGTCTGTGTCTGTCTGTCTGTCTGTCTGTGTCTCCCTCTATCCATCTATCTGTCTGTGTTTATCTCTGAGAGAGAAGGATAAAATGGCCGACATTCAAACTGTATTATTGACAGTCATTGTTATTATACAGAGAGTTCAATCAAGTTAATCACAGTCAGGCTTGTGGGGGGCAGTTAAGGAGAAAGTTTTACAGTCTTTTATTTTGAAGGAACTCTTATTTTGAAAGTCTTGTTGTGTGTGTGTGTGTGTGTGTGTGTGTGTGTGTATGTTTGTGTGTGTGTGCGTGCGTGTTTTGCCTGTTGAGGAGAGAGTTTTCTAAAATATTTTGTTTTGAAGGGACTCTTATTTTGAAAGTCTGTGTGTCTCTCTATCTATGTCTGTGTATGTGTCTGCGACAGAGAAGGATAAAATGGCCGACATTAAAAATGTAGCCCTGATAGTCATTGATATTATAAAGACAGTGAAAACAGCCCCTCCCCCCTCTGCTCCCTGTCTGTGTCTGTGAGAGGGGCCAGGTGGAGCCCACCAATCAGAGCAGAGCAATCAACCGCAGCTGCTGTGTGAGATTAAACAGTGCTGAGAGAGAGAAAAACGTCTGAAAGCCACCCCTCGAACAGAAAGGACTCCTGACCAAACCGTTGCTCCAATCTCTGAACCGACTTTACTGTGAGCATGCTGAGCCCTTCCCGAACGTCTAGAGACCTGTTTTGTGTGATTACCAGGAAGAAATGTCCCCTTTACAGCGATTCAAAGAAATGTTACTTCTGCTTTCCTCCAGAAATTTTCCCGCTTTTTTAACATGGCAGTCTATGGGGCTGTGGATGGGTGTTGCTGCCGCATCTTTGCGTGTGACGCCAAAACTATAAAGGTGACAGCTTCAGCAGTGTTATCACTGCGACCACCACAAATTTTCCTACGTTTCTATGTATAAATTATTTCTGTAGAGTGAAATTTGCGGCCTCAAGCGCAGTTTACAAATTTTTTTTTTCGAGGAATTTCTTTCTCCCTCTGCCCTCTAGCGATGATGTCACCAACTGTAGCTCGCGAACATTCTACCAATACACACCCATTCATTTTTTGGCGTGGTTTTTGGCGATTTTTAGGCAAACCGTTTGCCGAAACCCTTAGAAAAGTCATAGCCCGCGTCGCCCGGCCGAGCCGGTCGATTTGACACCTTTTTGTGTATGTGTGACAAAAACTGTGGGACGAGTAGCGCGTCAAAAAAAGGGCGTAAGAATAATAATAATAACTAGAAAAATTTCTAAAGAAATTTTGAGTGTGCCTGACTCTGGCCCCGTCGAGCCCTACATTAAATAGCTGTCAGCGTGTGTATGCGCGTGTGTGTGTGTTTTGTCTGTTAATTAGAGAGTTTTCCAAAGTCTTTTATTTTGAAGGGACTCTTATTTTGAAAGAATTTTGTCTAGTGTGTGTGTCTGTGTGTCTGTGTCTGTCTGTCTGTCTGTCTGTGTCTCCCTCTATCCATCTATCTGTCTGTGTTTATCTCTGAGAGAGAAGGATAAAATGGCCGACATTCAAACTGTATTATTGACAGTCATTGTTATTATACAGAGAGTTCAATCAAGTTAATCACAGTCAGGCTTGTGGGGGGCAGTTAAGGAGAAAGTTTTACAGTCTTTTATTTTGAAGGAACTCTTATTTTGAAAGTCTTGTTGTGTGTGTGTGTGTGTGTGTGTGTATGTTTGTGTGTGTGTGCGTGCGTGTTTTGCCTGTTGAGGAGAGAGTTTTCTAAAATATTTTGTTTTGAAGGGACTCTTATTTTGAAAGTCTGTGTGTCTCTCTATCTATGTCTGTGTATGTGTCTGCGACAGAGAAGGATAAAATGGCCGACATTAAAAATGTAGCCCTGATAGTCATTGATATTATAAAGACAGTGAAAACAGCCCCTCCCCCCTCTGCTCCCTGTCTGTGTCTGTGAGAGGGGCCAGGTGGAGCCCACCAATCAGAGCAGAGCAATCAACCGCAGCTGCTGTGTGAGATTAAACAGTGCTGAGAGAGAGAAAAACGTCTGAAAGCCACCCCTCGAACAGAAAGGACTCCTGACCAAACCGTTGCTCCAATCTCTGAACCGACTTTACTGTGAGCATGCTGAGCCCTTCCCGAACGTCTAGAGACCTGTTTTGTGTGATTACCAGGAAGAAATGTCCCCTTTACAGCGATTCAAAGAAATGTTACTTCTGCTTTCCTCCAGAAATTTTCCCGCTTTTTTAACATGGCAGTCTATGGGGCTGTGGATGGGTGTTGCTGCCGCATCTTTGCGTGTGACGCCAAAACTATAAAGGTGACAGCTTCAGCAGTGTTATCACTGCGACCACCACAAATTTTCCTACGTTTCTATGTATAAATTATTTCTGTAGAGTGAAATTTGCGGCCTCAAGCGCAGTTTACAAATTTTTTTTTTCGAGGAATTTCTTTCTCCCTCTGCCCTCTAGCGATGATGTCACCAACTGTAGCTCGCGAACATTCTACCAATACACACCCATTCATTTTTTGGCGTGGTTTTTGGCGATTTTTAGGCAAACCGTTTGCCGAAACCCTTAGAAAAGTCATAGCCCGCGTCGCCCGGCCGAGCCGGTCGATTTGACACCTTTTTGTGTATGTGTGACAAAAACTGTGGGACGAGTAGCGCGTCAAAAAAAGGGCGTAAGAATAATAATAATAACTAGAAAAATTTCTAAAGAAATTTTGAGTGTGCCTGACTCTGGCCCCGTCGCCACCATACATTATTATTGACACTGCTCAGCAAATTCAGTATTAATACAACAAGCTGTGTGAGTGAAAACAGCCCCTCCCCCCTCTGCTCCCTCAGGCAGGAGGTTGCCAAGCAACCAGGGCCAACTGCCGGGCCCTAATCAGCAGAGCAGTTAGGTGCACCTGTTAAAATGTCAGTTGGAAATGCCCAGAGAGAGAGACAAAATGCTGAAAGTCACCCCTCGAACAGAAAGGACTCCTGACCAAACCATTTGGCCTATCATTGAACCGACTTCATTTTGAGCATCGTCAGCCCTTCCTGAACGTCTACATTACTGTTTTGTGTTATAACATGAAGAATTGTGCCCTCTACGAGCGATTCAAAGAAAGGTTACTTCTGCTCTCCTCCAGAAATTTTCCCGCTTTTTTAACATGGCAGTCTATGGGGCTGTGGATGGGTGTTGCTGCCGCATCTTTGCGCGTGACGCCAAAACTATAAAGCTGACAGCTTCAGCAGTGTTATCACTGCGACTACCACAAATTTTCCTACGTTTCTAGTGAAAAAATTAATTCTGTGGAATGACATTTGTGTCCTCAATCGCACTTTACAAATTTATTTTTCGACGAATTTCTCTCTCCCTCTGCCCTCTAGCGATGATGTCACCAACTGTAGCTCGCAAACATTCTACCAATACACACCCATTCATTTTTTGGCGTGGTTTTTGGCGATTTTTGGCAAAACCGTTTGCCGAAACCCTTAGAAAAGTCATAGCACACCATTCCCGATCGAGCCGCACGTTTTGATACCACTTTTGTTTATGTGCGACCAAAACTCTGGGAGGAGAAGCGAACCCGAAAAAACATACGGAAGAAATATAAGAATAATAATAAAATTAAGTATGGGGAATAGTATATAGTGTGCTCTTTCAGGCACACTCAACTAGAAAAATTTCTAAAGAAATTTTGAGTGTGCCTGACTCTGGCCCCGTCGAGCCCTACATTAAATAGCTGTCAGCGTGTGTATGCGCGTGTGTGTGTGTTTTGTCTGTTAATTAGAGAGTTTTCCAAAGTCTTTTATTTTGAAGGGACTCTTATTTTGAAAGAATTTTGTCTAGTGTGTGTGTCTGTGTGTCTGTGTCTGTCTGTCTGTCTGTCTGTGTCTCCCTCTATCCATCTATCTGTCTGTGTTTATCTCTGAGAGAGAAGGATAAAATGGCCGACATTCAAACTGTATTATTGACAGTCATTGTTATTATACAGAGAGTTCAATCAAGTTAATCACAGTCAGGCTTGTGGGGGGCAGTTAAGGAGAAAGTTTTACAGTCTTTTATTTTGAAGGAACTCTTATTTTGAAAGTCTTGTTGTGTGTGTGTGTGTGTGTGTGTGTGTGTGTGTATGTTTGTGTGTGTGTGCGTGCGTGTTTTGCCTGTTGAGGAGAGAGTTTTCTAAAATATTTTGTTTTGAAGGGACTCTTATTTTGAAAGTCTGTGTGTCTCTCTATCTATGTCTGTGTATGTGTCTGCGACAGAGAAGGATAAAATGGCCGACATTAAAAATGTAGCCCTGATAGTCATTGATATTATAAAGACAGTGAAAACAGCCCCTCCCCCCTCTGCTCCCTGTCTGTGTCTGTGAGAGGGGCCAGGTGGAGCCCACCAATCAGAGCAGAGCAATCAACCGCAGCTGCTGTGTGAGATTAAACAGTGCTGAGAGAGAGAAAAACGTCTGAAAGCCACCCCTCGAACAGAAAGGACTCCTGACCAAACCGTTGCTCCAATCTCTGAACCGACTTTACTGTGAGCATGCTGAGCCCTTCCCGAACGTCTAGAGACCTGTTTTGTGTGATTACCAGGAAGAAATGTCCCCTTTACAGCGATTCAAAGAAATGTTACTTCTGCTTTCCTCCAGAAATTTTCCCGCTTTTTTAACATGGCAGTCTATGGGGCTGTGGATGGGTGTTGCTGCCGCATCTTTGCGTGTGACGCCAAAACTATAAAGGTGACAGCTTCAGCAGTGTTATCACTGCGACCACCACAAATTTTCCTACGTTTCTATGTATAAATTATTTCTGTAGAGTGAAATTTGCGGCCTCAAGCGCAGTTTACAAATTTTTTTTTTCGAGGAATTTCTTTCTCCCTCTGCCCTCTAGCGATGATGTCACCAACTGTAGCTCGCGAACATTCTACCAATACACACCCATTCATTTTTTGGCGTGGTTTTTGGCGATTTTTAGGCAAACCGTTTGCCGAAACCCTTAGAAAAGTCATAGCCCGCGTCGCCCGGCCGAGCCGGTCGATTTGACACCTTTTTGTGTATGTGTGACAAAAACTGTGGGACGAGTAGCGCGTCAAAAAAAGGGCGTAAGAATAATAATAATAATAAGCGCGGGGAATAACATATAGTGTGCTCTTTCAGGCACACTCAACTAGAAAAATTTCTAAAGAAATTTTGAGTGTGCCTGACTCTGGCCCCGTCGAGCCCTACATTAAATAGCTGTCAGCGTGTGTATGCGCGTGTGTGTGTGTTTTGTCTGTTAATTAGAGAGTTTTCCAAAGTCTTTTATTTTGAAGGGACTCTTATTTTGAAAGAATTTTGTCTAGTGTGTGTGTCTGTGTGTCTGTGTCTGTCTGTCTGTCTGTCTGTGTCTCCCTCTATCCATCTATCTGTCTGTGTTTATCTCTGAGAGAGAAGGATAAAATGGCCGACATTCAAACTGTATTATTGACAGTCATTGTTATTATACAGAGAGTTCAATCAAGTTAATCACAGTCAGGCTTGTGGGGGGCAGTTAAGGAGAAAGTTTTACAGTCTTTTATTTTGAAGGAACTCTTATTTTGAAAGTCTTGTTGTGTGTGTGTGTGTGTGTGTGTGTGTGTGTATGTTTGTGTGTGTGTGCGTGCGTGTTTTGCCTGTTGAGGAGAGAGTTTTCTAAAATATTTTGTTTTGAAGGGACTCTTATTTTGAAAGTCTGTGTGTCTCTCTATCTATGTCTGTGTATGTGTCTGCGACAGAGAAGGATAAAATGGCCGACATTAAAAATGTAGCCCTGATAGTCATTGATATTATAAAGACAGTGAAAACAGCCCCTCCCCCCCTCTGCTCCCTGTCTGTGTCTGTGAGAGGGGCCAGGTGGAGCCCACCAATCAGAGCAGAGCAATCAACCGCAGCTGCTGTGTGAGATTAAACAGTGCTGAGAGAGAGAAAAACGTCTGAAAGCCACCCCTCGAACAGAAAGGACTCCTGACCAAACCGTTGCTCCAATCTCTGAACCGACTTTACTGTGAGCATGCTGAGCCCTTCCCGAACGTCTAGAGACCTGTTTTGTGTGATTACCAGGAAGAAATGTCCCCTTTACAGCGATTCAAAGAAATGTTACTTCTGCTTTCCTCCAGAAATTTTCCCGCTTTTTTAACATGGCAGTCTATGGGGCTGTGGATGGGTGTTGCTGCCGCATCTTTGCGTGTGACGCCAAAACTATAAAGGTGACAGCTTCAGCAGTGTTATCACTGCGACCACCACAAATTTTCCTACGTTTCTATGTATAAATTATTTCTGTAGAGTGAAATTTGCGGCCTCAAGCGCAGTTTACAAATTTTTTTTTTCGAGGAATTTCTTTCTCCCTCTGCCCTCTAGCGATGATGTCACCAACTGTAGCTCGCGAACATTCTACCAATACACACCCATTCATTTTTTGGCGTGGTTTTTGGCGATTTTTAGGCAAACCGTTTGCCGAAACCCTTAGAAAAGTCATAGCCCGCGTCGCCCGGCCGAGCCGGTCGATTTGACACCTTTTTGTGTATGTGTGACAAAAACTGTGGGACGAGTAGCGCGTCAAAAAAAAGGGCGTAAGAATAATAATAATAATAAGCGCGGGGAATAACATATAGTGTGCTCTTTCAGGCACACTCAATAAGCGCGGGAATAACATATAGTGTGCTCTTTCAGGCACACTCAATAAGCGCGGGGAATAACATATAGTGTGCTCTTTCAGGCACACTCAACTAGAAAAATTTCTAAAGAAATTTTGAGTGTGCCTGACTCTGGCCCCGTCGAGCCCTACATTAAATAGCTGTCAGCGTGTGTATGCGCGTGTGTGTGTTTTGTCTGTTAATTAGAGGGTTTTCCAAAGCCTTTTATTTTGAAGGGACTCTTATTTTGAAAGAATTGTGTCTAGTGTGTGTGTGTCTGTGTGTCTGTGTGTGTCTGTCTGTCTGTCTGTGTCTCCCTCTATCCATCTATCTGTCTGTGTTTATCTCTGAGAGAGAAGGATAAAATGGCCGACATTCAAACTGTATTATTGACAGCCATTGTTATTATACAGAGAGTTCAATCAAGTTAATCACAGTCAGGCTTGTGGGGGGCAGTTAAGGAGAAAGTTTTACAGTCTTTTATTTTGAAGGAACTCTTATTTTGAAAGTCTTGTTGTGTGTGTGTGTGTGTGTGTGTGTGTGTGTGTGTGTGTCTGCGAGAGAGAAGGATAAAATGGCCGACATTAAAAATGTAGCCTTGATAGTCATTGATTAAGATAGCCCCTCCCCCCTCTCCTCCTTCAGACAGGCTTGAGGTTGCCAAGCAACCAGGGCCAACTGCCCTAATCAGCAGAGCAGTTAGGTGCACCTGTTAGAATGTCTAGTGATATAATTTTTATTTCTGTAGTACAAAATCTGTGTCCGTTAAGGAGAGAGTTTTACAAAGTCTTTTATTTTGAAGGGACTCTTATTTTGAAAGAATTTTGTCTAGTGTGTGTTTCTGTGTGTCTGTGTGTGTCTGTCTGTCTGTCTGTCTGTGTCTCCCTCTATCCATCTATCTGTCTGTGTTTATCTCTGTGAGAGAGAAGGATAAAATGGCCGACATTCAAACTGTATTATTGACAGTTATTGTTATTATACAGAGAGTTCAATCAAGTTAATCACAGTCAGGCTTGTGGAGGGCAGTTAAGGAGAAAGTTTTACAGTCTTTTATTTTGAAGGAACTCTTATTTTGAAAGTCTTGTTGTGTGTGTGTGTGTGTGTGTGTGTATGTTTGTGTGTGTGTGTGTGTTTGTGTCTGCGAGAGAGAAGGATAAAATGGCCGACATTAAAAATGTAGCCTTGATAGTCATTGATTAAGATAGCCCCTCCCCCCCTCTCCTCCCTCAGACAGGCTTGAGGTTGCCAAGCAACCAGGGCCAACTGCCGGCCCTAATCAGCAGAGCAGTTAGGTACACCTGTTATAATGTCAGTTGGAAATGCCCAGAGAGAGAGAGAGAAAATGCTGAAACCGCCCGTCGAAAAAGACGGTGTGGTGGCCAAACCGTTTGGCCTATCATTGAACCGACTTCACTGTGAGCATCTTGAGCTCTTCCTGATCATTTACATATATATTTGAGGGGAAAATTGTATAAACCTTGGCCTTGGTAGTCATAGAAAGAACAGGTGCTCCCTGCTCCTTTTGGAAATTTCTCCTCTCCCGTTAACATGGGCGTAGATGCGGCCGTGGGTTGGTGTTCCTGCCGCATCTTTGTGTCTCACGCCAAAACTATAAAGCCGACAGCTTCAGCAGTGTTATCACTGCGACCACCACAAATTTTCCTACATTTCTAGCTATAAAATTATTTCTGTAGAGAGACATTTGTGGCCTCAATCGCAGTTTACAATTTTTTTTTTTTGACGAATTTCTCTCTCTCTCTGCCCTCTAGCGATGATGTCACCAACTGTAGCTCGCGAACATTCTACCAATACACACCCATTCATTTTTTGGCGTGGTTTTTGGCGATTTTTGGCAAAACCGTTTGGTGAAACCCTTAGAAAAGTCATAGCCTGCGTCGCACGGCCGAGCCGGTCGATTTGACACCTTTTTGTGTATGTGCGACAAAAACTGTGGGAGGAGTAGCGCGTCAAAAAAAGGGCGTAAGAATAATAATAATAACTAGAAAAATTTCTAAAGAAATTTTGAGTGTGCCTGACTCTGGCCCCGTCGAGCCCTACATTAAATAGCTGTCAGCGTGTGTATGCGCGTGTGTGTGTGTTTTGTCTGTTAATTAGAGAGTTTTCCAAAGTCTTTTATTTTGAAGGGACTCTTATTTTGAAAGAATTTTGTCTAGTGTGTGTGTCTGTGTGTCTGTGTCTGTCTGTCTGTCTGTCTGTGTCTCCCTCTATCCATCTATCTGTCTGTGTTTATCTCTGAGAGAGAAGGATAAAATGGCCGACATTCAAACTGTATTATCGACAGTCATTGTTATTATACAGAGAGTTCAATCAAGTTAATCACAGTCAGGCTTGTGGGGGGCAGTTAAGGAGAAAGTTTTACAGTCTTTTATTTTGAAGGAACTCTTATTTTGAAAGTCTTGTTGTGTGTGTGTGTGTGTGTGTGTATGTTTGTGTGTGTGTGCGTGCGTGTTTTGCCTGTTGAGGAGAGAGTTTTCTAAAATATTTTGTTTTGAAGGGACTCTTATTTTGAAAGTCTGTGTGTCTCTCTATCTATGTCTGTGTATGTGTCTGCGACAGAGAAGGATAAAATGGCCGACATTTAAAATGTAGCCCTGATAGTCATTGATATTATAAAGACAGTGAAAACAGCCCCTCCCCCCTCTGCTCCCTGTCTGTGTCTGTGAGAGGGGCCAGGTGGAGCCCACCAATCAGAACAGAGCAATCAACCGCAGCTGCTGTATGAGATTAAACAGTGCTGAGAGAGAGAAAAACGTCTGAAAGCCACCCCTCGAACAGAAAGGACTCCTGACCAAACCGTTGCTCCAATCTCTGAACCGACTTTACTGTGAGCATGCTGAGCCCTTCCCGAACGTCTAGAGACCTGTTTTGTGTGATTACCAGGAAGAAATGTCCCCTTTACAGCGATTCAAAGAAATGTTACTTCTGCTTTCCTCCAGAAAATTTCCCGCTTTTTTAACATGGCAGTCTATGGGGCTGTGGATGGGTGTTGCTGCCGCATCTTTGCGTGTGACGCCAAAACTATAAAGCTGACAGCTTCAGCAGTGTTATCACTGCGACCACCACAAATTTTCCTACGTTTCTATGTATAAATTATTTCTGTAGAGTGAAATTTGCGGCCTCAAGCGCAGTTTACAAATCTTTTTTTCGAGGAATTTCTTTCTCCCTCTGCCCTCTAGCGATGATGTCACCAACTGTAGCTCGCGAACATTCTACCAATACACACCCATTCATTTTTTGGCGTGGTTTTTGGCGATTTTTGGCAAAACCGTTCAGTGAAACCCTTAGAAAAGTCATAGCATACCGATCCCGGCCGAGCCGGTCGATTTGACACCTTTTTTGTGTATGTGCGACCAAAACTCTGGGAGGAGTAGTCGACCGAAAAACGTACGGAAGAATAATAATAATAACTAGAAAAATTTCTAAAGAAATTTTGAGTGTGCCTGACTCTGGCCCCGTCGAGCCCTACATTAAATAGCTGTCAGCGTGTGTATGCGCGTGTGTGTGTGTTTTGTCTGTTAATTAGAGAGTTTTCCAAAGTCTTTTATTTTGAAGGGACTCTTATTTTGAAAGAATTTTGTCTAGTGTGTGTGTCTGTGTGTCTGTGTCTGTCTGTCTGTCTGTCTGTGTCTCCCTCTATCCATCTATCTGTCTGTGTTTATCTCTGAGAGAGAAGGATAAAATGGCCGACATTCAAACTGTATTATTGACAGTCATTGTTATTATACAGAGAGTTCAATCAAGTTAATCACAGTCAGGCTTGTGGGGGGCAGTTAAGGAGAAAGTTTTACAGTCTTTTATTTTGAAGGAACTCTTATTTTGAAAGTCTTGTTGTGTGTGTGTGTGTGTGTGTGTGTGTGTGTATGTTTGTGTGTGTGTGCGTGCGTGTTTTGCCTGTTGAGGAGAGAGTTTTCTAAAATATTTTGTTTTGAAGGGACTCTTATTTTGAAAGTCTGTGTGTCTCTCTATCTATGTCTGTGTATGTGTCTGCGACAGAGAAGGATAAAATGGCCGACATTAAAAATGTAGCCCTGATAGTCATTGATATTATAAAGACAGTGAAAACAGCCCCTCCCCCCTCTGCTCCCTGTCTGTGTCTGTGAGAGGGGCCAGGTGGAGCCCACCAATCAGAGCAGAGCAATCAACCGCAGCTGCTGTGTGAGATTAAACAGTGCTGAGAGAGAGAAAAACGTCTGAAAGCCACCCCTCGAACAGAAAGGACTCCTGACCAAACCGTTGCTCCAATCTCTGAACCGACTTTACTGTGAGCATGCTGAGCCCTTCCCGAACGTCTAGAGACCTGTTTTGTGTGATTACCAGGAAGAAATGTCCCCTTTACAGCGATTCAAAGAAATGTTACTTCTGCTTTCCTCCAGAAATTTTCCCGCTTTTTTAACATGGCAGTCTATGGGGCTGTGGATGGGTGTTGCTGCCGCATCTTTGCGTGTGACGCCAAAACTATAAAGGTGACAGCTTCAGCAGTGTTATCACTGCGACCACCACAAATTTTCCTACGTTTCTATGTATAAATTATTTCTGTAGAGTGAAATTTGCGGCCTCAAGCGCAGTTTACAAATTTTTTTTTCGAGGAATTTCTTTCTCCCTCTGCCCTCTAGCGATGATGTCACCAACTGTAGCTCGCGAACATTCTACCAATACACACCCATTCATTTTTTGGCGTGGTTTTTGGCGATTTTTAGGCAAACCGTTTGCCGAAACCCTTAGAAAAGTCATAGCCCGCGTCGCCCGGCCGAGCCGGTCGATTTGACACCTTTTTGTGTATGTGTGACAAAAACTGTGGGACGAGTAGCGCGTCAAAAAAAGGGCGTAAGAATAATAATAATAACTAGAAAAATTTCTAAAGAAATTTTGAGTGTGCCTGACTCTGGCCCCGTCGAGCCCTACATTAAATAGCTGTCAGCGTGTGTATGCGCGTGTGTGTGTGTTTTGTCTGTTAATTAGAGAGTTTTCCAAAGTCTTTTATTTTGAAGGGACTCTTATTTTGAAAGAATTTTGTCTAGTGTGTGTGTCTGTGTGTCTGTGTCTGTCTGTCTGTCTGTCTGTGTCTCCCTCTATCCATCTATCTGTCTGTGTTTATCTCTGAGAGAGAAGGATAAAATGGCCGACATTCAAACTGTATTATTGACAGTCATTGTTATTATACAGAGAGTTCAATCAAGTTAATCACAGTCAGGCTTGTGGGGGGCAGTTAAGGAGAAAGTTTTACAGTCTTTTATTTTGAAGGAACTCTTATTTTGAAAGTCTTGTTGTGTGTGTGTGTGTGTGTGTGTGTGTGTGTGTATGTTTGTGTGTGTGTGCGTGCGTGTTTTGCCTGTTGAGGAGAGAGTTTTCTAAAATATTTTGTTTTGAAGGGACTCTTATTTTGAAAGTCTGTGTGTCTCTCTATCTATGTCTGTGTATGTGTCTGCGACAGAGAAGGATAAAATGGCCGACATTAAAAATGTAGCCCTGATAGTCATTGATATTATAAAGACAGTGAAAACAGCCCCTCCCCCCTCTGCTCCCTGTCTGTGTCTGTGAGAGGGGCCAGGTGGAGCCCACCAATCAGAGCAGAGCAATCAACCGCAGCTGCTGTGTGAGATTAAACAGTGCTGAGAGAGAGAAAAACGTCTGAAAGCCACCCCTCGAACAGAAAGGACTCCTGACCAAACCGTTGCTCCAATCTCTGAACCGACTTTACTGTGAGCATGCTGAGCCCTTCCCGAACGTCTAGAGACCTGTTTTGTGTGATTACCAGGAAGAAATGTCCCCTTTACAGCGATTCAAAGAAATGTTACTTCTGCTTTCCTCCAGAAATTTTCCCGCTTTTTTAACATGGCAGTCTATGGGGCTGTGGATGGGTGTTGCTGCCGCATCTTTGCGTTTGACGCCAAAACTATAAAGGTGACAGCTTCAGCAGTGTTATCACTGCGACCACCACAAATTTTCCTACGTTTCTATGTATAAATTATTTCTGTAGAGTGAAATTTGCGGCCTCAAGCGCAGTTTACAAATTTTTTTTTCGAGGAATTTCTTTCTCCCTCTGCCCTCTAGCGATGATGTCACCAACTGTAGCTCGCGAACATTCTACCAATACACACCCATTCATTTTTTGGCGTGGTTTTTGGCGATTTTTAGGCAAACCGTTTGCCGAAACCCTTAGAAAAGTCATAGCCCGCGTCGCCCGGCCGAGCCGGTCGATTTGACACCTTTTTGTGTATGTGTGACAAAAACTGTGGGACGAGTAGCGCGTCAAAAAAAGGGGCGTAAGAATAATAATAATAACTAGAAAAATTTCTAAAGAAATTTTGAGTGTGCCTGACTCTGGCCCCGTCGAGCCCTACATTAAATAGCTGTCAGCGTGTGTATGCGCGTGTGTGTGTGTTTTGTCTGTTAATTAGAGAGTTTTCCAAAGTCTTTTATTTTGAAGGGACTCTTATTTTGAAAGAATTTTGTCTAGTGTGTGTGTCTGTGTGTCTGTGTCTGTCTGTCTGTCTGTCTGTGTCTCCCTCTATCCATCTATCTGTCTGTGTTTATCTCTGAGAGAGAAGGATAAAATGGCCGACATTCAAACTGTATTATTGACAGTCATTGTTATTATACAGAGAGTTCAATCAAGTTAATCACAGTCAGGCTTGTGGGGGGCAGTTAAGGAGAAAGTTTTACAGTCTTTTATTTTGAAGGAACTCTTATTTTGAAAGTCTTGTTGTGTGTGTGTGTGTGTGTGTGTGTGTGTGTGTATGTTTGTGTGTGTGTGCGTGCGTGTTTTGCCTGTTGAGGAGAGAGTTTTCTAAAATATTTTGTTTTGAAGGGACTCTTATTTTGAAAGTCTGTGTGTCTCTCTATCTATGTCTGTGTATGTGTCTGCGACAGAGAAGGATAAAATGGCCGACATTAAAAATGTAGCCCTGATAGTCATTGATATTATAAAGACAGTGAAAACAGCCCCTCCCCCCTCTGCTCCCTGTCTGTGTCTGTGAGAGGGGCCAGGTGGAGCCCACCAATCAGAGCAGAGCAATCAACCGCAGCTGCTGTGTGAGATTAAACAGTGCTGAGAGAGAGAAAAACGTCTGAAAGCCACCCCTCGAACAGAAAGGACTCCTGACCAAACCGTTGCTCCAATCTCTGAACCGACTTTACTGTGAGCATGCTGAGCCCTTCCCGAACGTCTAGAGACCTGTTTTGTGTGATTACCAGGAAGAAATGTCCCCTTTACAGCGATTCAAAGAAATGTTACTTCTGCTTTCCTCCAGAAATTTTCCCGCTTTTTTAACATGGCAGTCTATGGGGCTGTGGATGGGTGTTGCTGCCGCATCTTTGCGTGTGACGCCAAAACTATAAAGGTGACAGCTTCAGCAGTGTTATCACTGCGACCACCACAAATTTTCCTACGTTTCTATGTATAAATTATTTCTGTAGAGTGAAATTTGCGGCCTCAAGCGCAGTTTACAAATTTTTTTTTTCGAGGAATTTCTTTCTCCCTCTGCCCTCTAGCGATGATGTCACCAACTGTAGCTCGCGAACATTCTACCAATACACACCCATTCATTTTTTGGCGTGGTTTTTGGCGATTTTTAGGCAAACCGTTTGCCGAAACCCTTAGAAAAGTCATAGCCCGCGTCGCCCGGCCGAGCCGGTCGATTTGACACCTTTTTGTGTATGTGTGACAAAAACTGTGGGACGAGTAGCGCGTCAAAAAAAGGGCGTAAGAATAATAATAATAACTAGAAAAATTTCTAAAGAAATTTTGAGTGTGCCTGACTCTGGCCCCGTCGAGCCCTACATTAAATAGCTGTCAGCGTGTGTATGCGCGTGTGTGTGTGTTTTGTCTGTTAATTAGAGAGTTTTCCAAAGTCTTTTATTTTGAAGGGACTCTTATTTTGAAAGAATTTTGTCTAGTGTGTGTGTCTGTGTGTCTGTGTCTGTCTGTCTGTCTGTCTGTGTCTCCCTCTATCCATCTATCTGTCTGTGTTTATCTCTGAGAGAGAAGGATAAAATGGCCGACATTCAAACTGTATTATTGACAGTCATTGTTATTATACAGAGAGTTCAATCAAGTTAATCACAGTCAGGCTTGTGGGGGGCAGTTAAGGAGAAAGTTTTACAGTCTTTTATTTTGAAGGAACTCTTATTTTGAAAGTCTTGTTGTGTGTGTGTGTGTGTGTGTGTGTGTGTGTGATGTTTGTGTGTGTGTGCGTGCGTGTTTTGCCTGTTGAGGAGAGAGTTTTCTAAAATATTTTGTTTTGAAGGGACTCTTATTTTGAAAGTCTGTGTGTCTCTCTATCTATGTCTGTGTATGTGTCTGCGACAGAGAAGGATAAAATGGCCGACATTAAAAATGTAGCCCTGATAGTCATTGATATTATAAAGACAGTGAAAACAGCCCCTCCCCCCTCTGCTCCCTGTCTGTGTCTGTGAGAGGGGCCAGGTGGAGCCCACCAATCAGAGCAGAGCAATCAACCGCAGCTGCTGTGTGAGATTAAACAGTGCTGAGAGAGAGAAAAACGTCTGAAAGCCACCCCTCGAACAGAAAGGACTCCTGACCAAACCGTTGCTCCAATCTCTGAACCGACTTTACTGTGAGCATGCTGAGCCCTTCCCGAACGTCTAGAGACCTGTTTTGTGTGATTACCAGGAAGAAATGTCCCCTTTACAGCGATTCAAAGAAATGTTACTTCTGCTTTCCTCCAGAAATTTTCCCGCTTTTTTAACATGGCAGTCTATGGGGCTGTGGATGGGTGTTGCTGCCGCATCTTTGCGTGTGACGCCAAAACTATAAAGGTGACAGCTTCAGCAGTGTTATCACTGCGACCACCACAAATTTTCCTACGTTTCTATGTATAAATTATTTCTGTAGAGTGAAATTTGCGGCCTCAAGCGCAGTTTACAAATTTTTTTTTCGAGGAATTTCTTTCTCCCTCTGCCCTCTAGCGATGATGTCACCAACTGTAGCTCGCGAACATTCTACCAATACACACCCATTCATTTTTTGGCGTGGTTTTTGGCGATTTTTAGGCAAACCGTTTGCCGAAACCCTTAGAAAAGTCATAGCCCGCGTCGCCCGGCCGAGCCGGGTCGATTTGACACCTTTTTGTGTATGTGTGACAAAAACTGTGGGACGAGTAGCGCGTCAAAAAAAGGGCGTAAGAATAATAATAATAATAAGCGCGGGGAATAACATATAGTGTGCTCTTTCAGGCACACTCAATAAGCGCGGGGAATAACATATAGTGTGCTCTTTCAGGCACACTCAATAAGCGCGGGGAATAACATATAGTGTGCTCTTTCAGGCACACTCAATAAGCGCGGGGAATAACATATAGTGTGCTCTTTCAGGCACACTCAATAATAATAACTAGAAAACTGCATTTCCTGCGGAAAGTGCGGTGTGGGTGCCCTCTGCCGCCCGTTGCTGCCCGTTGCTGCCCGTTGCTGCATGTCATTTCCCCGTCTCTCTCTCCCCACATTTCTGTCACTCTTCAGCTGTCGCTATACTATAAAGCTTGAAAAGGCCATAAAAGATATATCTTAAAATTGTGAAATTAGCTGAAAAAAGTAGAATGGTATAACAAAGTGTAAAATTAGCTGAAAAAAGTACAATAATATAATAAAGTGTGAAATTAGCTGAAAAAAGTAGAATGGTATAACAAAGTGTAAAATTAGCTGAAAAAGTACAATAATATAACAAAGTGTGAAATTAGCTGAAAAAAAGTAGAATGGTATAAGAAAGTGTGAAATTAGCTGAAAAAAGTAGAATAGTATAAGAAAGTGTGAAATTAGCTGAAAAAAGTAGAATAGCATAAGGAAGTGTGAAATTAGCTGAAAAAAAGTACAATAATATAAGAAAGTGTGAAATTAGCTGAAAAAAGTAGAATAGTATAAGAAAGTGTGAAATTAGCTGAAAAAAGTACAATAGTATAAGAAAGTGTGAAATTAGCTGAAAAAAGTAGAATAGCATAAGGAAGTGTGAAATTAGCTGAAAAAAGTACAATAGTATAAGAAAGTGTGAAATTAGCTGAAAAAAGTAGAATAGTATAAGAAAGTGTGAAATTAGCTGAAAAAAGTAGAATGGTATAACAAAATGTGAAATTAGCTGAAAAAAGTAGAATGGTATAAGAAAGTGTGAAATTAGCTGAAAAAAAGTAGAATGGTATAAGAAAGTGTAAAATTAGCTGAAAAAAGTAGACTGGTATAACAAAGTAGCTGAAAAAGTAGAATGGTATAAGGATGTATAGTATAAATATTTGTTGAAGGTTTGTAGAAAGATTTGAAGTTTGTACAATTTATTTAAATGGGATAAAATTGTAGAAAAAGTTGAATATGTAAAATATGAATAGTAGAAATTACTAAAATAATTGTAGTAATGTCCTAAATGAGCTGAATCTAGTGATATAATTTTTATTTCTGTAGTACAAAATCTGTGTCCGTTAAGGAGAGAGTTTTACAAAGTCTTTTATTTTGAAGGGACTCTTATTTTGAAGGGACTCTTATTTTGAAAGCCTTTGATCTGTCTGTCTGTCTGTCTGTCTGTCAAAGAGAGTTTTTCAAAGTCTTTTATTTTGAAGGGACTCTTATTTTGAAAGCCTTTTGTCTTGTCTGTGTGTGTGTGTGTGTGTGTGTGTGTGTGTGTCTGCGAGAGAGAAGGATAAAATGGCCGACATTAAAAATGTAGCCTTGATAGTCATTGATAAAGATAGCCCCTCCCCCCTCTCCTCCTTCAGACAGGCTTGAGGTTGCCAAGCAACCAGGGCCAACTGCCGCAGAGCAGTTAGGTGCACCTGTTAGAATGTCAGTTGGCAATGCCCAGAGAGACACACAGAGAAAATCTTCAAATGAACTCCCTCGAAGAGGTGGCAAAAAATGCCATAAGGTGTGCCACAAACCAAAATCCGAAAGTACCATCAGTAAGCTCGTCTCGTGGACCATGTCTGGGCAGACTTTCAGGCGAAAATTGGATAAACTTTGGCCTTCGTGGTGATACAAAGAACAGGTGCTCCCTGCTCCTTTTGGAAATTTCTCCTCTCCCGTTAACATGGGAGGAGATGGGGCCGTGGATCGGTGTTGCTGCCGCATCTTTGTGTCTCACGCCAAAACTATAAAGCCGACAGCTTCAGCAGTGTTATCACTGCGACCACCACAAATTTTCCTACGTTTCTAGCTATAAAATTATTTCTGTAGAGAGACATTTGTGGCCTCAATCGCAGTTTACAATTTTTTTTTTTTGACGAATTTCTCTCTCTCTCTGCCCTCTAGCGATGACATCACCCACTCTAGGTCTGGGACATTCTACCAATACACACCCATTATAAACGCAGAATTTGAGTAAAAACCTGCTCAACTTTGAGCCTTGATAGTTTAAAAACGGTAAAAGATTTTAAAAAGAGTTAAATACGAGTTTAATAGTTTAAGATCTTGTGTACAATTTGAAATTTGAATGAAGTCTGTAGTAGTAGTAGAAGTAGTTTAAAAGGTAGAATGTTTGTGGAAGGTTTGTAGAAAGATTTGAAGTTAGTACAATGCATTTCAAATGGTACAAAAAATTGTAGAAAAAGTTGAATAATTTGAAAATTATTAATAGTAGAAATGTGAAAAGTAATAGCCATCATGTCCTAAATGAGCTGAATCTAGTGATATAAGTTTTATTTTTGTAGGACAAAATTTGTAGGAGTAGTTATGCGGCGAAAAACGTACGGAAGAAAAATAATAATAAAGATTTGAAGAACAATAGTGTGGTCGCCCTCTGGGCACCCACACCAATAAGCGCGGGGAATAACATATAGTGTGCTCTTTCAGGCACACTCAATAAGCGCGGGGAATAACATATAGTGTGCTCTTTCAGGCACACTCAATAATAAAATTAAGTATGGGGAATAGTATATAGTGTGCTCTTTCAGGCACACTCAACTAGAAAAATTTCTAAAGAAATTTTGAGTGTGCCTGACTCTGGCCCCGTCGAGCCCTACATTAAATAGCTGTCAGCGTGTGTTTTGTCTGTTAATTAGAGGGTTTTCCAAAGTCTTAGGGTTTTCTAAAGTCTTTTATTTTGAAGGGACTCTTATTTTGAAAGAATTTTGTCTAGTGTGTGTGTGTCTGTGTGTCTGTGTGTGTCTGTCTGTCTGTCTGTGTCTCCCTCTATCCATCTATCTGTCTGTGTTTATCTCTGAGAGAGAAGGATAAAATGGCCGACATTCAAACTGTATTATTGACAGTCATTGTTATTATACAGAGAGTTCAATCAAGTTAATCACAGTCAGGCTTGTGGGGGGCAGTTAAGGAGAAAGTTTTACAGTCCTTTATTTTGAAGGAACTCTTATTTTGAAAGTCTTGTTGTGTGTGTGTGTGTGTGTGTGTGTATGTTTGTGTGTGTGTGCGTGTGTGTTTTGCCTGTTAAGGAGAGAGTTTTCTAAAATATTTTATTTTGAAGGGACTCTTATTTTGAAAGTCTGTGTGTCTCTCTATCTATGTCTGTGTATGTGTCTGCGAGAGAGAAGGATAAAATGGCCGACATTAAAAATGTAGCCTTGATAGTCATTGATTAAGATAGCCCCTCCCCCTCTCCCTCCCTCAGACAGGCTTGAGGTTGCCAAGCAACCAGGGCCAACTGCCGGCCCTAATCAGCAGAGCAGTTAGGTGCACCTGTTACAATGTCAGTTGGAAATGCCCAGAGAGAGAGAGAGAAAATGCTGAAACCGCCCGTCGAAAAAGACGGTGTGGTGGCCAAACCGTTTGGCCTATCATTGAACCGACTTCACTATGAGCATCTTGAGCTCCTCCTGATCATCTACATATATATTTGAGGCGAAAATTGTATAAACCTTGGCCTTGGTAGTCATAGAAAGAACAGGTGCTCCCTGCTCCTTTTGGAAATTTCTCCTCTCCCGTTAACATGGGCGTAGATGCGGCCGTGGGTTGGTGTTGCTGCCGCATCTTTGTGTCTCACGCCAAAACTATAAAGCCGACAGCTTCAGCAGTGTTATCACTGCGACCACCACAAATTTTCCTACATTTCTAGCTATAAAATTATTTCTGTAGAGAGACATTTGTGGCCTCAATCGCAGTTTACAAATTTTTTTTTTTGACGAATTTCTCTCTCTCTCTGCCCTCTAGCGATGACATCACCCACTCTAGGTCTGGGACATTCTACCAATACACACCCATTCATTTTTTTGGCGTGGTTTTTGGCGATTTTTGGCAAAACCGTTCAGTGAAACCCTTAGAAAAGTCATAGCATACCGATCCCGGCCGAGCCGGTCGATTTGACACCTTTTTTGTGTATGTGCGACCAAAACTCTGGGAGGAGTAGTCGACCGAAAAACGTACGGAAGAATAATAATAATTATAACTAGAAAAATTTCTAAAGAAATTTTGAGTGTGCCTGACTCTGGCCCCGTCGAGCCCTACATTAAATAGCTGTCAGCATGTGTATGCGCGCGTGTGTGTGTTTTGTCTGTTAATTAGAGGGTTTTCCAAAGTCTTTTATTTTGAAGGGACTCTTATTTTGAAAGAATTTTGTCTAGTGTGTGTTTCTGTGTGTCTGTGTGTGTCTGTCTGTCTGTCTGTCTGTCTGTGTCTCCCTCTATCCATCTATCTGTCTGTGTTTATCTCTGTGAGAGAGAAGGATAAAATGGCCGACATTCAAACTGTATTATTGACAGTTATTGTTATTATACAGAGAGTTCAATCAAGTTAATCACAGTCAGGCTTGTGGAGGGCAGTTAAGGAGAAAGTTTTACAGTCTTTTATTTTGAAGGAACTCTTATTTTGAAAGTCTTGTTGTGTGTGTGTGTGTGTGTGTGTGATGTTTGTGTGTGTGTGTGTGTGTGTGTGTGTGTGTGTGTGTTTGTGTCTGCGAGAGAGAAGGATAAAATGGCCGACATTAAAAATGTAGCCTTGATAGTCATTGATTAAGATAGCCCCTCCCCCCTCTCCTCCCTCAGACAGGCTTGAGGTTGCCAAGCAACCAGGGCCAACTGCCGGCCCTAATCAGCAGAGCAGTTAGGTGCACCTGTTAGAATGTCTAGTGATATAATTTTTATTTCTGTAGTACAAAATCTGTGTCCGTTAAGGAGAGAGTTTTACAAAGTCTTTTATTTTGAAGGGAGTCTTATTTTGAAGGGACTTTTATTTTGAAAGCCTTTGATCTGTCTGTCTGTCTGTCTGTCAAAGAGAGTTTTTCAAAGTCTTTTATTTTGAAGGGACTCTTATTTTGAAAGCCTTTTGTCTTGTCTGTGTGTGTGTGTGTGTGTGTGTGTGTGTGTGTCTGCGAGAGAGAAGGATAAAATGGCCGACATTAAAAATGTAGCCTTGATAGTCATTGATTAAGATAGCCCCTCCCCCCTCTCCTCCTTCAGACAGGCTTGAGGTTGCCAAGCAACCAGGGCCAACTGCCCTAATCAGCAGAGCAGTTAGGTGCACCTGTTGTCAGTTGGCAATGCCCAGAGA
Organism: Argyrosomus regius; assembly: GCA_946959425.1. Classification (NCBI taxonomy): domain Eukaryota; kingdom Metazoa; phylum Chordata; class Actinopteri; family Sciaenidae; genus Argyrosomus; species Argyrosomus regius. The sequence goes on from OX336884.1 coordinate 30,333,425, forward strand.
GACACACAGAGAAAATCTTCAAATGAACTCCCTCGAAGAGGTGGCAAAAAATGCCATAAGGTGTGCCACAAACCAAAATCCGAAAGTACCAACAGTAAGCTCGTCTCGTGGACCATGTCTGGGCAGATTTTCAGGCGAAAATTGGATAAACTTTGGCCTTCGTGGTGATACAAAGAACAGGTGCTCCCTGCTCCTTTTGGAAATTTCTCCTCTCCCGTTAACATGGGCGTAGATGCGGCCGTGGGTCTGTTTGTGTCTGTCTGTCTGTCTGTGTCTCCCTCTATCCATCTATCTGTCTGTGTTTATCTCTGAGAGAGAAGGATAAAATGGCCGACATTCAAACTGTATTATTGACAGTCATTGTTATTATACAGAGAGTTCAATCAAGTTAATCACAGTCAGGCTTGTGGGGGGCAGTTAAGGAGAAAGTTTTACAGTCTTTTATTTTGAAGGAACTCTTATTTTGAAAGTCTTGTTGTGTGTGTGTGTGTGTGTGTGTGTGTATGTTTGTGTGTGTGCGTGTGTGTTTTGCCTGTTAAGGAGAGAGTTTTCTAAAATATTTTATTTTGAAGGGACTCTTATTTTGAAAGTCTGTGTGTCTCTCTATCTATGTCTGTGTATGTGTCTGCGAGAGAGAAGGATAAAATGGCCGACATTAAAAATGTAGCCTTGATAGTCATTGATTAAGATAGCCCCTCCCCCCCTCTCCTCCCTCAGACAGGCTTGAGGTTGCCAAGCAACCAGGGCCAACTGCCGGCCCTAATCAGCAGAGCAGTTAGGTGCACCTGTTACAATGTCAGTTGGAAATGCCCAGAGAGAGAGAGAGAAAATGCTGAAACCGCCCGTCGAAAAAGACGGTGTGGTGGCCAAACCGTTTGGCCTATCATTGAACCGACTTCACTATGAGCATCTTGAGCTTCTCCTGATCATCTACATATATATTTGAGGCGAAAATTGTATAAACCTTGGCCTTGGTAGTCATAGAAAGAACAGGTGCTCCCTGCTCCTTTTGGAAATTTCTCCTCTCCCGTTAACATGGGCGTAGATGCGGCCGTGGGTTGGTGTTGCTGCCGCATCTTTGTGTCTCACGCCAAAACTATAAAGCCGACAGCTTCAGCAGTGTTATCACTGCGACCACCACAGATTTTCCTACATTTCTAGCTATAAAATTATTTCTGTAGAGAGACATTTGTGGCCTCAATCGCAGTTTACAAATTTTTTTTTTGACGAATTTCTCTCTCTCTCTGCCCTCTAGCGATGACATCACCCACTCTAGGTCTGGGACATTCTACCAATACACACCCATTCATTTTTTTGGCGTGGTTTTTGGCGATTTTTGGCAAAACCGTTCAGTGAAACCCTTAGAAAAGTCATAGCATACCGATCCCGGCCGAGCCGGTCGATTTGACACCTTTTTTGTGTATGTGCGACCAAAACTCTGGGAGGAGTAGTCGACCGAAAAACGTACGGAAGAATAATAATAATAAGAATAATAAGTATGGGGAATAGTATATAGTGTGCTCTTTCAGGCACACTCAATAATAATAAGCGCGGGGAATAACATATAGTGTGCTCTTTCAGGCACACTCAATAATAATAATAAGCGCGGGGAATAACATATAGTGTGCTCTTTCAGGCACACTCAATGATGAATGATAAGAATCGTATTATAAAGGGTGGTTAATCCTGCCTTCTCATAAGAGTCATAGGAGAATTAACAGAACCTACAACATGTCATGGTTTTGTTGTCATGATAACCTCAAAGAGGTCCAGGTGTCAACGCTGATTTTTGTGTTTCATTGTCAGGAGAGAACTTGGAGAGAAACGCCATACAGTCTTCACTGCTTGACTTTGGCCTTGCAAACAACGCCATCGATGGGAATGATGACAGCAAGTGAACACGGCCCCTGAGTTCCTGAGTCTGTGTGAGGTGGAGGTGTACGGCTCTCGTCTGGATTAGGTCTTGTCTTGTGATATGATGTAGTTACTAGTGTCACAATTTGTATCCAAAGTCACATCAATTACAATGAAACCATTAAATTGAATTAAATCAGCATCAAAAAAAGTCTACTGTCCTTTTCATGTCATCTCTATTGGTCTAGATTTATTGGTTCTCATCAATTTCTTTGGCAATTAATGATTAATATATTAATATTTATAATTAGCATAATAAGGCAACATCGTAACATGAATATTAGGAATTCCTTGAATGCAGCATATTGATTTTGCCTGTTCTGTCTACGTAGCACACGTAACGTTGGTATCTATGCCAGGGGTCTTCAACCGGGGACAGTATTTCCTACAGTTACTACTTTAACTAATTTAACAGTTTGATATTTTCGGAAATACGGTTACTCACTTATTTGTGGAGAGTTAAATCAGAAAGTTGAAACCACTCTCAAATGTGTGTATTAAGTTTGCAGTGTATAAAAAGTGGTCTTGAAACTGTTCTTGAGACCACTTTTCAAAGATGTCGTATAGGAATCGACTACATTTTTACATGGTTTTGTCTCGGCCTCGGACAAAGAGGACATTGTGTAACCTTTCTACCACAAAATAACAGATGTGAAATCATGTTGATGCTATATCAGGTGAATGGTGTTTCTGTCATGAGTAAGACTTAAGTACATTTTGCTAATAATCCTTTAGTTCTTAAACTTATAATAATTTTGAATGTAAGACTTTTACTAAAAACATTCTGACAGAGGGGTATTGCTATTTTTACTTAAGTAAAATACATTTAGTGGTGTCACGACCTCTGCAGACTATGTCTTAATTAAAACGGACCATTACTGCAGGCGAGCTGCCGTTATAAAAAAGTGAAGAGGATTGTTTGAGCAGGGTCAAATAATTTGCGGTTCATAAACTCTTGCAACTGTCTCTTGCACAGATGTCCGGTTATTTTTCAACAGCCGGATGTTCGTTACTCAAGTTTTAATTGCAGAAAGTTCTTAAAGCAACATTATGTGTGACCTATACAATACTGGGGGGGTCATGATCTTATGGCTGATTGGTGTTATCACAACAACTTTAGCCTACAACCAGAATAAGGCATAATTACTCATTCAGTTTCATAACACCTTAAAGTTCATAGTTCACGGTAAAGTTACGTGTGTATGAAATATGTTTGCGTGTTTCTACATTACAAAACAGAGAAGTTGCATTTTTGATGTGTTGAAACGCGTCACGTACTTCTCCCGACCCGGAGCCCAAAGTGACATAGTGTGAGAACAGACGTACGAATGACAGAGACACCATTCACCTGATTACAGGTCAGTGTAGCATCAATATGATTTCAAATCTGTAAGTTTATGAGAGAAAAGTTATACATTGTCACATTTTAAGGAGCCCTGCAAAAAGTCGAATAAATCAAACATTTAATGTGTGAGACATGAGTCTGTTTGACTTTGTGTAATTACATCTGGAGTAACAAGGATCAGGCTGTTGCAAAATAACCAGAGTTGGTGAGAGTTCATGAATCACAAATTATTCTTTTTTTATATCACAGCTGGTTGAGGTTGTTTACTACATTATACACTGTTGGGGAATGTTAAATCATAATTTGTAAATTAACTGCTAGTTTTCAGACAAAAGTAGTGCAGTAAAAAGTATGACCCTCTGATATGTGGTGGTGTAGAAGCATGAAACAGCATAAAAGGGAAATCACCTCAAAATTGTACTCAAGTATGTATTTAGTCACATTCCACCACTGTCACTATGTGAACGCACGAGTCATTTTATTCATAATTTTATTAAAGTTCATGTGAACAGTGTGTTGTGTGATGTTTGGCTGACTTCTTGACCTCTGATGTCTTATTCACAAGAAGGGAAGTGAAATACAGAAATTAGTGTGACGTGATTGGATATTGCTTAAGACGACTATGAGGAGTTTTGATTGGCTGGAGGTGAAGAAAGAGATGTATGTAAAGAGCACAGGTGGAAGCCTTTTCATCGAATCATCAGAGTCCATGAAGAAAGTGCTCGCTCTGTCAGGATCTCCAGGTAACACATTTCATTTCTTTGGTACTTTAATTTCTGTGTCCTGCTCTCTGTTACTTCAGTATTTCAGCATACTGTCAGCATTTTTAAAGTTTTTAATGTATATGGTTAAATTCACAGTTATCCCAATGATGTATTTCAGGGGTAGTCAATTATGGTTTCAGGAGGTTCGGATAAAAATGCTCACGTTCAGGTTCCGCAGCATCATCATGTTTAAGTTGCATTATAATTTAGTTTACATTACAATTATTTTACATATATTGAAGCAGCATTGTCATTGTATCAACATCTGCACTGTGTGAAGTCATCGACTCAAATCAAACAATGAAAGCTCTGTTAATTTTTACCATTTCAATTCCTTCTGAATCTCCTTTGTCACATTCAACATTAATATCACTCCTCCACAATTCTAACATGATTCATTTCCAACAGAATAAGAAGTGTATATTTTTTCTGTCTGTCTTAACCAGAATGATGAATCTCGGTGTTTTCCACGTGCTGCTCCTCCTGGGGACGTGCTCAACTACCAGTCCTCGAAGGACTCGTAAGTATGATCTGAGTGTATGCGTGACATCAGTCTCATGAATTTCTTTCTATTGTGTAATAATGTACAATGTGTAAATATTAGAAATAGAATGACATGGATGTAGGTCTGGAGTTGTGGTGGAAAGTTACTTTCTGCCAGCATTAGTTGTATTGCGTTGAGTGTTATCATTTGAAACACTGATATCAGCTGAATATTACACAAATATACCGTTACAGCTTTTAAATGTATTTCAACTTTGTCATTTACACAAAATGTGCTGATGCACTTTGAGAGTGTCTCTATTTCTCCTTGGCCAAGCATCAATAAATATTACAGCATAAGACATCCGAGGCTCCTGAACACTTTCTTCCCTCCTGACCTCACCATTGACCTTTGACTTCAGCAATTTCTCCACAACAGTTGTGTTGTACTGGTCTGTTTTCCATTTGGGAGCATTTGTTTGGGACCCCCTTGAAAACTAGATGATACATCTCAAGGGTTTATCCTGAAGTAATAAGTTTCTTAAACTATCCGCAACCCCTGAACTGCTATAAATTGCAGCTAATGCTATTATGTACGGGGACTGAACACACCCTCTGAAACCAATGGTATGCAGTCTGGCAGAAAATACAACAGGCTATTTCATTTTAAAATCATTCCCAGTGAATCAAAAGACGGAAAATAAAGTCATGAAGTTTGTATTTTGGATAATTTAGGCTGTCATCAATAATCAGAAACATACATCGTAACGTTCCTGCACACTGCCCATGTCAACGCTTCGAGTCTGGGGAGGATCGAGTAGGCCGAGACAACTCGTGTATTTTGAATGTGCACTGCAGTGCTAATTTTTAACCACCAGATATCAGTGTTACATGTAAAGTTACACATTGTTCCTTTAGCCTGCAGATATCCAAAACAACAGTATTTCCTACAGATTGTTTGAGCAGGGTCAAATAATTTGCGGTTCATAAACTCTTGCAAATCTCTCTTGCACAGATGTCCAGTTATTTTTCAACAGCCAGTTGTTCGTTACTCAAGTTTTAATTGCAGAAAGTCCTTAAAGGAACATTGTGTGTGACCTATACAATACTGGGGGGGTCATGATCGTATGGCTGATTGATGTTATCACAACACATTTAGTTATCGCTGACTTATTACAAACTTTAGCAATCAGAATAAGGCATAATCACTCATTCAGTTCCATAACACCTTAATGTTCATAGTTCAAGGTAAAATGATGTGTGTATGAAATATGTTTGCATGTATCTGGATTACAAAACAGAGAAGTTGCATTTTGGATGTGTTGAAACAATCAAACATTCAAGTGCTGTTATAAAACAGAGAAGTTGTGCAAGTTAACTAGATAGAGGAACGACATTTTATTTCTTTGGTACATTGGGTCATCTTAGCACATTAATTTATGTTACTTCACAAAAGAGTTCATACAGGCCGTACATAGATATGTACCTCTACAGCATAAGAAAGTAAATAATAGCTGGAACATTTTTAATCTTGATCCTGATTTTGAAATTAGTCCAGCTAACAAACTGAGCTAACATTAGCTAACAGCAGCTACAGTGGATAGTTGATCACATCATGATCATCACATTTATGATGTATTTAAATATTTTCCACTAAACTTTGATGCTGAATTTAATCGTGAATATTTTCAGTTATCGAGAAATACTTAAGGACCAATGCATAGAATTTAGTTGTCTGTTATTGAAGTTTTTCTAAACTTTCCTGATATTGTGTTCGAATTGGGTGTGGCTATGGTCAGACCTTTATTTCGCAATTAATTCTGCGATCTTGGTTGATATAAATGCTCAATTTAGCAAGAGACATCGAGATATTCAGGTAAAATTTCTGTTTTTGTCAAAAGAGTCTGGTCTGGTGGCTTTGAAGAGATCATAGATAACGGCTTCAGCACCGCGTCTGAAAGGGCTGCCTGATGATGAAGCGGTGAAAATATTCTAAATATTGTGTACATTTACATTTTTTTGCAGCTCCCTGTCCACAACAATGCATTGCCACAAATAAACATGTTGTTTCTTATTTGTTTGAACTGTAAAGAAACAGAAATGGAAAATGACAATTTGTTGTATTTTGAGTTTTTAAAGCAACATTGTGTAACCTTTCTACCACAAAATAACAGATGTGAAATCATGTTGATGCTATATCAGGTGAATGGTGTTTCTGTCATGAGTACTTTTGATGCTTAAGTACATTTTGCTAATAATCCTTTAGTTCTTAAACTTACAATAATTTTGAATGTAAGACTTTTACTAAAAACATTCTGACAGAGGGGTATTGCTATTTTTACTTAAGTAAAATACATTTAGTGGTGTCACGACCTCTGCAGACTATGTCTTAATTAAAACGGACCATTACTGCAGGCGAGCTGCCGTTATAAAAAAGTGAAGAGGATTGTTTGAGCAGGGTCAAATAATTTGCGGTTCATAAACTCTTGCAACTCTCTCTTGCACAGATGTCCGGTTATTTTTCAACAGCCGGATGTTCGTTACTCAAGTTTTAATTGCAGAAAGTTCTTAAAGCAACATTATGTGTGACCTATACAATACTGGGGGGGGTCATGATCGTATGGCTGATTGGTGTTATCACAACAACTTTAGCCTGCAACCATAATAAGGCATAATCACTCATTCAGTTCCATAACACCTTAATGTTCATAGTTCAAGGTAAAGTTACGTGTGTATGAAATATGTTTGCATGTATCTGGATTACAAAACAGAGAAGTTGCATTTTGGATGTGTTGAAACAATCAAACATTCAAGTGCTGTTATAAAACAGAGAAGTTGTGCAAGTTAACTAGATAGAGGAACGACATTTTATTTCTTTGGTACATTGGGTCATCTTAGCACATTAATTTATGTTACTTCACAAAAGAGTTCATACATACATAGATATGTACCTCTACAGCATAAGAAAGTAAATAATAGCTGGAACTTTTTTAATCTTGATCCTGATTTTGAAATTAGTCCAGCTAACAAACTGAGCTAACATTAGCTAACAGCAGCTACAGTGGATAGTTGATCACATCATGATCATCACATTTATGATGTATTTAAATATTTTCCACCAAACTTTGATGCTGAATTTAATCGTGAATATTTTCAGTTATCGAGAAATACTTAAGGACCAATGCATAGAATTTAGTTGTCTGTTATTGAAGTTTTTCTAAACTTTCCTGATATTGTGTTCGAATTGGGTGTGGCTATGGTCAGACCTTTATTCCGCAATTAATTCTGCAATCTTGGTTGATATAAATGCTCAATTTAGCAAGAGACATCGAAATATTCAGTTAAAATGTCTGTTTTTGTCAAAAAAGTCTGGTCTGGTGGCTTTGAAGAGATCATAGATAACGGCTTCAGCACCGCGTCTGAAAGGGCTGCCTGATGATGAAGCGGTGAAAATATTCCTCAAGTTTTAATTGCAGAAAGTTCTTAAAGCAACATTGTGTGTGACCTATACAATACTGGGGGGGTCATGATCTTATGGCTGATTGGTGTTATCACAACACATTTAGTTATCGCTGACTTATTACAAACTTTAGCAATCAGAATAAGGCATAATCACTCATTCAGTTCCATAACACCTTAAAGTTCATAGTTCACGGTAAAGTTACGTGTGTACTGTAGTAGTAGTAGAACTACAATACCCAGTATGCAATGTGTGTGTCTTGGCGCTACCTGGTACACAGTAAAGAGTTACGTCCTGAAGTAATACGTCGGTGTCCCGTGTTATTATTATACATGGTGTCAGAAGTGGTGAACTGAACGTCTCCGCGGTTGTTTCAGTAAGAGTGTTAGCTGGCGAATAAACGTTTCGTGCAGTTTAAACCGGAACTGACCGCTACGAAGGTGACGGCAGAAACTCGAGCGGAACGCTAGCTCGTTAGCATCAGCTCACCGGTGAGTGAGTCGAGAGACGGCTCCATATGAACGGCGCAGCCGAGGACTCGGACTCTGAACTTGAAAGGACGAGGGAATCAACGCAGATGGCGACCGCTGTGCAAATAACACCCCCAGACCCGTTCGACTTTTCAAGCCCAGCAGAATGGCCGCGGTGGATCCGCAGGTTTGAGAGGTTTCGCATCGCAACGGCTCTCGAGACAAAAGAGGAAGAATATCAGGTGAATTCACTCCTGTATGCCATGGGTGATGCAGCGGACGATGTGCTAGCAGTTTTACCACTGACTGATGTAGATAAAAAGAAATATGAGGCTGTCAAAGCAGCATTTGAGCAGCACTACATCGGAAAGCACAACATTATTTTCGAGAGAGCACAGTTCAACAACAGACGTCAGCTTGACGGAGAGACTGCGGAGGCTTATATCACAACAGTGCACAAACTTGCTGAAAAGTGTGGCTTTGGAGTATTGAAAGAGGAGCTCATAAGGGACAGAATTGTAGTTGGGATAAGAGACAAAAGACTGTCTGAACAGCTACAAATGGACTCTGATCTGACACTTGCTAAAGCCATACAAAAAGTCAGACAAAGTGAAACAGTGAAGAAACAGCAGACTATACTCCACTGTGATATAATGGGGGACAACAAAGCAAACATGGACGCCATCATCAACCCCAAGAAAAAAGAGAGGACACAGAAATGGCAACAAAAACAAAAGCCGCAGGGAGAGTGTGGCAGGGGTGGCCGCAAACAAAAACATTCATGGAAAGACTGCCCAGCGAGAGATGCAGAATGTCAGAAATGTAGGAAAAAAGGACATTTTGCTACAGTATGTCGCTCAGGGGGGGCAGTAGGTCTGCGTGAAGTCACAGAAATTCAGGGTGACACTCAGACTGACGACTATTATTTTCTAGGAGACATAGGAACTGAAACGTCAGGACCATGGACGGAAAGAATCCAGATAAATGGGGAGAGTGTTGAGTTCAAGCTAGACTGTGGGGCAGATGTAACATCAATACCTGAGAGACTGTACAAGCCAGAGAGAGACGGGAAACTACAGGAGCCAAAAAAGAGACTGCTAGGGCCAGGCAGATACCCACTTCAGGTAAAGGGCTGTTTCAAAGCAAACATGGCAACAAAAGGGCACACCACCTCTCAAGATATCTACATAGTGTCAGGACTAGAACATGCACTTCTAGGTAGACCAGCACTAACAGCTTTAAAGCTTGTAGAGAGAGTAGATGCTGTCATGGAAACAGAGACAGAATTTAGAACAGCCTATCCAGATGTTTTCCAGGGACTAGGCAAGTTAAAAGAGCCTTACCACATAGAGCTTGACCAAGATGCCACACCAGTGGCTCTCTCAGCACCCAGAAGGGTCCCCTTGCCCCTCAGAGACGCAGTGCGGGCAGAGTTGAACAGAATGGAAGACATGGGAGTTATCTCTAAGGTCACAGAGCCGACTGAATGGTGCTCAGGAATGGTTGTCGTTCCCAAACCAGGAAAGAAACCACCAAGGATCTGTGTGGATCTCACACCCCTGAATTCAGTCGTGAAAAGAGAGCGTCACATTCTTCCAGCTGTGGACCAAACACTAGCAATGATGAAAAATGCCAAAGTTTTCACCAAACTTGACGCTCGATTTGGATTTTGGCAGATTCCTCTCACACCACAATCACGGCCCCTCACGACCTTCATCACTCCCTTCGGGAGATACCAATTCAACCGACTCCCTTTTGGTATTACATCCGCTCCGGAACATTTTCAGAGGAGAATGTCACAGATGTTGGAGGGTTGCGATGGAGTGCTCTGTCATGCGGACGACATCCTCGTGTATGGCAGGGACAGGCATGAGCACGACCAAAGACTGCACCGCGTGCTTAAGAAGATACGACAGGAGGGCCTCACGTTTAATGAGAAATATGAATTTGCAAGAGAAGAAGTCATGTTCGTGGGCCACAAAGACTCTGCAAAGGGCATCGAGCCTGACCCGAATAAAGTCAAGGCTATCCAGCAGTTGCCACAGCCCACATGCGTAGAGGACGCGCGGCGTCTCTTGGGCACGGCAAACTACCTTGCCAAATTCTTGCCACAGCTGGCCACAATAACCACACCACTAAAAGAACTGCAGAAAGAGAGGAACGAATGGATATGGGCAGAGCCCCAGGAAACAGCCTTTCAGAGACTGAAACAAATACTGAGCTCACCAGATGTGTTAGCCCAGTATTCCAACACGGCTGAGACAAAGGTTGCTGCAGATGCATCGCCATACGGCTTGGGAGCTGTCCTCACCCAGCAACAGACTGACGGCTCATGGCGACCAGTGACATACATTTCGAGAGGATTAACAGACACAGAGAAGCGCTACGCGCAAATAGAAAAAGAGGCGTTGGCAGTTACATAGGCATGTGAGAGACTCGCATCTTACCTGTTAGGTCTGCATTTCACACTACATACCGATCATAAGCCATTGGTTCCACTGTTGAGCACAAGAGGATTAGACGACCTCCCGCCGCGGATCCTAAGTTTTCTTCTGCGACTGCTGCGGTTCTCCTACACCATTGTCCATGTTCCAGGGAAGCAACTCATCACAGCAGATGCCCTCTCCAGAGCTCCGCTGGAGGGTCCTCCTACAGCCGGAGACCTACAGCTGGAGAAAGAGGTTGAAGTTTTTGTGGACTGTGTGCTGTCTTCTCTCCCAGCTACGGAGAAAAGGCTGGAGGAGATCAAAAAGGCACAGGAAGAAGATAAAGTGTGCACAGAGGTAACAGAACACTAGATGCCACACAGGGTGGCCGGAGCACTGTGAGGCTAACCCCCACATCAACCCATACTGGCGGGACAGAGCGGATCTCCACATCGCTCACGGCCTCCTTATGAAAGGAGAGAGACTTGTTATTCCACCCCCCTTAAGAGCAGACGTGCTACAGCGGCTGCATGCAGGACATCAGGGGATCTCAAAGTGCAGAGCAAGAGCGAAAGAATCTGTCTGGTGGCCTGGCATTTCGGCCCAGATAGGACAAATGGTGGAAAAGTGCGAACTATGTCAGAAACACAGATCACAGCTCAAAGAACCACTGATGCCTACGCCCCTGCCCCTGTTGGTATGGATCTATTCGAGTGGTCCAAGAGAGATTACTTGCTGGTCATAGACTATTTCTCAAGATACATTGAGATAGCAGAGCTCAAAAGCACTTCGGCTGAGGTGACAATCAGGGCTATCAAAGATGTCTTCGCCAGGCACGGGACTGCAGAGTTTGTTATAACAGACAATGGGCCGCAGTTTTCATCATCAGTGTTCAGAGAGTTTGCAAAAGAGAACAATTTCATGCACATCACGAGCAGCCCCCGCTACCCTCAGGCGAACGGGGAGGCAGAACACGCTGTTCGGACCATCAAGGACTTGTGGAAAAAAGACAGTGATTACAGCAGAGCACTTCTGGCCTACAGGTCCACCCTATTGGGGCATGGGTTCTCACCAGCACAGCTGCTGATGGGGAGAAACCTGCGTACATCTCTACCCCAATCAACGACCAAGCTGGATCCTAAGTGGCCAGACCTGCAGGCTTTTCGCACGAAGGAGGAGAAGGGAAGGCACAGGCAGGCAAAAAACTACAACCTGTGACACCGCTCAAGACCTCTCCCAAAACTGACTGCTGGTCAAAAGGTCTGGATTACCACTGAGAGAACCACAGGAGCAGTCGTCGGATCAGCCAACACTCCAAGGTCTTATATGGTAGAGACTGACAGGGGTCTCCTCAGGAGAAACAGAAGTCACCTCCGACCTATAGGGACTGCTACCAGAGTTGGTCGGGTGACAAAGCCGCCTGACAAACTGGACTTGTGAATAAAGTGAACAATGACAGGTTGTGTTTCCCAAGAAAAGAAAAAAAAAAAAGAGAGAAGTGATTTGGGATGTTATGTTAGTTCACAAGTTTGAGTTAAAACACAAATGTATGCTAAGGTTAAAATGTGAAAAAAAAAAAGATATACTGTGTTTCAGTTTTAGTTCATAGGTAAAACACAGAGTAGTTCAACAACAGTTTATTTGAATGGAGAAAGAGTTTAGCTATAAGGGGGAGGTGTAGTAGTAGTAGAACTACAATACCCAGTATGCAATGTGTGTGTCTTGGCGCTACCTGGTACACAGTAAAGAGTTACGTCCTGAAGTAATACGTCGGTGTCCCGTGTTATTATTATACATGTACGAAATATGTTTGCATGTTTCTACATTACAAAGCAGAGAAGTTGCATTTTTGATGTGTTGAAACGCGTCACGTACTTCTCCCGACCCGGAGCCCAAAGTTACATAGTGTGAAAACAGACGTACGAATGACAGAGACACCATTCACCTGATCACAGGTCAGTGTAGATCAATATGATTTCAAATCTGTTAGTTTATGAGAGAAAAGTTACACATTGTCACTTTTTAAGGAGCCCTGCAAAAAGTCGAATAAATCAAACATTTAATGTGTGAGACATGAGTCTGTTTGACTTTGTGTAATTACATCTGGAGTAACAAGCATCAGGCTGTTGCAAAATAACCAGAGTTGATGAGAGCTCATGAATCACAAATTATTCTTTTTTATATCACAGCTGGTTGAGGTTGTTTAATACATTATACACTGTTGGGGAATGTTAAATCATAATTTGTAAATTAACTGCTAGTTTTCAGACAAAAGTAGTGCAGTAAAAAGTACGACATTTCCCTCTGATATGTGGTGGTGTAGAAGCATGAAACAGCATAAAAGGGAAATTAGCTCAAAATTGTACTCAAGTATGTATTTAGTCACATTCCACCACTGTCACTATGTGAACGCACGAGTCATTTTATTCATAATTTTATTAAAGTTCATGTGAACAGTGTGTTGTGTGATGTTTGGCTGACTTCTTGACCTCTGATGTCTTATTCACAAGAAGGGAAGTGAAATACAGAAATTAGTGTGACGTGATTGGATATTGCTTAAGACGAGTATGAGGAGTTTTGATTGGCTGGAGGTGAAGAAAGAGATGTATGTAAAGAGCACAGGTGGAAGCCTTTTCATTGAATCATCAGAGTCCATGAAGAAATCGCTCGCTCTGTCAGGATCTCCAGGTAACACATTTCATTTCTTTGGTACTTTAATTTCTGTGTCCTGCTCTCTGTTACTTCAGTATTTCAGCATACTGTCAGCATTTTTAAAGTTTTTAATGTGTATGGTTAAATTCACAGTTATCCCAATGATGTATTTCAGGGGTAGTCAATTATGATTTCTGGAGGTTCGGATAAAAATGCTCACGTTCAGGTTCCGCAGCATCATCATGTTTAAGTTGCATTATAATTTAGTTTACATTACAATTATTTTACATATATTGAAGCAGCATTGTCATTGTATCAACATCTGCACTGTGTGAAGTCATCGACTCAAATCAAACAATGAAAGCTCTGTTAATTTTTACCATTTCAATTCCTTCTGAATCTCCTTTGTCACATTCAACATTAATATCACTCCTCCACAATTCTAATATGATTCATTTCCAACAGAATAAGATGTAAATATTTTTTCTGTCTGTCTTAACCAGAATGATGAATCTCGGTGTTTTCCTCGTGCTGCTCCTCCTGGGGACGTGCTCAGCTACCCCTCCTCGAAGGCCTCGTAAGTATGATCTGAGTGTATGCATGACATCAGTCTCATGAATTTCTTTCTATTGTGTAATAATGTACAATGTGTAAATATTAGAAATACAATGACATGGATGTAGGTCTGGAGTTGTGGTGGAAAGTTACTTTCTGCCAGCATTAGTTGTATTGCGTTGAGTGTTATCATTTGAAACATTGATATCAGCTGAATATTTCACAAATACACCGTTACAGCTTTTAAATGTATTTCAACTTTGTCATTCACAGAAAATGTGGCTCTGCGTGGAAAAGCGACCCAGTCAGACCGTTATAATCACGCATTTGCAGCTGCCTACAATGCCATAGATGGAAACCGTGACTCTAACTTCTACGCTGGATCATGCACCTTCACAAGTGGAAAGTCCAATTCCTGGTGGAGAGTGGACCTGCTGGGCTCCTACATCATCACCTCCATCACCATCGTCAACAGAGGAGACTGCTGTCCAGAAAGGCTCATCGGGCTGATGATCCACATCGGCAAGTCTTTGGAACACAATGGTTTGAATAACCCATTGTGAGTAAAGAAAGCATCTTCCTCATCATCATCCTCATCTCACCTCTGCCCCTGTTTAGCCCCGGTTGGCTCCTTGCATCCCGGGGCTGAGTCAGTTAGCTACACTGCTGACCAAGCTAACGACAGTTTGCCGTTTACAACTTATCAATCTTTCCATCAGGAAAGTCTGTGAATCATTTCAGTCGTGTAACGTTATTCCCTGTTCATCTCAGAGGCTGCGCTGCTTTCTCTTTCTTTTAGGGTTGGTCAAATTGTTCATGGCACCCCAACCTTCACCAAGACCTTCACTCCTCATGTGAGGGGACGTTATGTGACTTTGCTTCTACCTGGTGCCAAGTACCTCACACTCTGTGAAGTGGAAGTCTACGGGTACCGTGCCTCAACTGGTGAGAACTTGAGCTTTTCTATAAATAAATGTGAACACTATGCAGAAAGTCTCACTTTATCTAAAGGCAAGACATAATGATACAATTATATGAATGATGAATGATAAGAATTGTATTATAAAGGGTGGTTAATCCTGCCTTCTTATAAGAGTCATAGGAGAATTAACAAAACCTACAACATGTCATGGTTTTGTTGTCATGATAAACTCAAAGAGGTCCAGGTGTCAACGCTGATTTTTGTGTTTTATTGTCAGGAGAGAACTTGACCCTCCAAGGAAACGCCACACAGTCTTCACTGCTTGACTTTGGCCTTGCAAACAACGCCATCGATGGGAATGATGACAGCAAGTGAACATGGCCCCTGAGTTCCTGAGTCTGTGTGAGGTGGAGGTGTACGGCTCTCGTCTGGATTAGGTCTTGTCTTGTGATATGATGTAGTTACTAGTGGCACAATTTGTGTCCAAAGTCTCATCAATTACAATGAAACTATTAAATTTAATTAAATCAGCATCAAAAAAAGTCTACTGTCCTTTTCATGTCATCTCTATTGGTCTAGATTTATTGGTTCTCATCAATTTCTTTGGCAATTAATATATTATTAATATATTAATATTTATAATTAGCATAATAAGGCAACATCGTAACATGAATATTAGGAATTCCTTGAATGCAGCATATTGATTTTGCCTGTTCTGTCTACGTAGCACACGTAACGTTGGTATCTATTCCAGGGGTCTTCAACCGGGGGTCTGTGACCCCTAGAGGGTCAGCAGAGGTACTGCAGGGGGTCTGGCAATTTTTGTCAAAATTGGCAATTCTTTACCAAAATAATTAGTGAGAATTAAAAAATATATGGGAAAAGAAAAAAAGGTGAGGAAAGGTGTTGGCTGAAATACGGGTTCTTTGTTTGAAATTAACGTGAATCAATAACATTACAAAGGTTACTATTACTGTGACTATTATGATAATATGTGAAGCAGAAAGGATAAATTTGTCACGGTTAATAAGGTGAAATAAAAGGTGAATAAAGTAAAAATAAAAGTTATTTTAGGCGAGGCTTAAAATGTGACACATTTTAAAAATGTAATACATGTGGAGGGTCCCTGTTCTGTTTTTCTCTTGTCCAAGGGGTCCTTGAGCTGAAAAAGGTTGAAGACCCCTGATCTATGCCAATGCTAACAGTAACAGTCATCATAAGTACACGCAATTTATTATCAAAATAGGACATAAACTCCGTCCATATAGCCGAGCGACCTCAGTTATATATAGTTATATATTTGTTATAAGAATCATGACTATGAACGTCTATCTGTGCTTTCAGTGTTCATGTCAGATATTTACTGTATTAAATTATAAAATGACCATGATATGTCATCAGAGATTAAGGAAACATGATGAATACGTGCTTCTTGGGTTGCCAGATATCAAACGTACTACAGCCGTGGAAGCAAATGAAGTGGATCAGCAGAGGTAATGTTAGATTCTGCCAACTTAAAAAGCTCCATGAGCAGAAACGTGGTAAAACACAGTAAATATTGGAGATGCTTTGAAAGATGAAGACAGCTTAGAGCCCAGAAGGACCCAGAGTGCCTGTTCAATATTTCACGAAATTTCATTTTAAAATCATTCCCAGTGAATCAAAAGACAGAAAATAAAGTCATGAACTTTGTATTTTGGATAATTTAGGCTGTCATCAATAATCAGAAACATACATCGAAACGTCCCCGCAAACTGCCCATGTCAACGCTTCGAGTCTGGGGAGGATCGGGTTGGTCGAGACGATTCTCATGTATTTTGAATTTGCACTGCAGTGCCCATTTTTAACCACCAGATATCAGTGTTACAAATAAAGGTACACATTGTTCCTTTAGCCTGCAGGTATCCATAGCAACAGTATTTCCTACAGTTACTACTTTAACTAATTTAACAGTTTGATATTTTCAGAAGTTCGGTTACTCTCTTATTTGTGGAGAGTTAAATCAGAAAGTTGATACCACTCTCAAATGTGTGTATTAAGTTTGCAGTGTATAAAAAGTGGTCTTGAAACTGTTCTTCAGACCACTTTTCAAAGATGTCGTGTCAGAATCGACTGCATTTTTACATGGTTTTGTCTCGGCTTCGGACAAAGAGGACATTGGATTTTATTTCACGACCGGTCAAGACCACAACTGCAGGGATATCACCAGTGTTTCCCCATTAATCACCTTATGATATCTAATTTTTCCTACCACAGCTTCATAATGAACTGAACATATTTCTACACTTAAGGCCGAGAGTCAAACAAATGATGAGAAAACTCCTGAGAAACAGTTCAAAAAGTTGTTCCACAGTCTGTAGTTACAGAGCAAACATCTGCATGGACAGCACAGAAAACTAAAGAACAACAAGACCATGAACCAACAGCTGCAAAGCTCCTCCAACAAATCAAACAAAGTATTTTACAAAGCCGGTCAATTAAACAATAAATGAGTGTGGACTGTTTTGTTACTTATTACTTTATTTATTTGAACTCCAATTGCTTCCAATAAGTTTAAGTATATGGTTTAAGTTGTATCTCTAAGAGACAGAGTTGCACACGTTGCCTGTTGATAAAAAAACTGTTGTCAATTCAGGATACGTATCATTTCTTAATTTTAATTAATTCATTTTAATTAACATGCAGTTAAGAAGAATAAATGATGCTGCACAATAAATTGCAGGCTTGACTTTACCTCACAGCCACCGAGGTTGTCGCTCGGTTCAAACATATTCTATTGCACCTCTACGTTTTTTTACGTCAGCCATGTTTTTCCCAATGTTGTCATGGTAGCACCGTGTCATGGTAGAGGGGGGTGGAGTTGAGCAGCGGCTTATTTGCATTTAACGGAACAGACACTCAAACCGACCATTCTGAACAGGGCTCTTTAGACAGAAGGCTGGGGTGCTTGATGCATGAGGTATTCAAACCAAAGATTGTCACAAACATTTCATGAAGACACCAGACCAACAAAGATGAAATGAGAAGACAGTAATATTTTTAATAATGATTTAATTAAATGTGATTTTTTTAATTGTAAATGTCGCGATTTTGGACACAAATGTTGCCCCTTGTTTCACTTCATGTTATTGTAGTAACAACATCGTATTACAAAACGTTCTTGTCGTGCATTTTGAACGTTTTCAGACTTAATCCAGGCGAGAGCCGTACACCTCCACCTCACACAGACTCAGGAACTCTTCTCTTCCTGGGATGACTACGTTAACGTAGCGTCCGTCTATCCCATTACACTGGAACTCAGCAACAGTACCTGCTGGGATACTTGAGATCACAGCACACCTAGAAGAGGAAGGAGAAATCACTTAGTTAACTCATAATAAAAGGTATTTGTCGCTTTAAGAAAGGGCATGATACAATGTTGTACAAATTATTTATACTTATATTTTGCCAGTCAAATGTTGGTGCTAATGCTCCTGCCAAGGAAGTTGTGTTGCAATACGATGCCAATGTATCTAAAAATCTAAATCAGGAAGTCAAGGACTTCATCAGTTTGTAAACTACCTGGTATTGTTGTTGCCATTGTTCCCAAGGGAATCTCCAATCCGGATCTCAGCTCCGTTGAGTCGCTCTGAGTCAGTATCTATGTTGGCAATCTTCACAGAAAACACTTTGTGGGTTTTGCCCAGGTCCAGTCTCCACCAGGGGTTGATGTCGTTGGATGTGTGACTGCAGGAGCCGTGTTCCCATTTGCTGTCATGATTCCCATCGATGGCATTGTTTGCAAGACCAAATTCAAACAGTGATGACTGCGAGGCTTTTCCTTGAACGGCCAGGTTCTCGCCTGACAATAGAACACAAAAACCTCCATTGAGACCTGGACCTCTTTGAGGTTATCATGGCAACAAAATCATGACATGTTGTAGGTTTCACTCACTGAGAAGTCAAATTCTCACCGGTTGGGGCACGGTACCCGTAGACCTCCACTTCACACAGTGTAAGGTACTTTCCTGAACCAGGTAGAAGCAAAGTCACATGACGTCCCTCCACACGATCAGTGAAGGTCTTAGTGAAGGTTGCGTCATCACCAATGTCAACAATTTGACCAACCCTAAAAGAAAGAGAAAGCAGCACATTACTTTTTATACCTGCTGTCCTTTAAAAGTCTGCATGAAGTCTTTCTCATCTGTCACCTACACTCCAGAATATGGACCAACACTGACAAAAAAGTCATGTTTTCAGTATTTTCAGGTATTCTTCATGGTATTTTAGAGATTGTCATTTCCTAATGAACCATAAAAGGGTGATGTTAGCAGTATTAGCAGTATTCAGTATCAATATATGTCAAATCTTCTCCTGGTTCCACATCAGCTTTAATAACACTTAAACTGTCCCTGTGAGAATCTCTACTGATGAATATTAAACAGGAGCAGAGGTGAGGATGAGGAAGATGCTTTTTTATACTCACTCACATTGAGTTTTTTATACCATTGCTTTCCAAAGAGTTGCCGATGTAGATTTTCAGCCCGTTGATCCTGTGTTGACAGCAGTCTCCTCTGTTGACGATGGTGATGGAGGTGACAATGTAGGAGTCCAGCAGGTCCACTCTCCACCAGGGGCCGGTCCTTTCATCAGAGTGAGTGCATGATCCAGCGTGGAAGTTAGACTCACGGTTTCCATCTATGGCACTGTAGGCAGCTCCAAATGCGTGCTCATAGCGGTCTGACTGGGTTGCTTTTCCACGAAGGGCTACATTTGCTGTGAATGAGGAAGTTGAAATACATTTAAAAGCTGTAACGTTTTATTTGTGAATCATTCAGCTTATATCGGTGTTTCAAATGATAATTGTACTCAACGCAATGCAACTAATGCCGACCTTGCACCAAATGACTTTTCAAACGAAAGTTTCAAAGTTCTGCTCAAGTTGTGGTGTGCTCCGTCATCTTGATCGTTTGGCGTAAAGTGGTCATAGAACTCAGTCCGAGCTGTCTGAAGTCTTTTTCTCGTCTTGACATTCCAATAAAATCAAACATGTTTAATATTATCGGAGGTTTTTAGTCTCTAGTTCTGCAAAAGGTGACGTTCAATCACGTAAACAGTGTCAACAACCAATAAGAGCACTCCCTCTAGCACCATCGGGAAGCAGCGACTGGCACAGTAGTGAACATGAAGGGGACTCTGGTTGAAGTCTCAGCTCTGTCGGACTGTAGAAAAGAGGAATAACTGGAGGAGTTGTGGCGTGCGCGAGAGTCTCTTTGACATGTCCTTACGATTGAGCAGAGAAGTGAAAAAAAGGGCAGTAATCCTCGAAATGCACACAAACAAGGCCAGCGGTTTGTTTCTGCTCCAATGTTCAACAGGCTTTCTTCTTGTACATTTATAGCAGATGCATGATGGAAAACAATATCAACATGAATCTAGTTGTAGTCTGTATATAGTGATAGTCTTTGCAAAATCTTAAAAACTCTGACTTTTGAGAGCCTGTGCCAGACTTTAGTCTTTAAAAACATTTTCAAAGTTTTCTAGTGTATCATCTGCATAAAGACACATAATAACAGACTTGTTTTCACGTTACCTGCCTTATTTGTGTCTACATTTCAGTTCAGTTATTTCAGTTATTAGTGTGTTGAGCCCTCAGGACCTCAACTGTAGTATGGCATAAATGTAAATATTACATAATAATACTTGATGCATAAATTCTGCAGAAAATTGCTACACACAAGTTCACAGGAAAGAGGAAGTTAGTCTGCTGACACAGTAAAAATAACAAATTAGAAAGCAATTTCAGCAAAACATAAGTGAGCAGGGAAAGTTGCTTCCTAATATTTGTTGACTTGCTGATAAAAGTTTTGTGATGGAAAAAGAGAGCAATCTAACATGTATATATTGTACATCGTTACACAATTATCAAATGACAGAGGAATGTTATTTAGAAATGTATGTGACTGCATCTGTTGATATTTTATAATAAAGATGTCACACAAACACCCAGATCATACGGTACTTACGATACGTAGCAGCTGAGCATGACCTCAGGAGGAGCAGCACAAGGAAAACACAGAGATTCATCATTCTGGATGAGACACATAAGATTTTTAATACACCATATTTAAAAATGTACACTTAATATTATGTATCATATTAGAATATTTTCACCACTTTGTCGTCAGACAGATCTTTCCGACAGGGAGCTGAAGCCGTTATCTTATGTCACCAGTGTATTTCTATTTATGATTCGTTTGCAGAATTAATTGAGTAATAAATGTCCGAGCATAACAACGTTCAGAGCAAATATCAGGAAAGTTTACAAAAACTTCAATGACAATATTAAAAATTAAGGTGGTTACAATCAGCAAATACAAAGCTCGATACAACTCAATCCTACATACTGGTGGAATCAAAAAATTCTGGCTATATTTACCTTCTTATGCTGCAACGGTACATATCTAAAGTCTGTATAAAATCTTTTGTATAGTAGCAGAGAGCAGGACACAGAAATTTAAGTACTAGGTTGACCTGATGTACCAAAGAAATGAAATGTGTTACCTGGAGACCCTGACAGAGCGAGCGCTTTTCTTTGTGGACTATGATGATTCGATGAAAAAGTTCTTTATATGCATCTCTTTCTTTATCCCAACCAGCAGCCAACGTCACACTGATTTCTCCATTTCACTTCCCGTCTTGTGAATGAAATGCCAGAGGTCATGAGCCCGCTGGTTGGGCGGGATCGAATTATTTGAAACTGTCTCTCACACAGATTTCTGCTGATTTTGCAAAAGCCTGATGCTCGTTACTCAAGATGTAATCGCACAAAGTCAAACAGATTTATGTCTCCAGTGTCTCATGCATTGAATGTGTGATTTTGCTAGCTAATGTTAGCTCACTTTGTTAGCCAGGCTGCCCAGACTGTGAGCTCAGAGCATCGGGGGAGTTTTAATGTTTGCATCACAGGCGTTTTGAACCACCGGAAAGAAGAGGTTTATAGGCCCGGGGCACAGGGGAATGTTGACAGGGAGTGGTGGCGGTGTTGTGCCAGAACCGGAGCTGGTCAATGTAACCTGGCTCAGCAGCCACTATAGACATAAAGGCAGAAGAGATGAGACTGAAGAGGGCGCTGACGGAGGAAGCTAAGAAGAAAAAAGAAGACAGTGAACAAACAAAAAGCCGCCAGACAAGTAAATCTGGGACTGACTTTTAGTGGTTGGTGAGAGCTTGGTGAAATAAAAGGCTGAAAGACAGACGCCGAATATTAGCTGGCTGCTGTGTCTTGTGTTGTTGACCTTGCTTGGTGTTTGGCCGTTAGCAAAGTTGTCACCGACTGTATTTAAGCGTTCAAGTATTGGACACACACACACACTGTACTTTACATACTGTAATCAAGTTTTTTAATTATCATTGATTAAAAGTGCCAACTGGAAATTTCAAAATAGGAATTCAAACCATTTACATTAGAAACTTTAAAAAAAAATCTGTTATTTGGATTTCTGAAGTATTCAGTAGTTGAATTTCAAAATTAGTATTAAGATTAAAAATATTCTATTATTTACTTTCTTATGATGCAGAGATACATCTAAGGCCTGTATCAAATCTTTTGGGAAGTAACAGAGAGCAGGACACACATTAAGATGACTGGATGTACCAAATGAATAAATATTATATATTATATATAAATATATATATATTAATATATATTGTTCCTCTGTCTTATAAACCTTGTGCAACTTCTCTGTTTCACGCCAGGATCACTCATGTGATGGGTGTTTCAACACTTCAAATTCTACTTCTCTTTTTTGTTCTCTGGCACCTTTTCCTGACACCTGAACGACACCAATCAGCCAAAACATTATGGCCACCGGCCCAATTTTGTATACGTCCCGCTTTTGCCGCCAAAACAGCCTTAACCCGTCGAGGCATTGACCCCATTAGACCTTTAAAGGTGTGCTGTGGTATCTGGCCCGTTAGCATCAGATAGACGAATCAGACTTTGTTTGCAGAAGCACTGAAAAACTTTTTCATAATATGTCCCCTTTCAAGTTTAATCTACCCCAAGTGAATGATACATTTACTTTAGTTTATTCACAGATTAGTTGACTGTAAATTTAATGTACATTCTGTTCTGTGAAGGTTCTCAGTCGTCCAGGTCATCTTTCTTTCATTCGTTCCCAGGAGACTGAACAGCAGCATTTCACACTTGGCCTCACGTGACTCCAACGACCATCGTCCACACCGGAGCTCAGGTGACCTGAACGACTGACAACAGTCGTCACAACAACACCAAGCACTAACGAACCAAGTGGAACAATGGCCATCTCAACCAAAGAATGTCACAAACATTAAGACAAATGTAAAAAAAAAAAAATTATTCAATAAAGATGAAATGAAAAGGATCGTAAACTCTTTTTTTTTAAAACGCAAATTTTGCCCCGTGTTTCACTTCATGTTATTGTAGTAACAACATCGTATTACAAAACGTTCTTGTCATGCAGTTTGAACGTTTTCAGACTTAATCCAGGCGAGAGCCGTACACCTCCACCTCACACAGACTCAGGAACTCTTCTCTTCCTGGGACTACGTTAACGTAGCGACCGTCTATCCCGTTACACTGGAACTCAGCAACAGTACCTGCTGGGATACTTGAAATCACAGCACACCTAGAAGAGGAAGGAGAAATCACATGTTGTTGTACATATGACTCAAATTTTGGCAGTCAAATGTTGGTGCTAATGCTCCAACTGCTGCAGTTGTGAAGTTGTGTTGAAAAATAATACTAATGTATCTAAAGATCTAAATCAGGAAGTCAAGGACTTCAAATCATCTGTCTGTAAACTACCTGGTATTGTTGTTGCCATTGTTCCCAAGGGAATCTCCAATCCGGATCTCGGCTCCATTGAGACGTTCTGAGTCAGTATCTATGTTGGCAATCTTCACAGAAAACACTTTGTGGGTTTTGCCCAGGTCCAGTCTCCACCAGGGGTTGATGTCATTGGATGTGTGACTGCAGGAGCCGTGTTCCCATTTGCTGTCATGATTTCCATCGTTGGCGTTGCTTGCAAAGCCAAATTCAAACAGTGATGACTGCGAGGCTTTTCCTTGAACGGCCAGGTTCTCGCCTGACAATAGAACACAAAAACCTCCATTGAGACCTGAACAAAACCATGACATGTTGTAGGTTTTATTAATTCTCCTTTGACTCATTGAGAAGTCAAATTCTCACCGGTTGGGGCACGGTACCCGTAGACCTCCACTTCACACAGTGTAAGGTATTTTCTTGAACCAGGTAGAAGCAAAGTCACATAACGTCCCTCCACACGATCAGTGAAGGTCTTAGTGAAGGTTGCGTCATCACCAATGTCAACAATTTGACCAACCCTAAAAGAAAGAGAAAGCAGCACATGACTCACATTTTATACCTGCTGTCCATAAACATCAACTTCGACTTCATGCAGACTTTAAGTGTTTTTTCCAGGAGTCAAATCCAGCAAGAAAACCACTTCAGTAGGCAACTCTATTCTCTGTCTGGACACAGCTGGGTTTGACTGTCCCTGTAAGAATCTCTATTGATGAACAGACGTGAGGATGATGATGAGGAAGATGCTTTTTCATATTCACTCACATTGAGTTTTTTAAACCATTGTTTTCCAAAGAGTTGCCAATGTAGATTTTCAGCCCGTTGATCCTGTGTTCACAGCAGTCTCCTCTGTTGACGATGGTGATGGAGGTGACAATGTAGGAGTCCAGCAGGTCCACTCTCCACCAGGGGTTGGTCCTTTCAGTAGAGTGAGTGCATGATCCAGCGTGGAAGTTAGACTCACGGTTTCCATCTATGGCACTGTAGGCAGCTCCAAATGCGTGATAATAACGGTTTGACTGAGTCGCTCTTCCCCGAAGGGCCACATTTGCTGTGAATGAGAAAGTTGAAATACATTTACAAGCTGTAACGGTATATTTGTGAATTATTCAGCTGATATCAGTGTTTCAAATGACAAACAGTCTTTAGATGTGACAGCGTGTCTGTGAACTTTAGTCCTCAAAAATATTTTCAGTTTTCTCGCGTATCGTCGGCATAAAGGAACACATGCAAATAGAGAAAACACAAAGAACGGCCACGTCTCTCGATTCCTGCCAGTATTCTTAATAACAGACTTGTATTTGTGGTTATCAGTATGTTATTTGTGTTTATTTCAGTGTGTTGAGCCCTCAGGACCTCAACTGTAGTACGGTATAACTGTAAACATTTTTACTTGATGAAAAAATTCTGGAGAAAGTTGTTACAGACAAGTTCAGAGGAAAGAGGGAGTTAGTCTGCTGACACAGTTAAAAAATGATAGTACATTAGAAAGCTAAGTCAGTAAAACATGCTGAATGTGAGCAGTAAAAAACTTGCCGTGCGATGACTAAAAAAAAAATACATCAAGTCATATGCATTTGTAGCTGGAGTTGTAACAGTTTTTGATTCCTAATATTTGTTGATTTGCTGATGAATTTAAAGTAATTTTCCACCACAACTCCAGACCTAAATCCATGTCACAAATGTACATTGTATGTCGTTACACAATCAGAAATGTATATGACTGCATCTGGTGATATTTTACAATGAAGATGTCACACAAACACTCAGATCATACAGTACTTACGATAAGTAGCAGCTGAGCACGACCTCAGGAGGAGCAGCACAAGGAAAACACAGAGATTCATCATTCTGGATGAGACACATGAGAGTCTTTATAGACCGTACCATAGACCAAATGTACATTTAAAAAATACATAGTGGTAGTCGTGTTTCATTTGTTTCCGTCGCGCTTGAATGAAGTTTGTTTTACGATGAGTTAACGGGGCAGTTAAGCTAATCTTCGTTTGATAACGGAGACAAATTTGAAAATTCAGAAGGTGTACGGTTGTATTTTTCTGATTAGTAAGAAAAACTGTTGGAAGATTATAAGACAAGACTACAACGCTAGATACAACTGAATCCTACACACTGGTCCTTTAAGTGTTTCTCAATAACTTAAAATATTTACGATTAAATTAAGCATCAAAGTTTGAGGGAAAATAATTAAATACATCATAAATGTGAATCTTAACCATATACATTAAAAACACAATGTATAATTAAATTATAATGCAACTTAAACATGATGATGCTGCGGAACCTGAACATGAGGAAGTTTTCTCTATCCGGAACTCCTGAAATCGTAATTGACTACCCTCAAATATATCATTGGGATAACTGTGAATTTTAACCATACACATTGAAAACTTTAAAAATGCTGACAGTATGCTGAAATACTGAAGTAACAGAGAGCAGGACACAGAAATTAAAGTACTAAAGAAATAAAATGTTACCTGGAGATCCCGACAGAGCGAGCACTTTTCTTTGTGGACTGATTTGATTAAAAGTTTTCCACCTGTGCTCTTTATACGCATCTCTTTCTTTGCCACCAACCAATCAAAACTTTGTTTATACTCCTCTCCAGCAGTATCCAATCACGCAACACTGGTTTCTGTATTTCACTTCCCTTCTTGTGAATGAAATGTCAGAGGTCCTCATAGAACACGTCACAACCTCTGCAGACTACGCCCTGATTAAAACGGACCATTACAGCATGGCTGGCTGCCATTTCGAAGAAGTGTAGAAGATTGGTTGGGCAGAGTCCAATAATTTGCAGTTCATGAACTCAGATCAGATGATCGGCGGTTCAGTCCCCTCCAGTCTGCATGTGGAAGTGTCCTTGGGCAAGATACTGAATCCCAAATTGCTCCCGAAGGCTACGTCATCGTAAATGCATATGAATGGTTAGCAGTTCCTCAAACTGATGCCATCAGTGTATGAATGTGTGTGAATGGGTGAATGAGATATGTAGTGTAAGGTCGGAAGACTAGAAAAGCGTTATAAGTACAGTCCATTTACCATTTACATGCGGGAAAGAGCCACAGGTCGGATTCGAACCCTGGGCTGCCACGGCAAGGACTGAGCCTTTGTACATGGGACGGATGCTCTACCGACTGAGCTAAACGACACCCTCTTGCAACTCTCCCTCGCACAGATTCCTGCTTATTTTGCAAAGCCTGATGTTCGTTACTCAAGATCTAAAGTCACAAGTTCAACACAACTCGACTTACACAAGCCTCGTTACCATCTAGCATGTGAATGGATTTAGTGACTCACCTTTGATGTGGGCACCATGCTGGTGTTAGCTGAGATCAAACCCTTTCCCTTTGCGCTGCACGTAGGTAAAGACTGCAGTTCCTCAAACGTCCACTTGAGGCTGGCTCCAGAAGTGAGTCAGTCTCCATAAGTCCCCATGTTCAAATGTCCAACTTCACAGCAGAAATAAACATGTTTACAGCCTGGTACAAAAAACAGTTTTGGTCTCTATAGCTAATTTCCCCGTTCATGACAACTGTACTGAGGGTGAATTTATATACAACTCACCTGTTCAGATTATATTAAGGCTTAAAGTTATGCAGGATTAAGAGCGTGGACACTTTGATTGACAGGTAGGTGTTGTTACAAATGGCTTGTTTGAGCACTCAGGCGTCATTCGGCCCGCCTCAGCTCCGCCCATGATCCACGTCTTTGCCGATGTTTTAGATTTAGTCGGGAGGCGGATGAGGCACGACTTCTAAAATGGAGACGACCACGCTCTGAGCTTCACCACGGCTCTTCAAAAACCTGTGGGGGGCGTCACGGAGACTATGGTCTATGGTTTTGCCTCCTGTTCTGTCCAGTTGTGGTGTGAAACTTTTGGGGAGGATTGACTTAATTTTGTTGCAGAAGATTTGATGAGACAATATATTTTACAACCAAGTAAAACATTCCAGAATCGACTAAAGTTAAGAAGGAAAACGTCTGATTTCTGTTTTCCAAACACACATTAAAGACAATAAAGCAACGGTGCTGCAAATACTTTATTTTTTAAAATACAGACAAAATAGACAAATATTATAAAAGACATCTGCAACACACCAACGCCTGCGACAGGAATAAACGATTTACGTCAAAGTATTTTGGGAAGTGTGACGACAGCCCCACCCCACCTCAAAACCGGGCACTTGAATTTACAAGTCAACTTTTACGCCGTGAAACCTCGTCTCTACATACGAGCAGCTCCGAAATCAGGCAGACAAAACGTCGCAGAGTAAGTGTGCGCCGTGTGATTTGTTCAACCGCTCGCTCTGGCACATTTAAGAGTTTCTGAAATGTTTTGTTAAATCTCATTTGTTCCTTCATCTCATTTTGGTGCCCAACTGATGAAATCAGCTGCACCGAGATGTGCTGAAATGATTTCAACCTTCATACACAAAAAAAACATTAAAGCTGAGAGAAACTTGCAGCCTTTTCAGAAACCAAACCCATCGCAGAAGATTTGATGAGTACTTGATGATGATTGTGAAGCACATGTCATCATGTTGGAGGAGTAAACGTGCAACAAATAACCCATAAACATCAACTGCCACGTACCTGAGCAGCTCTCGAAGCGATCAAGGAGAAAGAAGTTTCTCCTGTTGGCACTCCTCCAACACGGTGACTCAGTCTTATAGGAGCAGTTCAACATTTTTCTATAAGAAGATCAAAGCCACTCTCGTATCTGTCCGTTAAATATGAAGCTACAAACTAACTTATTGTTAGTCTTTGTGCTAAGCTAAGCTAACTGGCTGCAGGCTATAGCTTCAAATTTAGTGGCAGTGAGAGTGGAGGAATCAATCTTCTCCTACCTAAAATGTGGAACTATTCCATTAAACTGTTGTAACGGCTCTATGTTGACTCATTTAAAGAGTCACGATGAGACAAAAATGTGTAAAACTGCTGATTATATTACCATCAATACAACATGCTGATAATTTAACCTACAGTGTGTGTGTGTGTGTGTGTGTGTGTGTGTGTGTTACGGACAGTACAAGCTGTGGATGGGATCAGCTAAACTGTCTTTTCCTTCAGATCTTCTTTTTTAACGGAGCCGGGCTCGCCTCCGTAGCTTCATATTTACCGTACAGACATCAGAGCGGTGTCGATCTTCTTGTTTAATTAAGTGAGTAATTTCCAAGAACCAACGACTGCTACCATTTACACAAAATCCACTGCTACGAATAGTTTAGATTGGCTGTTACAGAACTCACAGACTGATGAAAACACGTTTTTTTCATGTGCTACAGTACCCCGAACACGCAGCTTTAATAACAAGATGTAACTTTGGCAATGGACAGGAAACAAAAAGGACCTTTTAAAGGCTGTACATTGGTATTTTACAAAACACTTGTTTAGGTATTTACAAAAACGTTGTTAGAGGGAAGTCAGCTTGTTTCGTTTAATACGTTTGCCATAAAAAAAATCCCCTCTTTCTCCAGTTTATAACCAAATTTCAGAACGAACTCTTCTACTTTGTGAAATATTGTTACAAATCCTCGAGTGACTTCCATCTGGACGCGGAGGCTGAATGATATGTATTTAAAAAGATTTTTTAAAAGCTTCCGAACACGAGAACAGAATTTTCTCCTGTGATTCTTAAAAATTCTGTTTGCTTCTAAAAGAAAAAAAAAAACAAAAAACGTCTGAACATCTTGACATTTGCATAAAAAAATACTCACACAAATAAATTATAAAAATAGTGTACGGCTGAAAAAATCTTTTCAGAGATCAACACTGTGCATAACAAGAGAAGAAGTCAGCTTTTGTCAAGTTCGCAAAGGGTATTGCTTCACAGTATGTGGACATCATCGATTGGTCCCGCCAGACAAAATTTACTTCTTCAGCGCGAGTCAAAGAAAATGAATTCTGTACAGTAAGAAAACAACACTGACGTGTGAACAGCATCTGTTTGAGGACAATAAAGATTCTATGGAACAGAACCGATGCAACAAACTAAACGAGGAGCTGCGACACCTTTTGGCTTTCACTCGGGCACCGACGGGAGCGTAACGGGAACGTCGCTGGCTGACAAAGATGCAGCGATAAGGATGAAACAGGGAGAGGAACACTGTGAGGACACACAAGAGACTCCAACCTATTATTAGTCCTCTGCTCAGGAAGTCAGCGCATCACTAGAAAGGGGGGAACTTGGGGGGTGTTTCGAGGAAGTAAAAACCAGGAATGGCAGTGACCGACCAAAACGTGTGAAAAAAAAAAAAAAAAGAAGTGGTTGGGTGTTGAACTAGTCGTTCCACGATGTTATCTGAGATCTTTGGTAGCTTTGGGGACTTTGAGGACTTTGTAAATGTCATTGGAAAAGACTGTGGTGAAGTGGGGTCGTGAGCTCCTGGACATGTGGGTGCAGAGGGGGGTTTTACCGACATTTTCGGGGTCCTCGATGTCCCAGATTTCTGGCATGCTGCACCCAGGCCTGTGCGGAAAAAAGACGAAGCGATAAAGAAAGAGAGAAAAACAATATTTAACTAAAGGAAAATCATCTTTCTGGATTAAAGCTGCAGCTAAATAGCAGTGTGAACAAACATGGTTCTGGGTGTCGGTGTACCTGGTTCGCCTGGTGCACCAAGAATCCTCCAGGACGAAGAAGTCCACTCCCAGCTTCATCAGGTTCCTCTTCACGGTTTCTCCGGACATGCGGCTGTACATGGAGTAGACCAGCTTGGTCCTCTCCCTGCGAGGGAGTGAGTACAGCAACGTTATAACTTCAGTCTTCAGACTTCAGTCACACAAAAGGCTGAAAGACAGACGCCGAGCTGGGCTGACTGCTGTTGGACTAGTAAGTAATATTAGCTGGTTAGTATGTCTGCTGTTGTTAAAGTTAAAATATTAAATGTTGTTGAACAAATTCTGTTTCTGCATCTCTGATCTGAGACAAACAGTCGTGCTGCTTTGACCTCCACTGACCTCAGACCAGCGTCTTCATAGTGGGGGTGGTTGACGATGGGCCGACCTGTGGAGAGCTTCACGCTGGCCATGGTGGGCATCGCTCCGGCAAACACAGAATCTGTATCGACCACAAAGAGGAACAAAAACACATCAGGAAACTCTGAATTAATCTAATATTAATCTTTATGGTCCTTTTAGATATTTAGCCTACCCTAACTGATATGACTGAGGTGGACAAAATATTAGAAACACCCACTGGTATAACACAACAAGTTTCAACATTATAACTTTCATGAGTGTAGAACTTATTCCAGGACTTTGTATTAGACTGCATCAGCTTCAGCTCGGTGAGCCTCATAAACTGTCAGCTGAGCGTATGTTCAATAATACTGACAACAAACTAATCGACCTGCCTCGCCTACTTGCTGCACGCTGACCTTTACCTACCTTTATTTTTGTTCAGCCTGTAAAGAAACTGAGATGCTCAGAGGAACTTTAATATAAAGAGGAACAGAAGCTGTTTTGCTGCTATGTATTATCATTAATGTAATGTAGTCTTGAATGACCTTGAGGTTATCCAACTCACTAGGCAGCAGCAGCCGCTTCACTCACCAGGACGGGTGTTGTCCTGGATCCAGTCCAGCAGCTCCTCCTGCGGCAGGTTGCTGAACTCTCCGATGATCGCCCACTGGGCCTGCAGGTTGGCCACTCCCTGTACGGCCATGATGGCCATGACTGCAAACACGGCCGTCTGGTGCTTAAACTTCTCCCCGATCCAGCCGAACAACTGATAACAACCAGGGAGAGAAGGGGAGCATTATAAATCCTGTTGATCTGCACTGACCTGTGATCAGGTGAACGGTGTCTCTGTCATTCGTACGTCTGTTCTCACACTATGTAACTTTGGGCTCCGGGTCGGGAGAAGTACGTAACGCTTTACGGCACTAAGTCACACACCACCAACTATTTCACTGATTTTGGTGAAACTGGATCATATTTTATGGAGGAAATGTTTTCTGGTTTTCCCTCTGATGTCCTCCGGCTGCTCCGCCTCAACTCTGTGATTTACAGAGTTTCCTGATGGACAGTGAAGTAAACTGCTGACAACTGTAGCTGCTGTTAGCTCATGTTAGCTCAGTTTGTTAGCTGCTGTTAGCTCATGTTAGCTTTGTTTTGTTAGCCGGGCTGCCCGGACTGTGAGCTCAGAGCACCGGGGGAGTGTTAGTGTTTGTACCACAGGCAGTGTCGTGCCAGAACAGGAGCTAGGTGAGCGGGCAATGTAACTGGGCTCAGCAGCTTCTATGGACATAATGGCAGAGGAGAAGAGAGTGAAGAGGACGTTGACGGAGGAAGCTAAGAAGAGAAAAGGAGAGAGTGAGCGAGCAAGAAGCTGCCAGACAAGAGTAAATCTGGGACTGACTTTTAGTGGTTGGTGAGAGCTTGGTGAAATAAAAGGCTGAAAGACAGACGCCGAGCTGGGCTGACTGCTGTTGGACTAGTCAGTAATATTAGCTGGCTGCTATGTCTGCTGTTGGTGACCTTGTTGATGTTTGGCTGTTAGCAAAGTTGTCGACTCGCTAGTTTTTGATCAGAAGTAATGTAATCAGAACAAATACTCGAGTACAGCTGAACATAGTTACCACAGTGGGATTACACTCTGACTGCTTGTGGTGACAAACAAACCTGTTTGGAGCAGATGAGCGAGGCCATGATGCACATGTGGGGCGTCAGGAAAAGCTTCAGACGCATGATGAGGACGGCCAGCACAGTAAACGCCACCAGCTGCAGACTGTGATACACCAACTGCAGGGAAGTCCACACACACACACACACACACACACACACACACACACACACACACACACACATATTTAAAAACATGCTACTATCAAAATACAACAAAAATCTGTCACAACATCAGCCTGTTACATAGTCACGTTCATGCACACAGTGCGAGCAAACATCCCTGAATAGTTACAAGCTAAAATGAACGGTACAATAACACTGTAAGCACGACTCTAAATGGGTCAGATTAGGTGGAGAAGTGCTGGTTCTTGAACTGGTTCTGTTCAGGATTCAGTCACCAACAAATAATCTTATCAGGAATAAACCTGCCTCCTGTGTGAACTGTCTGTAGCTGAACAGGATCGTCCTTCACTGCTTTATTTTAACGATGGTACCTGGAGAGCCGAATATTTTCTGACGTGCAAAAAGTTTGAGAAACACGGCTTCAGAAGCCTCGCCGACAGACTGTTTAATGACGCTTTGCATGACGCTTTGATGTTCCTCTGTCACGTTACTTATTCAGCCATACAGAAACATTAAAGCAATTATCTGGGAGAGTCTGGAAACTTCCACACAGTTGTGGCTGGGCGGACGAACATCTGAACGCTTTCATGCCCCGGGAAGGATATTACAGAAAATGACACGAGGCAGCTGGGAGAGAAAAGCTGACAAAAGGCAGCACAGTGTGATTTCAGAGCAGGAGGGGAAGCTGCCTTTCATTTCTTAGTAATGAGAAAAGGGATGAAAATCACTTAGGGGACATGGTTACTGAGCAGACATTACTGCACTGGAGGAATCTAATCAAATAAAACAGGTTTAGATAAATGGAACGACTGCGAAAAAGCCCAAGAGTTGACACTGAGGTGTTATCAGGATAATGCTGAAAAGAAAGTCTCTTCTCACCTCTCCTTTCCCGACTACTTCAGACCTACAAAAACAGAACACACAGAAATAAAATGAGGTGCAAAGTGGTGAGTGAAATCAGCAACGTGAGCAGTGAGGTGGCTTCAGGACGCTCACCCTGCGGCTTCGTCAACATCGTCGGTCTTCCCTCCGTCCCTCAGGAAGCGGACGATATCCTGGATCGTCTGGAAATAGTTAGAATAAAAATGTAATCCTTCATATGTTTACAACAAATACTGACTGTACGAGTGGATAACATGCTTTGTCAAATCGACTGGTATTCTCAGCTTAGTGTGGGCAGGGCATAATGAGATTAGACAACATAAAGAGCAGTTCTTTAAATAGTTATTTTCTCTGATGTCCCCCCTCCCTCATGATTCATGATTCAGGACTGTGGAATAAATCTCCCTTTTCTCCCTTTCTCAAAGCTTAAATATACACATGGAAGTGTCAGCTACGATTCCCATGCACAGCCAATAAGACAACTGCAGTTTACTATATACAAGCAGTTCGACTCAGGGTTAGAAATGTCTGCAGAGCAACCAGAGCAGATAGACCTCCAGCTTTGCCTTCCTGTCGCCGTGAGCCAGCGTCTCGAGGCTCTAAAGCAGGGGTAGTCAATTATGATTTCAGGAGAAAAATGCTCACGTTCAGGTTCCACAAAAAATGAATAAAACTCAATTGATTTGTCGTTTCCGGCTCTGGCTCCAGACAGGACTGCGGTCCGCCTATTAGTGCCCTGTGCTCTAACGAGACTTGAACTTCATGTTTGATCAACTGCTGCATCGTTCTGAAAGGTGAGATGGCAGCCTGACACTCACGTCTGTACAAATTGTGTCACTGCAGACTACACAGAAGACTGTTTAAATTTAAAAATAGAAATACATGGCAACATATTGTCAATATTTCTGTGTCTGCACCATCGTGGATCAGTGTGGTTTTCATCCAAAATCTACAAGAAGCTACAACTTACCTTCCACGCGATGAGAGCAACCACCAGCATGTTGATGGGCAGCAGCAACGTTTTAAGGTAACGCACAGGAGTCTGAAGGAGAGAGAGAGAGAGAGGCAGAGTGAGGGAAGGTATCACAGCTATCCAATAATGTATTCTAGCACCATCTGTGCACAACACAACACCAAGCTGCTGTTTAGCACTGAACTGCTGTCAGGTTTCTGTTTCCTGTAAAACTCAGATCTGTTCTGAGACCTGCTGTGAGAAAACAGCTTTAAATTTATTTCTGACTTCTCATCAGGAGACTTTTTGAAAGTTTTGGTGAGATTATCACACCAATCAGTGAACTTACCTCCAACTCAATGAAGTCAAATTCGGCAGCACACGTGTACATCAGGGTGTGGAAGTCCTTGTAGCTCGTGAACTTAGACTTGATCAGTGCGCTGATGTGAGCCTGAAAAAATACAGACATATTACAGATCTGCGTTCAAAACATTTTGTATTTAAAATTCCTCTAATTCCTGAGTTTTTATTACATGAATTTGGTTGATTACTCAGCTATAAAAAGGTCCAGTGTGTCAGATTTAAGGGGCTCTATTTACAGAATATGGCAGAAATTGAATATAATATTCATAACTCTGTTTTCATTAGAGTATAATCACCTGAAAATAAGAGTCATTGTGTTTTTGGTACCTTGGAATGACGCTGCAGGCCCACCATGTTTTGAACCACCATGTTTCTACAGTAGCCTAGAATGGACAAACTAAACACCGACTCTAGACGGAGCCTTCATCATGTTTCACACCAGGAAGGAGAGAGTGAAGTGATGTGGCTGCAATCAGCAACTTCACCACAAGATGTCACTGAATCCTACACTGGACCTTTAACAGTAATTATAGCAGCGTGTGAAGTAGTGTAAACTTTTAAAACTTTCTTTATCTAGACATGGGAGCCCTCTGTCGTCATCACTTTGATATTTTCATGATCATATCAGGAAATATAACTAACCGTAAACATCATTCAAGTTGAATAGTTGTGCACACACACACACACGCACACACACACACACACACAGATTTAAAGCAAGAGTGTCTTACATCGTCGGAGGCACAGAGGATTGTGGACAGCATGAACTTTAGCAGGACTGTGGAGCCGACCCAAGCCAAACCCTGCATGACCTGTGGAGGAGGAAGAGATACAATGACAGGCTGACGAGTACACACACACACGTAAACACACACACACACACACACACACACACACACACACACACACACAGGAACCTGTAATCAAAGCTTTGCGGTTAGCTGGGGTTGAGACTGAGCTGTAGGTTGTTGTTGACATTACTTTGACCTTTTTAAAGTTAAACTTTATTGGTGAAACAAAATAAAAACTGGCTAAAAATTCTACACAGGTAACAAATACAATAAACATTTAATATCAAACGACAGCTACGGTGGAATGCTCCCTCTGGGTTGGGAGCAAGTTGCTGCCCCAAGCGAAGGAGTATCTTGGTGTTTTGTTCACGAGTGATTAATAAATGTAGCGTGAGATGGACCGGCGGGTTGGTGCGGTGTTAACAGTATCATGGAAGCTGTACTGGACCGTTGTGGGGAGGAAAGAGCTGAGCTGGAAGACAAAGCTCTCAATTTTGGGGTTGTGGGCTAAGTTTTAGAGATAGAGGAGAGTGAGGAAATCAGACATCCAGATGGAGCTGCTGCTTCACGTTGAAAGGAGCCAGCTGATGTGGTTTGGGCATCTAATCAGGATCCTCCTGGGATTGGACTGATAGGGAGACCCCGGGGAAGACCCAGAACCCACTGGAGGGACTACATAGTCCATCTAGCCTGGGAACGCCTCGGGATCCTCCAGGAGGAGCTGGGATGTGTCGCTGGTTAGAGGGACGCTAAACCTGCTGCCACCACGACCCGACCCCGGATAAGGGGAAGGAAATGAATAGATGATGCTTTTTGGCCACATTTGGTGATTTTTGCGACACTAAATTATGTGTATCAGTGTCACGTACCCAGGTGACGATGCCAGGTTTGAAGACTTGACCGAATCGATCCCTCAATGCAATGATTGCCTGAAAAAAACAAACAGACTATGATGAAACGTCCATGAAATGTCCATTTCCCTCTGCTATACCATTTACATAAAATAAAAATCTTGACTGACCCGATAAATCTCAAACTATTCAGTCATTGTACAACCAATATATCACTCTAAACTCACCCAGATGGAGATGAGTGAGGAGGCGTAGAAGGACGTGAGCAGCATGGAGTTGCCAAACATCAGGACAAAGCAGACGCCGAGAGTGATCTGCAGGATGAGAACAGGAAGAGGAGAGGAGGTGTCATTAATCACAACCCTACGGCGTTCACACGTCTGTGCGGTGCAGCCCGTCCAGCAGCAGCTTGATGTGGATGATCCGTCGCTGTAATTAAAAATCATTCCAAACAGGCGAGCTTGGCAGCGAGCTCGGAGGCGATGCCAGCTTCTGGAGCTTTCCGGTGGTCTCGTTAAAAACACTCAGGAGGAGGGCGGTCTGAGATAGATTGTTTTTCTGTGCGACAGTGTTGATGGAAGCCCTCCAGAAATTTAAACTAATACAATAAAATTTGAATCCATGGCCGCAGGCACAATATAATCCTATTCAATGAACTCTTGATGCTTAATCCCACAGTGAAGAGTGAAATAATGCAACACTCTGCTCTGTGTAGACAGTCGGGGAGTGATTTCGAACCAGGGGCACTTCTAACACAGCGGGGTACTTCAGCAGTTACCAGAGGGGGAGATCATCCAGTTTGAAAAAATAGAAATGTTGAGTCACAGTGTGACAGAGAGTGCATAAAAACAGTTAGCGAGCGAGCAGAGGCAAGTCACACACCACCAACTATTTCACTGATTTTGGTGAAACTGGATCATATTTTATGGAGAAAATGTTTTCTGGTTTTCCCTCTGATGTCCTCCGGCTGCTCCGCCTCAACTCTCTGTGATTTACAGAGTTTCCTGATGGACAGTGAAGTAAACTGCTGACAACTGTAGCTGCTGTTAGCTAAGTTTGTTAGCCGGGCTGCCCAGACTGTGAGCTCAGAGCACCGGGGGAGTGTTAGTGTTTGTACCACAGGCGGAAAAGGAAGAAGAAGAAAAGGAAGAAGGCGAGGAGAAGAAGAAGAAGAAGAAGAAGAAGAAGAAGAAGAAGTTTACAGGCCCGGAACGCAGAAGAATGCTGGCAGAGAAACAGTGTCGTGCCAGAACAGGAGCTGGACAACATAACCGGGCTCAACAACTTCTATGGACATAATGGCAGAGGAGAAGGGAAGTGAAGACGACGTTGACGGAGGAAGCTAAGAAGAGAAAAGGAGAGAGTGAGCGAGCAAGAAGCCGCCGGACAAGAGTAAATCTGGGACTGACTTTTAGTGGTTGGTGAGAGCTTGGTGAAATAAAAGGCTGAAAGACAGACGCCGAGCTGGGCTGACTGCTGTTGGACTAGTCAGTAATATTAGCTGGCTGCTATGTCTGCTGTTGGTGACCTTGCTTGTTTATAGTGCTGAAATAATACCGTTAAAGTCAATTAACAATTGGTAAAAGATTTGATGATAACTGACTGATGAACTGATGAAGAAAATATTTGTGAGCTGCAGTCCTACATTGTTTGTTTTGCCCTGTAACAAGTGACACTGGCTCAGGCTCATTAACAGCGCTGTAGGTCACGGAGGACGCACACGCCTGGTTGTCTGGATTTCTTTTCTCACACAAATCCAAAGTCATTTTCGCCGAGCTCTCTAAATTATGTAGAGCCATATGCCTTCCTGACACAAATCTCCACCATCTCACCACAAAGGGCCTTCTCCTTATCTGTGGAGCACACAGTCTCTGGCTAACAGCCTGGCATGCTGAGAGGATTAGGGAGGGGGAAAAGAACGTGGCGGCCAGAATAACACACACATCTTTACACACATTCTCACATCAACACAGATATACTTTTGTCCTTGGCAGGGTGAACCAAGATGCCCACATATTCTCCCTCTCTCATGCTAAAAAGACGCTCCGCTGGTGTTGTCCTTGCGGCTCGTGAAATTCTCGCGGCTGAGGAGCCGAGCAAGATAAGGAGAACCGAGTCGGAGCGCATTACAGCTCAGAGGAGAGAAGCTGGAAAGACTTTCATTTATGTTGGGCACGACACGATCCACACACACACAAACGACAGAGCAATGCCACCGCCTAATGCAGCAGAGGCAAATAAATATGAAAGTTATGAAGCAGAAAGACTCTGATGGGCTGATGGAGGATTTTGGAAAGGTCATCGGTCGTACCATGTGAGTGACGAGGATGGACTGCATCTTGGCGGCGCCGAGGTAACCGAGGATGTAAGAAGCAAACAGAGAAGCCACCTGGAAAAGAAAACAGAGGCAACATTAATAACATAAACTAATGCAGCTTCATGAAGCTTTAATATCTGGAGTCAGACACAGATGATACACATTCAGGT
Source organism: Argyrosomus regius (assembly GCA_946959425.1). Lineage (NCBI taxonomy): Eukaryota > Metazoa > Chordata > Actinopteri > Sciaenidae > Argyrosomus > Argyrosomus regius. The sequence continues at coordinate 30,372,359 of OX336884.1, forward strand.
TTTAGTCGCTGGATTTTAATATCCATCAACATCCTACACTTCAACTCCTATATCTGCTTTAAATAATGACCCATACAGATAGACAGAGTACTTTATTTATCCCAACTGTGTTATTATTTATTCATGGAGAAGGTAGAAAACATTTGGGGAATAATCTAAAATTAAAGGAGCATACTTTATGTGTTGTGACAGTATGAGTGGGTGTTTGGGTTGTCAGTTAGGTCAGCACCTGACCAGAACATTTAATATTCCAATATTTTTAAAGTTTAAGTTGGTCAGAGGATTCAAGCACAGAGCAAACTAAGACAAAACTCTCAGACATGCAAACACAAACAAATAAAACTCAGATTTGTTCAGTTCAAGGTGCGTTCATTGTGTTCAAAACACAAGTTTCACTCAATGGTTCAGCTCAGTTCAATATGAAACAAGCATTCCAGTTCAAGAATAAAGAAAAGAAATAAGCAAACCAAAATATGCCTCACGGATTTACCGGAGTCGAGTGTAGTCAAACTCAAAGGAAGGTTTTTCAGGAGGTTTCTGAAGAGTCACACAGTTCCAGACAACGTGGACTACCACGACAAACGACAGAAGACTGACGCCAAAACCACGACAGGACGGCCTCGGCGCTTCCTCATAGACTGCGCCATCTTTGTCTCAGCGCCTTCACCGTTTGAAAAGAAAAAGGTGACTGAAGGTTGGCTGTCGGGGAAGGTGTATCTGAGATCGGATCACTACAGTGTTTATATTGTGTTGCTTTAATATCGTACTGTCTTTTTGTGTTATGTAAAGCTCTTTGAATTGCCTTGTTGCTGAAAGCTGCTGTAACAGTCCCTCTGTGCTGCATGTCCAGTAGTTAATGTCGTGTATTACTGCATTGGAGCTACAAAGATTTAAATGAATTACAGTTAACTCTGCAGTGAATATATGTGGATGTATCTATGAGTGAATCAATAAATTGATCCATTTATAAATTTAAAAACCCACTGTGGGTTCCCCCGCATGGATTAGGGCTCAAGCTGCTGATCATGAGCAGTTTTAAACTGTTCAAATATTGCTGCATCTCTCCTCATCATTTCCTGTCATCTCTCCACCACTGCCATCTAATAAAAAGGAATAAATTGCTCCTCAAGAAATCATTAAAAAAAAATCCATTAAAGCACAACTTGATTAATGACATTTGCATTTAAATGATGCGTTATAAAACTCAGAGGATGGACGCATAAAACATCATTAAATTTGCCAATTATTCATTTTTGTTGTCTCTAAATGATGAATTCATAATTTCATTTCAAAAAGTAAAATAATAAATATTAAAAAAACGTTTTGACTTAATTTATGAACGTCACTTCACACATTCATGAGAAGAATATGGAAACAGAATTATTAAGATTATTTAAATGCAAATTTGATTAATCAAACTGGAATAGCTTTTCTAAATCGGTCATTTTATTAATTGATTTGAATTAAACAGTAAAAGTCTGTAATTATTCTGGTCGTACACACCAGGCTCCATAGTTAATGCACAGATATGTCATTATAAAATAAATACGAGGCCTCAGAGTACTCTACAGATTCATACCAGCAGTTGGTGATTCTAAAAACTTTTAAAGGAGTGAGCAGAGTGGGTGGATTTACAGTATTTGTGTTTCGCACACAGTGGACGAGGCGAGCGAGTTCAATCAGCAGCTTTCAGATATGAAACAAAAGAAGTAATAGCAGTTTAATATCTCGTCTCGTGTTTAAATCCCTGCACAGACAGCAGCGGCGCCCTGAGGCGGCCCGCCGACAGCGTGGGCGAGACTTGTTGCCGAGCGCCGGAGCTCGCGGAGATGACCCTCTGCTCTGCAGTCGTTGGTTCAGACTCCAGCTCTTCTGTCTGCCAGCCTACACTCTTTAACCAAACACTTATTTCTTTAACTTGCTTGTCTGCTTCTCTGAAAGAATGTGTCTGTCTTCACTGTGACTTCATATTTTCCATCCGCATGCTATGAGAGGTATCTCTGTCTTTTGCCTCTTTGTTTCTTTGCCATCATCTTCACTCCTTGCCAGAGTATTTTCTCCCTAATCTCTTCTGGCTCTTCTCCTTTTTCTCTTCCCACATTCATTCTCTCTCTCTCTCTCTCTCTCTCTCTGTTTACCTGAGTGAGCAGCACGAACTGGGCGAACTGCCAAGGCAGCATGAAGCACACATTGGAGACACCCAGAGCCACCATGGCTGTCCTGCTCGGGGTCCGTGTCCTGGAGAGAGAAGAGAGAGAGACGAAGGAGGAAATAAAGAAATAGAGTGGTGAGAGAGCGTGTGGGTGGAAAGGAGATAAGACACGATGCATTAAGACGGCTGAGAGGACACACATACACAAGCGCACACATTCAATTTCAGTCGGAGTGGACTACAAAGACCCGGTTATGTACAGAAATACGACACGGAGCTCATTCTCCTTTCAAAAGCCGGCGGTAGAAGAAGTTTCTCACACGACACAAGGTGGCGTCCGCTAGTTGATGTGTAATGAGAAGATTACAAGTGTGTGTGTGACGAGTACACTATCTCACAACGCTGCCTGCTTCACTGCAGCAGACAACAGCAGCTAGCATTGCTTCTCCTCAGTAATTACAACAGACAGGACAAACTGTTGTAACATCACAAGAAAACAGCTTTTTGATCCTGTTTTACTTCTGTTACTTCACGTAGTCAACACTTCCAATAAAAACGCACAAAGTCAGATTTTTTGAGGGTTTAAAGCTGCAGTATCAGTTCTCTGTCTCATTCACTAACTCATCGCTGCAGAAACCTTCGTGTCGATGGTTCAAACCAGCTTTCGTCAGCTCAGAAACATTTCAAGGATCAGATCATTTCTTTCTGCCAAAAATCTGGAAATTGTTCTGCAAGCCTTCCAGTCGGTTAGATTACTGAAGAATTCTAATTCTTTGCTTTCTGGCATCACTCAAAAATCCCTCTCTCTCTCATCTGCTGTCAGGAGTTGATTTTTAAGATTTTATTGATTACTTATAAAGCCATATAAAGAGTTATTTAGCAGATCATTTAGTGCCTTATGTCCCTTCTCGCTCCCTGAGATCTTCACATGTGTCGCTCTTGGTTGTTCCTCGGTCCAGATGTTGACACAAAGGGGACAAAGACTTTACAGTTCAGGCTCTGAGACTGACTTACATGAGGAGCTCAGGGCTGTAAACTCTGATGCTCCAGTAGCTCACCTGGTAGAGTGTGTGCCCCATGTAAAGAGGGTAAAAGTCTTTGCTGCAGCAGTATTTTGCTGCATGTCGACCCTGTTCTCCTTCCTGTCTGCTTCAACTTTCAAATAAAGGTGGAAAAAATCATCGTCATGTGTTTTATGATGCGTTTTATTTTACTGTCTTACAGCTTTAGTTTTGTGGTTTGTTCTGCTTTATTGTAAAGCAGTGTTTTCAAAGGTGCTATATAAATAAAGTTTATTATAGTTTCTATCTGGAGGAGTGTGGTGACACTACTAGTTGTATGGAGGTTTTTGCTGAGATCTGAGAGGGTGGTGGTGAGTTTACCGTAGGATGTAGGTGAGAAGGAGCATCTGCAGGACTAAGAAGGGGTAGGCAAAGCTCTCCCTCAGGGGTGGAGTCCACATCACACGAGTGCTCTGATAACACACAAAAACAAAAACACACATTAAGAAACAAAATTAAGTATTTTTGTTCCTCTGCGTCTCATAAAGTTATTAAATCAATCATGTACACAATCAATGTGACAAGTGGAAGGCCCACAGGTGAGGGAGTGTCTGTGGTCCATGCTGATCATTCATGGTCAGGAACACTGTAGGGACGAGCTCTTCAAACTCAGTCTAGTTGTAACTGTTTACTACGTTAAATACACCTGTTAGGGTGCCAATTCTTCAGCTACCTTATGAGGTAACTGTAGCCTCGGCCAAGAGCAGATATCGTCAGGCGGTGCGTAACCTTCGCTGAGTGTTCTGGCCCTCAACCACAACACTTTCCAGTTGGGGGGCCGGCAGTGGTGGTCAGGTGCTGCCCATCTGATCCTGGTTTCCAGCTTTCCTCCTCCCGCCTACTCCATAACCAGCAAGAGGCACGTTCTGCCTCCTCCCCCCATCCGTCGAGCAGTGTATTTTTTTGCTCCTCATAGTAGCCGCCAGATGGATTTGGCAGGGAAACCTTTGCAGCCGACCTCCACTGGGTACAGCCATGCCTGCCACCCCTTGTCCTTGCACTCCTGAAGGAGGCACTGGTACTTCAGCGCCTTCCTCTCATGGGCTACGTCGCAACCCTCCTCCCAAGGCACCGTCAGCTCGATCAGGATTATGATGTTACGTTACGTAGTGACTAGTTCTTACCGAGTGTTAACTTCCATCTGTGACCGTTATGTAGCTCACTGAATCAACTTATAAAACTAATGTTAGCGTGGCAATCTGACCTATGAAGGCTAGAAGACGTAATGTGGAACATGGTCGACATATCGGTCCTGAAATTTTGATAAATGCCGTTGAAGAATGATTTTAAAAGCCATTTCACAAAAATAACAAAAACTGTGTGAATGCTACATACTCTCAAACACACACTTCTTCGTGTCTGCAGACAGAAATAAACACAGTTATGCATCTCTACATTTACAGATATAGAGATATAAAGTGTCTTTTGCGCCTCTAAAACTGTATTTGGGAAGTTCTGCTAGTCCGTAAAGCGATAGTGACTTCCTGTTTACGCATGGTTGCCTGCTCCGATGTTACCTACTAACTGATTTACACATAACCAGTCTTCATTAGACGTTTCTTCAGTTTTAAATTAATAGTTTGAAACTAGTTTGTAGTTATTAAGAATTTAGGAAGGACTCACACAGACATGTCTGCTGTTTACGGAAGTATTCTTGGTCAGTCTTCTTACTGCTGCAGGCACAAGTGTCTTACTTTATATTCCACTTATCTGACAAACATTTTTGTCCGCAGCAAAATGTTCATGTTTAAGATATCATGACACTTCTGATATGTTTTCTGTTTAGTGAGCAGACCCTCGTGATTGTTATCAGCTCAAACAAACTCTATTAAATGCTGATCTTTCTTCCACCTGAGGCTGCTGCTGCGTAAACGTGCTCTGCTTCACGTCAGCCAGGCTCAACAACACTCTCACCTGAACACCTGTAAATGAAAGCTTTATCGTGACTCTCTCTTTGTTAGAGCACAAAACATTTCTCATTTTAAGCTTTCGCCAGGTTAAAATGACAAACAGCACTGGCTGCAGATCATATGAACTTTGGCTGACTAACAAGCAACTCAATGCAGGACTGGTGTCTGTTCTCGACCAAAGATCAGCAGGCACACAGTAAGCAGTGTGCTATGTGCATGTGATAGAGGAATAGCAGATATTCAAATGTACTTGCATGAAATCTGGTTGTTTTAGTCAAGATGATGCTAAAATATATTTTCACCAACTATATTTAAGTTCCCTGGTAAAGGGCCAACCTTCAACTTTGTAAATTCACAGTTTATTCCCATAAATTCTCATGGAAAGTTTCCAACTTTGAAAATTCTGGGAATTTTGCAACCCTAATATCGTGTCAATCAGGGCCTTCAGTATTTGGATCATGTAACTGAAGTACATTTTATAGTCTAAAGCTGTTATGGTAATGTGGCAGATAATTCAGAATTAATTCATTTCAACCTGTTCTTATTTTTTATTTTTAACCTATAGCACGACTGCTCACTCAGCAGCTGTGTCATTAAGATAAATAGAAGTATCAGACTTGACTCTGTTTGTTTGATCTCTGCTCTTACATCCGTCAGCACAAACAAACATCGGGACTTCCCTCATGTCCTCTCCTGTTCCCTTGCTGCCTCACATTCTTGAGGAAGCTGAATCTGTCCCTGTCACTTGATAAGATCACACACACCACTAATTATACATAATAACACACTTTACACTACAATCTAACACGTGTGTGCGTGTGTGTGTGTGTGTATGTGTGTCAGAACACTCGGCCCACTGCTTCATCCAAAAATAAAAGGGATGCTCCTGAAATGTGACAATCCACCGCTGCACTCAGGGGATAGAAAGGACTAGAAAGAGGACAGCAGGGTGTCTGAAAGGACTGAGAAACACCTGTGTTGGCGTGTGATTGAAATGTCACCGTATTGATCTGAAAAAAAAAATAATAGAAACTTCTTATTTGTTCTGAAGGAGACTGAGGAGAAGGAGGTGGGTGGAGGGACTCGGCTTTGAATGCCAGCCAGAACCAACTCTAAGCTCCTTTGAGGGCTGAAATGAGTCTCTATTAACCACCCTCTGCTTTTCTGAGAGCTTTTTCATTTTACACATTTCAGAGGCTTACACCCAGAGAGACTTTCACTGAATTACAGCACGAAGCGACAGACATTTAACTCAGTGATAGCGAGGACGGCGCACTCACCTCGCCGTGGTTGAAGAAGAAACACATGGTGGTAACAATGCCGCCCAGTCGACTGCCACTAGACGGGAAAAATGGAAAGAAGCGAGGAGATCAGATACGAGAGGCAGAGAGCGAACAACACATAAGGTCATCCTCAATCTGCTGTTGCAAATCTATATCTGACAGAAGAGAAACCGCAGAGCTGTTTTTCTGACAGCTGACTGCTGACGGGTCTCGACTCCTGATGCCCGTCAGAGCGTGACGGGACAGCACCCGAGCAGAGTTACCTGAGGTAGGCGCCATAAATGAAGAACAGGCTCATCATCACGCCGTTCAGCAGGAACACACAGCTCACGTAGAAATACGCCGGGTCGCCCATCCCTAACATCCACACCAACACACACACACACACACACACACACACACACACACACAGAGGAGGTGTTACTGAGGAGATCAGTTGATGCTTGACATTTATCGTTTATCTGGTTCCAACTTCTCAAATGTGAGACCACGTAATCGTGCCCAGTTCATGACATCACAGTGGGCTCAGCTATGAGTTAGAGAGGAGATGCCTTTGTTCAGTTTTACAGTAACAGCCTTCAAACTGGGAGTCAGTACAGGAACAGGTAGTACCTCTGCTGTGATAAATTCTCCACACACCTCGACCGCTTGCTGCAGGCTTCATGTGGCCTGTTTTTTATTTTCTGCCATGTAACCTCATTTGTGATTTTATGTTCATCATCTAAAGACTGTATGTGTGTTTTCTGGGTGACATACTGTGGCTCCTTTTGTGCAAACTGTGTAACATCAGGTACATTTTTGATAAATATACAAAGGAAGGAAGCTTTGTGTCTCCATGGCTATGAACTGAAGCCAACACAGGAAGTGCCAAAAACTGCAGTTCCTCTTGTCGTCCACTTGAGGCTGGCTCCAGAAGTGAGTCAGTCTCCATAAGTCCCCATGTTAAAATGTCCAACTTCACAGCAGAAATAAACATGTTTACAGCCTGGTACAAAAAACAGTTTTGGTCTCTATAGCTAATTTCCCCGTTCATGACAACTGTACTGAGGGTGAATTTATATACAACTCACCTGTTCAGATTATATTAAGGCTTAAAGTTATGCAGGATTAAGAGCGTGGACGCTTTGATTGACAGGTGGGTGCTGTTACAGTTACAGTTTGAGCACCCAGGCTTCATTCTCAAAGGATGATTGACGTCTTTGCCCATTTTTAAAGAGAGGAAGAGGCAGGACTGCCAACATGATGAACAGAACAGATTTTGAGCTTCAAAATTCAAAACACATTTTACCTCGCTTGAGGTGTCTTTTGTTAAAACTCTTAAAAAGGGAGATAAAAACACTTTCTGCCGTAGCGGACTCAAGACTGATCAGCTGCTTCTGCTCCAACACTCGCCTCATAGCTCTCGTCACCTTCCTCACATTAATACACGAAACAAACAAAAATATAATTTTACATTGTGTTTTCCACTTGCTTAGATTGGACTGCCACTCTTTTTAAATCAGGTCATCTTGTTGCGTCTTCTTCTTCTGGTTTTCAGACTGAAGAACGGTGCCACATGCTGCTTATCTCATAAACCAACTTCTAATAATCACATAACGGTCGTGGAGCATTTTCTTTCGCCAAATTTATACAATATTCAGTAAAAATTTGCGATACATTTGGACTGAGACACAGTGGCTGACGGAGTCAGACTGCAGCAGAAGTAAAACAGAAATTTTAAGTTGCAAAACAAAAAAGGAAGATTGTGATCTTAATGTGTCCGGTTCAGATTCGATTTACACAGAAGAAGAACTGAAACTGGTTTAAGATTATGTGGCACATTTAAGTTCTGGGGAACATTTATTAAAACACGTTATTTTCGATCAGCTACTGTGTCACATTGAATAATAAAGATTCTTATTTTGATCCAGAAACTTCCTCCGTTTGCGCTCAAACACGTCGCGGGTAAACGCAAAAACTGACTGAGAAGCTGTGATGATTGAAGTGTGGTAACATTACCAAGAGCTGTTACATCGCTGTAATGTGACGGTAAATTACAGGATAAACAGAAAAAGGAGGGTTTTTTCCAGCAGCAGCAGCAGCTCGGTGTGAAAATGTAAAACAGCCTTCCCGCTCTCTGCTGTGTCATTCTGCGTCGCTCACAAAAATAATGTTGTTTGTGACAGTGACAGGAAATGCTCCCACTCTGTTCGCTGTTATGCGAGGCGGCTTGCGTCTGGTTTGTGTAAACACTGAGAAAACAGCCTGTGTACATCGACCCCGGGGTGCCTCACTTCACTAATGAGACCGACAGAAACACACAGATTACAGCTCCACGAAGGAGAGCTGACAACACTTTTCTCTTGTTTACTGTCAGCAGATTTTTCTCTTCGAGGAAATGTTCCTGCAAACAAATATCAGATTTGTGTGTAATAGGTTGAAAGCATTTTTCTTCCCCTCGGGGCACGGCGATAATAATCATGTTTCTCGTGCTGTGTTTGTTCCACCAATTTGTTTTGCTGCGGTCTAGATGGTTAATGTCATACCTTCGCTTGAGAGGTTTTCCCCTTACGTTTTTTTTATATATATATATATTGATAAGCGCTGAAATTATTGGTCTGTCAACAGAAAACAGGAATTTCAGGTTCTCAAATGTGACGATTTGCTGCATTTCATAGTAAAGTCATTAATGAATTAAAAAGGTGCAAAATGTTTAGAATTAGTCTAAAATATTCAGATATGAACAGAATGTGAAGAAATAAATGTAAAAGACGTTAACCAGCGAGCTTCAGCTTCATGTCTCGTAATACCACACTGTACCTCAAGAGGTGATAGTCTGTTAGCGTAGCTCAGACCTCCTCCTCATAGATACAGCTTAAAGATGTGTGCGAGCTGCGAGTTTGTTACGCTACACGCGCTCTCTCAGCTTTTCTAGTCAGATAAAAAAAACAAAAGAAAGAAAGAAAGGAAAAATACAATCGCACACCTTGACGTTTCTGTCTTTTACCAAGCTAAGACTACTTTAACCGCCCGGTTAACTCAAAACACTCAAACCTGACGGAAACTGAATGAAACTCATCAAAACGTCTTTTCATTGTTCCATAAACTCTGGTTTGGTCAAAATAAATCCTTCATTCACAGAGTTAGAAGTGAAAATATTCCAGCTCTACACTACAAGCCCGACATTGTCCCCACCTGAACCTGCCATGTCGTCTTTCTGTAAAATGTAAAATGCATTTTCTCTTAACTGACAACTCCCTGTGAGGCTGTTTTGACATCTGTCCACGAGGGAAGAAAATCATCAAAGTCTGAGAGGAAATTAGTCATTGAGTCAATTCAGCGTGAGACTGTGTGAGTATTTTAAATGCTGGTGTAGCTCCAGGTCACCACAGTGAGACTATCTGCCTGTGTAATGGAGTCATCATTCAACTGGCTGTTTGCTCACAAATCAGACTGAAGCTCCAAGGCGACAGTCTGTACCTTCACAGCTGTCCACGGGCGTGAGTCCCTCTCCTCTGTTGATGGACCAGCACATCTTTGTGGGAATCCCAAAGTATCCCATTACACCTGTGTACATCCGGTACCAGCTGGCCAGGACCACCTGGGGAGGAGAGACGCAGAGAATGAGGACAAAGCCTTTCTGTCCTGTTGTCTCTGGGGAGTACAGACACAAAGGAAGGATCCTCGCTGCAGGAAGGAGTATGTTGATCTCTTCTGCCCGGTTTTGTTTGAAGTAGTAGTAAACAGTGCAGCCCCTAAACCCATTGAACAAGCTGTAGAGTGTGTGAAACCAGTTTTAAACTAAATTCTGGTAGCTAAAGTGGACCAACTCCATAATATTCCCTGCAGCGGTGAAAAGACAAAACACAACGCGTCCTGATCGTACACTAGAATCTAAAATCTTGTAAAAACTGAAGAGCTTCTTGCTGATAACATTTTCTAGCACGCAGCAGATTTCTTATTTGTTTTTGCAGCAGCAGCAGCAGGACTAAAGAAGGACTTCTAGAGACACGATGTGTCGTCAGATTTGAATTTTTATGTTACAATATTTTGTTTTTCGACCATTTAAAGTCTGATAACAACAAACAAATAAAACGTGTTCGCATCTTTGCAAAAACCACCCTGTAAGGAGGAGCGCTATCACAGGTCCTTCATTCCAACAGCACGACTTCATGACTTTCTTCTATATATTATTATTTATGAGTAACTTCTCATCCACCTTGTGTATACGAGCTGCTGTGGGATCACTTAAGTCTATCGCATCTTATCGTGATGCAGAGGTGGAGGACTCTGCATTGATGCAGTGACAGAACATAATCAGGAGTTTGCAGTCTACACAAAATTATAGCCTACTAACTCTGATTGTTGATTTTCAAGCCTCGGCTGGAAAATAAAGTTGTAAAGTTACGTTGCAGTGTTACTCTGAATTAATGAATTGTGGGTGAACGTTAAATCTGTTGGAAGGGAGGCAGAGATCAGCAGTATTTTGAAAGCATTGAAACATTGTTGTGGCTGTTTTTTCAGCGAACGTCTGCAACCATAAAGAATACAGCGAGCCGCTAATCAGTCAAGGAGGCGCTGTAAACTTTATGTACTGAGGTGGATCAAGCAGATGCAGCTTATAGACTACTGTCGTCTCATTTCTGAAAGCTTGATACAGTGAGATGGATCGAGTGTCGCCGTGCATTCGAATCGCTGGCAGGTGAACTGTAATCTAATCGTGAGGCCGGTGGAGATTCACACCTCTAGTAAACACTGAGATGAGTAATGCTGCCTCACTGCAAATGATTTAAAAAAACAGCGTGCCAGAATCAACATTACCTCAGGGTAGAGATTGAATCTCTTCAGCGTGTTAATAACCAGCGGGTACTCTGTCAGACGATCATTCATGACCGTGTGGAGGCCGTCCAGGAAGGAGGGAGCCTCGATGATGGTCTTATAGTAGGAATAGTACAAACCCTGGAAGCAAAAGAAGATACAGACACTTCACTTAGAAGGAACTCTGGAAGAGAAACATTGAGGCAGAGTCACAGAGAGAGGAAGGCCAGGCTGATACAGAGACATCAGACACTAAATATAACTCCACAACAAAAACAACCCCGGCAGAAGAAACTCCGTCGAGTTACACGGGCTCAGCAGATGGCAACAGCTCACAGCCCATTTGGTAGCTCGCAGCGGGGGTGAGAGAAGAGAAAATATTCTGTTTGCATATGATTAAATCATCACCTTCAGTGTCGGCTCTCAAAAGGGCAGGACGCCACGAGCTGCATGCTAAATATCAACAACTTTTACACAGTTATAGTGATGTGGGGGGGCATTAAATGACACTCATTTGCATATAGTTAGAATCATAAATATCAGTTTTGAGTAGTAAGTCTGTAAGTCTAGTTTCTAACACTGTGGGAGGAAATGATGACTTCCTGAGTCACAGGAGTTGAGATACGGTCACATTCCACTTCCCCCACGCGAATATTGATTTCATCTGAGGCGCATACGGCTGACAGACGCGGGTCAGAGTTCGCTTTCGTTCAACTTTGCCTTGCAAATTCGCCCGGTTGTCAAACACAAACACAGACGCAAGCGTTTGGAAATGTCAGAGACATTATTCCAACGCTGTGTCATCACCTTGTTTTGTACAATAACACGACGCCGGGGTGCAAACTGCAGCGTCGCTCACACAGACTCTTCACAGTTTATCGTCGCTGTGCTTGTTATTTATTTATAACCGGTGTGATGTGACAGGACCTCTGTCGAGCTTATTTATGAGCTTGTGTAAACACTGTACCTGATTGGACTCGTATCTGGTGATCTGTTGTTGAGGTTGTAAACTTCTCAATATTCTCGTTAATTAATGGATTTGTATTATATTGATAATCTGACGATATCTAGTTCCAGCTTCTAAAATGTGAGGATTTGGAGCTTCTCCCGTTTCATATTATTGATCTTTGGATTTTGGGGTGTTTTTTTTGGACTGTTGTTCAGATATAAGACATTTGAAGACATCATCTTGGGCTCGGCTTTCAATATTTTATAGACAAATCAATACATCCAGAAAGCAACTGCAAGTTTTTTGCGGTGTCATGATGAACAAGCCTATAACCTGACACGAACATCAGGATATGGTGACATCAGCTTTAATTATTAAAAAAAACAACAACAATGAAGCATTTACCATTTCTGTCCGAAAAGCCATTTCCTTCTCCAGGTTAGACAAGTGTGAAAAGTGTCTGTCATTCTCAAACAGCTGTGAGAGATGATGCCTGATCACAGGAGGAGGAGAAACGTGTGTGAGCCACCAAGCGGTTGTTTCCACATGTAAACACAGCAGTAATGAGTAATAACAACATGCTGATGAAACTCACCAATGGAGATACCCGGTCAGAGCAGCTGTGGACAGAAGAGCACAAACTTTAGCTGCTGATACATGAATGCTGCTTCATGCATTGAAGCTACAGATACCAGCAGGTTCAGCAACAGCTTTTTCCCTCAGCTGTCACTCTGCAAGGAGGTGGAGGATTATTTATGCCCCCACACACCAATAACTATTTATACTGTCGTACTGTATATATATCATGTATATATATTGCATCCTATGCAGGCTAACATATCGTGACCAGCAAAACAGCACTACAGCTACTCCTTCCACATCTGCCGAGGTCATCATCATATCATATCAATGAGGTACCTGACGTCCTGAAGCTGAATGTTTCTGTGTTGAAAAATAATAATAATAGAAAATATAAGCCTCATCAACAACAACCACAATAATAACGCATGAACTTTTTATCAACATATACACATATAGGCTAATATTCCAGCATATAAATAGGAGAATAAAGTAAATATAAAAGTTATTATAAGCCATATTTTAAAAAATTAATTAAATGTGGGGTTCTCTCGTCCAAGGGGTCCCCAAGACCCCTGTTCTATAACATCTGTATACTGTATATATCCCATAGCATATTCATATTTATCATTTGTACATGCTCTGCACTTAACTACTCTGCACTTCTGGTTAGATGCTTAACTGCATTCCGTACGTATTTGTTACTTTTTGCAATGACAATAAAGTTGAATCTAATCTAATATAACTACACTTGGTTAAATGATGTGGGTGCTACTTGAGGAGAAACATTAGCTTTAACTTTGCCAGAAAACCTGTTAACACGTGTGGAGCTGACATGTCACACAAACACTGATTTACTACTTTCTTAATGAGTACGTAACAACAGCAGGCTAACGCCGGGGAGCTAACGTTCAGGTGTGCTAACGTTAGCCAGCCGATCAGCGGCGGAGATAACTTAATTTAACGGACCCGCTAATGCTAACCAGCCGTTAGCAGCTCGTTAGCTCGAAGGAGCTAAGCTAGGCTAACTCCTAGCTCCGTAACTTACCGAGGAGGAGAGTGAACCCCAGCCTCGCGACCGCGGAGGGAGTTAGCCCGAGCTTGTGTCCGATGCCCGAGAGCCCGTTCGGATGAGAGCCGTTGAAGGCTTTGCCCTCCCTGCCCGGTCGCCGTGCGTTACTTTTGCCAGGGGGCGAAACGAGAGGGCTCTTGTCGCGGTCAGTCTGGGTCGCTGGACTCTTCCCGGTCTGCTTTCTGTTTTTAGCCACCATTGTTGTGTGTCCAGGAGGGGGAGAGTCGAGGTTTTTAGGCCGTTGAGAGGGAAAACCTCGAGGGTTGCGTGAGCTAAAGCAGCCCCACACAGTCGCTCGGTATCTGGTCCTCGGATCTGCCCCCTTTACTACCTGAGTGATGCTTTCACTGGCTCGTCGCTTCACACAGAAGTCTTATGAGGCTGCGCCACCGACTGGACGTTTCGCGCCACTGCCACGAGCTTCTTTGTGGTGACCATGGCAACGACGGGCAGCAGCGGGTACCATTAGTGTTGGGAAGTTCGAGTCTTTTTATTGATTCGGATCACTGACTCTCAGGTGGTAAATTGGACGAATCTTTTTTTTCGAAACGGAAAAATGTGTTTGTTTTTTTTGTTTTTCCGATCCATGCGAACAAACCGCTGTGTGTACAGCTCATCACACAGCCTGAGCCTATGTGTGACAAATGAACGATCCGTATGAACGAACCGCTGTGTGTACAGCTCATCACACAGCCTGAGCCTATGTGTGACAAATGAACGATCCGTATGAACGAACCGCTGTGTGTACAGCTCATCACACAGCCTGAGCGGCCTATCGTGTGACAAATGAACGATCCGTATGAACGAACCGCTGTGTGTACAGCTCATCACACAGCCTGAGCGGCCTATCGTGTGACAAATGAACGATCCGTATGAACAAACCGCTGTGTGTACAGCTCATCACACAGCCTGAGCGGCCTATCGTGTGACAAATGAATGATCCGTATGAACGAACCGCTGTGTGTACTGTGGCTAAATGAATACTGGTTAATGAAACCAGCCACCTGTGATGGCACCCACCTGTCAATCAAGTCCACACTTTTAATTCTGCAACTTTAAGCCTTAATTTGAAAAAATCACCCTCAGTACAGTTATCATGAGCGGGGAAATTAGCTATTGCTGACTCCGATGATAAATAAAACTCCACACATTGAGTCAAAATTACTTAAGACTAAATAAAAATTATTATACTCGTTCATAATTTTTTTTAATTTAATACTCAAAAGACCAAAAGCTTAGTTAAATCTGAGACTTCTTTGACTAGATTTTGATTTAGCAACTCATAATATTTTTGTTTCATAATTCAGAATAATTTACACCCTATCCAGACCACAAATTCCTATTTTGTCTTAATACTTAGTAGTACCTCTGGAATTTTTCACATTTTTCTTTGCTTATGAAGATAAAAGATGTACAACAATACATAGTATGAAGCCAAAAACATAAAGCAAAACCAGGAGTTGAGCATCCAAGTTGTGTCCACCAGCATTTCAAAACCAGTAGATGTCACTGAAGGACCACGATATATCTGCACTGTACACACACTTTAGACTCCATCATAGAACTGTGTCTGGTTGTTTGCTTGATGCTGATTAGAGGTTTAGTTTACAACATTATTTAAAGGGGTCACATGGGCTTCATACATCCAGACTTAATGTTTTTTATTGTTATTTTTCTTCTTCCTAGTAATCATAAAGGGGTGAAATAAGAGTGTGTTTTCATAAAAACTTTGATTCCATTTGGTCCCTTTGGCCTCAGACATGGGTGCCACAGTTTAAAACTGGGTGGCGACATAAACAGGAACATCAGGAAAGATGAGTTCATCTCATCTGTTTATCTTGGAGAAGGACAGGGAGACTGTCTGCCATCTGGTGGTAACATCATGACAGCTTCCTTCAAACTCCACAAACAAATACCCCGCCGCGCTGATTCCCGCTCGGGGTGATGTGGTGGCGGGTTTTGGGAGGTATCTGTGGGTGAGAGAACCAGAGAGAGAAATGGATGAGAAGTTTTTGGAGACGGTGTGTTTGTTTTCTCCGCCGGCTCGGTAGCGAGAGCCAAAATCTGCAAGTGAGAATCTGTGAGAAAGAAAAAGGAAAGACGAACATGGAGCTGTCTGTGCAGAGATCTGATCTGAGTCAAAGCGTGTTATTATCGGAAAAGGAGTATTAGTTATATGCAGTCACAGAGTTTATATAATGGTACTAATTATAATAACATTCATTAGTTATTTTGCTTCCTATGAGTTCACAAATGCAACAAGTATTCTGGTCATGCTTTATTTAATGTGTTTAAAAGTTCTGAATGATTTCCTGCAAGGTTTGTGGGAAAAAAGAGATAATATTTTGAGTTGTGTTGAGTTTAGAAGCAGTTCTTGATCTTCAGAAGAACTCCTAAAAGCTCAATCAATTAATTAATTCAAATAAATATTTATTTATTTTTGGAAACTTTAATCCTCCATCAATGTTTGACTGCAGATGATCAATTTGTGAATGTTCAAAATGACCTGCTGTGCGAGAAATCCTAAAAACAGACACTGGAGGATTAATGAATTGGAACTTAAACAGTGTCTCCATTTTCCCTGTAATTATTGCCAAATTACATCGTTCTTTCCTAACCTTGTGAGGCAGCTGGAGGCTTTAAACTATGCGGCTGTGTCTGAACACAGTGGTTATGGATCATTATACAACAAGTATAATTTGATTCGGTCCTGACCGCATCGCTGTCGTGCCAATAATGACGGTAAAGCACGCCCTCTCGTGTAATATTGCTTAATTATACAACAAGTAGTTCGTAGAACGTGCTCAGATCAGCATGACGGCACACCGTGCACGTCACTAAAAATATTCTCTGTGGCAACCAAAACTAAATGAGCGATATGTTGCGATGTCAAGAGAGGTCAAAGAGTGATGTCGGCGTGTCCCGGTCAACTTCTTGGGCTCTGAAATGTTTCCAGGACTTTCTGAAAAACACTAAACAAGCTGTGGATTTTGCAACTTTTACCAAACAAGTTCTCAACAGGATTCTCCGCAAATGGGTTAATTAGAGGTAACCATGCTCGACTGACACATGACTGCACCACCATCGTGCCAATATTGACGGTAAAACACACTCTCTCACAAAGAAAGATTCAGACACAGAAACTTGGTTATTCATATCTCAGTTGCAAAGTAATATGTAATAATGTAACTGCTGTACTCAAACAGGCTTTGTCACTGCCCACGCACATCTGACAGGATGCTTATTGTTACACCACCCTACAGCAGTTGTTGTTGGAGCACCATGCGTTTGTCCCTTCCCCTTTTTTGTCCGTCGAAAAAACCACCAGCACATGTGGACATCAGCCTGTGTGCCACATCTCTCATCGTCGACCCCCACTTTCCAACCCACCAAAATCCCCCCGTGCTCCTCCTCGCTCTCAGGGTGGTATTTTCTCAAACTCCCGGCTGATTCATGGCTGGCGAGTCCGGTCGAAATACAATAACTGAGGCTGAGTTGTCATCGGGGCTGTCAGAAACCCGGCGGAGGTGTCGCTGGGACGGGACGGCGGTGAAGGACAAGTTATTGAAAACGGTTAGCTCAGCTTTGCGATCACACTGAGGGAATTTGTTTTTACACCAAACACAGCATGGCGTGTGTGTGTGTGTGTGGGTACAGTCATGGGGTTTTTGGCTGAGTCAGTGTTGTGACTGGGGGTTGACGACACCATATCCAAGACGCTTCATGGGGTGTGTTGCTTAAAGGAACTCCTGCTAATTAAAGACAGCTGGCCTGAACAAAATAAACAATAAACCACCGAAAGTCTCTTTTCCCTTTTTAATCTAAAACATGTTACTTCAAAAATAGCACATTCAGTGTGTCTTTTTATGTGTGTGTCCTGTCAGTGAGCAGGCCGAGGTGTGAAACAGTTTATAAGCTGAGCTTTCAGAGCAACGAGGTCATCTCTTGCTGCACAAACATCTCCCAGATGGCTGCAAGAACTGAGGAAGCAGACGTAGGAGGAGGAGGAGGTGGAGGAGGAGGAGGCTTCTGGCCTGGACAGGGAGAGGACCCATCGATGCCAAAGTAACCAAGGGACAGAGGGAAGTGTGTGTGTTTTATCCAATCGTGAAATACAATGGTTAGTAATTACAAAATTGCAAAAGAATGAATCACTTTTGTTGAACTTACCTCCTCGCTGTAAAACTGGAGCAATCCTGGGTGTGCTCTGTGTGTGTGAGTGAAATACTGCTGATATTTGGTCAATTTCTTATATTTGTTTGGTTGTCTGTGTGTACTTTTGTACTTTAGCTACTTTAAATTTAGTTTTGGACCTCCAGACTGAAGACATTTTGTCCACTGTTCACCTCTTCAGTGTGTTGTTGTTTGAAATAGATACAGGTTAAAGGGTAACTGCTATTTTTCAATCTTGGAAATTATTTTCTCATGTTTTTGTGTCACAGCCACAACCTACAAGCAAGCGACAACCTCTGTGGAGTAAGGTGAAAGTGTCAAAAAAAAAAAAAGCAGTTCCTCTTGTCGTCCACTTGAGGCTGGCTCCAGAAGTGAGTCAGTCTCCATAAGTCCCCATGTTCAAATGTCCAACTTCACAGCAGAAATAAACATGTTTACAGCCTGGTACAAAAAACAGTTTTGGTCTCTATAGCTAATTTCCCCGTTCATGACAACTGTACTGAGGGTGAATTTATATACAACTCACCTGTTCAAATTATATTAAGGCTTAAACACGTGGACACTTTGATTGACAGGTGGGTGTCGTTACAGGTGGTTTATTTGAGCAACCAGGCGTCATTCAGCCCATATCAGCTCCACCTCTTTGGATTAGCCGGCACAACGGCTCTTCAGAAACCTGTGGGTGACGTCACAGAGACCACGTCCATGTTTTATACAGTCTATGGCTACAAAGCAGCTCAGATTGTTATTATGTTATTATTAAGTGACAATACGACTCTTGGCTGAGTTCAGGTGACTTGTTGAAAACGTTACATTTCTCTGTAGGGTTGTGTTGTCAGACGTTTTTGGCCTTTCCCTTTCCCCTTTAAGATTATGGTAAAGGTTAGGGTCACATGTCGATGTGATGGCTGGGGTTAGAGAACAGGGAATACATTGTGTCAATGCAAATAATCCTGTTTCCACCACAGGAACCTTTCCAGGAACACAGGAACTTTCATTAGGAAGCTGTGTTTCAACAGGAGGAACAAGCAAAGGGGGAAATATGGGCACGTTTTGTTTGTTTTTCTTTGGAGAAATCATTAGCCAAAAATTATCTAATAATAGTTCTAAGATTGTTGTTTTAGTCTGGTTTAAATCATGATCTTTGGTTATGGTTCTTAAATCATGTAGCCTCGTTACAGCCTCAAACTGGCTTATTTGACAGTATTTATCTATTTGTTTAGATGAGGTTTATCTATTTTTTTGTGCATTAGAAATGGTATTGTGAAAGCTTGACCTATGAATGTTGTCAGTAATACTGTGTGTGTGTGTGTGTGTGTGTGTGTGTGTGTGTGTGTGTGTGTGTGTGTGTGTGTGTGTGATGGGGGTCGGAATGAGGGGGAGGAATTAATTAACGGACCAAATGGCTCCCCGTGTGGCTGTGACATGTTTATCACGGAGCAGAAACACATGCTGTCAATGATCACTCGTTGTTTGAGTATCAGTTATCTCAGCATTAAGGCCCATTAGTATTCTCTGGAAACCAATTCAATTAGCGCTCTCCAGGGGCCCTCGGGGGGCCACAACACCACATCAAGTCAGGTCGCAGGAGAAAGTGGCTGTCACAACCAGAACGTATGTGTGTGATTTAATCTAAGAGGTGAAGAATAAATATATATTTTTCTCTTTTGACACGTTCATGGGGCTGATTTAGAAATAAAATGTAGTTTCAAAGCAACATTTTGTAACTTTTCTCTCCTAAACTAACGTCTGTTACCTCCTGTTGATCTACACTGACCTGTGATCAGGTGAATGGTGTCTCTGTCATTCGTACGTCTGTTCTCACACTATGTAACTTTGGGCTCCGGGTCGGGAGAAGTACGTAACGCTTTACGGCACTAAGTCACACACCACCAACTATTTCACTGATTTTGGTGAAACTGGATCATATTTTATGGAGGAAATGTTTTCTGGTTTTCCCTCTGGTGTCCTCCGGCTGCTCCGCCTCAACTCTCTGTGATTTACAGAGTTTCCTGATGGACAGTGAAGTAAACTGTAGCTGCTGTTAGCTCATGTTAGCTCAGTTTGTTAGCCGGGCTGCCCGGACTGTGAGCTCACTCAGGGAGTGTTAGTGTTTGTACCACAGACGTTTTGGACCACCGGCAAGAAGAAGAAGAGGTTTACAGGCCCGGGCGAGGAGAATGCTGACAGAGAAAGGGTGTTTACTTGTGGTCAGATTAAAAAACAAGTGTTTGAAATTATTTGTCTGAAATTAAAGTTTACTAGGAAAGCTTCAGGTGGTTCTTGCTGCCTGCTGATTTATTATTGTTTTGCCTCTTTTCCCAAACTGCTACAGCAGCCACAATTATGAGAACAAGCTTGAAAAATCCCAGAATTTCCCTTTAATCATTTTCTAGTTCATTTGTATATTTAATTGGATTTTAAGGCAGGAATTACATTAATAAAAAGGTTTTATGGCAAAAGAAAATTATGAAAATTTGATGGATCTGGCATATAAATGTCAATAAACTTTTGGACACTTAAACTTTAATTGAAACATTTTCATGTGTACTGATTTACCTTCAGCTCAACAACAATAAATCTTATCAAAGATGAATTTGAGTTTTGATAATAATCACACCGTGCTGATCCACCAGCAGCTTTCGTTTAATGAAATGAACCAACGTCTCTGATGTGTATCAGACTCTGCTGAGCCCGACGTCTCCTCCTCGTTTATCTCTCCATCAGCAGAGCGGCAGGTGAACCGGTCGACAGCTTTGTCCCGGGGGAAGCGAGGGATTCAGACGCTCCAGGTCAAGGTGCGCCGGTAATCCGGGCAGCTGTGTTACCGGGATTAAGACGAGGCCATCGTTCTGTCCACCTTAAAAAAAACGGGTGTTACCATGACGATGACCTGAGAAGGAAAAAAAGGAAGCTGGAGCACCTGCTGGAGTTAAAGACAGTCGGACAAAACATCTGAGCATGACCATAAAATCCACAGAAACACGCTTGGATCAGTTTTATTTGTCAGATGTTGGTTTACACGAGAAAAACAGGTCAGCTTGAGCAGCCAGCTAATATTACTGACTAGTCCAACAGCAGTCAGCCCAGCTCGGCGTCTGTCTTTCAGCCTTTTATTTCACCAAGCTCTCACCAACCACTAAAAGTCAGTCCCAGATTTACTCTTGTCCGGCGGCTTCTTGCTCGCTCACTCTCTCCTTTTCTCTTCTTAGCTTCCTCCGTCAGCGTCCTCTTCGCTCTCTTCTCCTCTGTCATTATGTCCATAGAGGCTGCTGAGTTACATTGCCCAGCTCCAGTTCTGGCACGACACCGGCTCCGCTCCCCGTCAGCATTCCCTTGTGCCCCGGGCCTGTAAACCTCCTCTTCTTCTTCCCAGTGGTCCAAAACTCTGAGCTCTGAGCTCACAGTCCAGGCAGCCCGGAGCAGCCAGAGGACATCAGAGGGAAAACCAGAAAACATTTTCTCCATAAAATATGATCCAGTTTCACCAAAATCAGTGAAATAGTTGGTGGTGTGTGACTTAGTGCCGTAAAGCGTTACGTACTTCTCCCGACCCGGAGCCCAAAGTTACATAGTGTGTTAGTTTATGAGAGAAAAGTTACAAAATGCTGCTTTAAAAATACCTAATTTGAATATCCACAATTAATAAATTCACAGTTCCCAAAGTGTTTTTACTGGTGTCCATATTGAAAATATAAAGAATCAAAGGTAATACTTTAAAAAATACTTTGACTTCAGGTGATATTTTGTTCTCAGTTCATAAATCACAGCTGATGACTGAAAGCACACAAAGTCCAATTAAGAAAAGCTGAAAAAGAGAGAGAGAGACGGAGGGCAAGTGAGAGGCCATGCGGCGAGTTGAAACAGAGGACGTGATTGGCTTAAGTCAGTGCAGAAAGATTGTTTCCTTTGGCCCTGTGCTGCGATTTCCTGCCCTGTGATCATCTCTTCCATACGATTAGGCCGATGTGCAGAGCATGCAGTCATATGACGGGCTTTGCTCCGCGCCGGCTGTGCAGACAAATGAAGCAGAGCAGCGACAGAGTCAGCAGGCAAACACACCGAGGATTAGCTGAACGAAGACACACGAAGGCACACAGATGATTCAGGTGGTTTAGCTACTGAGGTTAGCTACATGTTAGCATTGTTAGCGTTGGCTCCATGCTTTGGTTATCAATTAGCTGTTTCCCCTTTTGACTGTTTCACACACACACACACACACACACATAAACAGACCTAACCAGACCTGAGTAGGGTCTATGTAATATAATTAGCCCAAATCAGTGACCTCCTTTTCAGACCCTACACAATGCCAGAGGGGCCCTGCTCTCCCTCAGCAATCTCCCAACACACACACACACACACACACACACACACACATGCACACACACGCACACACACACAGTCACCACAACCACTAACCTCCAGAGTCTCCCAGCTGGGACCTTATGGTTAATGGAGATCGGACCAGTTAGCATTGTGAGACTGTCTGCCAAACACACTGTATTCATGTGTGTGTGTACAAGCTTTTCGTTCGCTGTAGGAAGTTATTTACCAAAATAAAATGCCAAGAAAATAATGAACTATAAAAAGTATTCATGTCTGTCACAATAAGAGGGAACCAGCACAGCTTACCGTGCTTCCCTTAGAGGGGTTGTGGCGATGAGCAGCTGGGTAACGTATGCCCCTTTTGGGTTGATTGAAGACCAGGCGTGCCGCCGCGTTCTGGATCATCTGAAAGGGTTTCACTGTGCAGGCTGGGAGGCCCGTCAGGAGGGCGGTACAGTAATCGAGTCGTGAGATGACCGCAGCCTGTATCAGGAGCTGGGTAGCATGTTGAGTCAGGTGACGTTTCTGATGTTGTGAAGTGCAAAGCGGCACGACCGGGCAACTGAGGCAACGTGAGTAGAGAGGTCATGACTCCATGACTTCTCTCTACCCCGATGGGGGCAAGACATAGGGAGTCAATTTAGACATTGATGTCATGGTGCAGGTTCAGCTGGTGGTGTTATGCCTTCATGCATGTAGATATGTCTGAGAGGCATTCAGAGATCCAAGGGGTGGGAATGACAGATAGAGCGGTGTGTCATCTGCATAGCGGTGGATTATACATTATAATTACAGACATGCCGGTGAAGCAAAATGTAATTAAACAACACCACAGACGGAGAAAGGAACATGTTTTTACACACAAATGTTTCAGGAGACTCAGTGCCTGATATGAACTGTGTATTCATTCCCAGATAATACTTCGTCTGCTTGTATCTTGTGTTTATTTCTCTTTCTCTCCTCCCTCGTCTTCCACTATGTGCCCCTCCATCCTCCTCTCTCTCATTACCACGGCGATTTTTGACTAATCCTGCCACTAATCCTCTGCTACAGACGTACCTGATCGAGTATTGGGGAAGCAACCTGGAAAGCCAATTGCTTTAATTAAGGTGAAGAGTCCCTGACCATTTGGAAAGGTGGGTGCGTACTGTATGTGTGTGTGTGTGTGTGTGTGTGTGTGTGTGTGTGTGTGTGTGAACACACTCAGAGAGGTTCATCTGTCATTTGTCAACACCCCGGCGGTTTAATCTTTCCTGCCTGTTCAAGTATTAAAAGATTATGAGCGTTCTGCATGGCTTCATGCAACGCCGCATAAGGGGCTGTTTCTCCCTCCACTTCATTCTCAGAGGAGGTGAGACGGAGGCCGATGAGGGGGGTGGAGAGGTGGTTGTGGGTGTTTCAGTGATATTTTTAGAGTTTCCTCCAGTTTCCGATGCCAGACATGGGAGAGAAAACTTTCTAAAACTTTTGGCCATGTCACCACCGTACCACCACATTAGCAAACGTGCCATTGAGATTTAAAGAGCAGGATGGTTTTCATGATGCATTTAATGTTGGAAATTTCACTTCCTTAGAAGAGAGATGCAGTGGACTGTCCGTAGACAACTGCACCAGCATTTCATATCACAGTCCCAAGTGTCTGACAACATAACCCTACTGAGAAATTCAACGTTTTCTGTTCCTTTCGCTTGAATTCTCCTCTGTGGGCAGAGGATCACTACAGGAACACCTCCAATCTTCAGAGCTTTGCAGCCCTGCAGCAGCGACTTCACCGTCCTGTAGGAGCTCTTCATCCGGCTACTCTGACTCTAATAAATACAAGCGGCCATCGAACTCAAAGTCCTTGTCCACATTGTCAAAATCAGCTTAATACACAACATAACAAACTCCAGTGCTTTACTGCACTCATGTTTCCACTGTTGACTTCCTGCAACATGAGAGACGATGAAAGACTTACGGTGGATCAAGTGAAAGTAACAGAAAACGTTTAATTTCCTTGTAGAGCCAGGCGCAATCTGAGCACTTTTAATGGTTAGATTACATTGTAGCCTGTTTCTGCAGCGCTCTCGCTCAAATTCAAAACTTGTCCCCATCAGACACTTTGGCACAAAGACATGAGAAGATACCAAACTTACCCTTTAAGGTTACCAAAGGATCGTGGTCATGGTTAGGTTGGAAACGGAAAACTTTCAGCGATCACTCAGGGTAAAAATCTGATGTTTTGTTGACCCAAAAAAATCCACCTCCTCCCTTGAACGTTTCCCGTAATTTTAAAGGATACCATTGGTATTTTTTAACCTTGACCTTGTTTTACCATGTTTTTGTGTCAATAAGTAACTAATAGTGACAAGAATATTTTGAATTGGTCTGGTATTGAGTCAGAGCTCAGCAGCCAGCAGCTGCAAAACGGGCTGCAACATCCTCAATACGTCCATTTAAAGTGCTTTTTTTTTTTTCAAATTCAAATCTTGTCCCTGTTAGTCACTTTGACACAAAAACCTTGGAAAAAATGGTTCAGACTGAAAAATACTAGTTATCCTCTAAGGTTATCCAACAATCGTGATCATTCTTAGGTTGTAAATGTACAGCCTGTCTTACATATTCAGGTCGGATGTTTTGTTGTCGTCCTCCCTCGGTGGACTTTGTTTCAATATAACACCACCATTCATTCACACACTGATGGCGCAGCCTTCGGGAGCAGTTCAGTATCTTACCCAACGACACTTCGACATGCAGACTGGAGGAGCCGAACCAACGATCTTCTGATTAGTGGACGACCCGCTCTACCTCCTGAGCCATAGTCACCCCAAAAACATACAGTCAATTGGTTAATTGGTGACTCTAAATTGTTTTTTTGTCTCTAGTTATGAACCGGCAACTTGTCTCGCCCAATGTCAGCTGGGATCAACTCCAGCCCCCCGCTGCCCTGATGAGGATAAACGGTTATGAAAAACGGATGGATAACAACGTCAGCTGACTTCTTTCTTTGCACCTGTCATAATTACTGCATCTACTAGAGGTCTTTGTCACTTATGTATATCGTATCGGGACACTTGCTGAAATGAACAATGCTGTCGACATTCGTCTTCAGTTTTGATGCCACAAAAGAAAAGTCAGTGGACGACGATTGTTCAGGACTGTTTGACCTTTGAACCAGCTTCAGTCCGGCCAGTCAGGAGCAGAGACAACTACATATTTATAATCACTGTAACATCTACAACAGTTCACATCAGGCTTGGTCCAGATCTCTGGATATTTGATACATACAGCATACAAACACTCCCATGGTGCCTCACTGCCAGTCTGTCCATCTGTATGCTCGTCCAGCCACACCAGGTCAGACGTAGAGAGTATATATTTCCTCCAGACGGGCTGTGTGTGCGTTTTCATTAACAGGCTCCAGGTACTGAGGCGAGGTGTAATAGGCTCTTTCAGCGCCTCGGCTGGCTGGCGTGCTGCAGTGATCTTTCAGCGGCTGGGCACCCCGCTAACACCTCTCTGCTCACTGCAGTCCTTCAATTAGCAGTTTATTATTACAGGGGCCCTCAGCTTCGGCCCCCAGGCGCTTATACCTACATGCCAATACCGCTACTGACAGTCTGTGAGCTTGTGTGTCGGAGAGAGGTGCCGAGTGACGCCTTTCAGCAGCAGCCTTTTTGATGAGACGGTGACCAAAGATGTTTTATGTGTGTGTTCGTGCCCTGTCGAATATACAGTAACAGAGTGTGTATTTGAAAACTGCCCCAATGAACGTGTGTCCTGTCCTGTGAAAGTATCGACGTGTCCTGCAGAATTGTGGCAAAGTGGCAGTCGTTCTCACATAACTTTAGATTTGCCTCTTAATTTTGTACTGCTGGAACTGAGATGATCTTTCATGTTGGATACCAGACCTGTTAATGTTAGCTCAGTTTGTTAGTTGGGCTGCCCGGACTGTGAACACCGGGGGAGTGTTTGAACCACCGGGAAGAAGAAGAGGAGGTTTTCAGGCCTGGGGCAGGGAGCGGAGCTGGGCAATGTAACTGGGCTCAGCAGCCTCTATGGATGACAGTGGTTTAGTGGTTGGTGAGAGCTTGGTGAAATAAAAGGCTGAAAGACAGACGCCGAGCTGGGCTGACTGCTGTTGGACCAGTCAGTAATATTAGCTGGCTGCTATGTCTGCTGTTGGTGACCTTGATTGATGTTTGACTGTTTGGCAAAGTTACCGGCGGAACGGAGCCGTCGTGCCAGAACTGGAGCAATGTAACCGGGTTCAGCAGCCTCTATGGACGTAATGACAGAAGTGAAGAGTCAAAAGTGCAAAAACAGATTTGTGCTTCTTCGTCTCCTTCATCTGTTTTCATCATAATCAAATCAACAATCATCATCTTCATGCATCTGTCATAATCAATACTAAGTCATCACAACAAGGACACTTTAAGGACGCACATTTATATATTTATATTTCTGGGCAGAGATTAAATAAAGTTTTATAACGAGGTTTGGGAACAAAGACCACGCCTCAAACTCATCTAAAGTACTTAAACACATCTTATCTGTTCCCAAACCACTCCCTCCTGGTTCCCTCACGTCTTCCCGCCATCGGCCGACACTGGTCCATCTCTGAACTCCTCCATCCATCCATCCATCCATCCATCCATCCATCTACAACCGAGATTTCTCACATTGTCTTTGTTAGCGAACATTAAACATTAAAAATAGTTTACAACTTCTGTACGCTGCAGAGCTCTCACACCTCACACACACACACACACACACACACACACACACACACACACACACATAATACTGGCAAATTGTGGGCTTCTGTCTCTTGTTTTTTGCATGATCAGAAACTATGCACACACACACACACACTCACACACACACACACACACTCACACACACACACACACACACACACACACACACACACACACACACACACACACACACACACACACACACACTCACACACACACACACACACACACACACACACACACACACACACACACTCACACACACACGGCCCCCCTCGCTCTCCTGCCAATGCGCTGCTGGTTAGATATTGTTAGGATTCCATTTGCCATTTACATTTTCTCTGCTTGACATAATTGAGGAATGGATGCTCTTATGAAAATTAAACTCTCAGTCCTCCTGGGTTACTGTAACCCTGTTAAAATGTAATGAGATTCTTTATGCGTCGTCTTGTGATTTTTTTATTAAATAGAATATCAGTATGACTAATTCCCCGGGCCCAAATGTGGACTGGGACACCGCATTATTGATAGGCCGGTGCATAAGTGGTCTCTCTTGGCCTGCCTCTAATGGCCTAATAATGCATTATACCAGTATCAGTGGGCCTGTGGCTTGCAGTGCTTATTGTCGTTATTGAAAACACCTGGGCGGACCATTCATCAAGGTTAAATCACCAGGGCCCATCCGTTCATTAGGCTGTCAGTAAACATCTTTATTTAGTTTCGGCTGCCGATACTGACAGAATGGAGGCACGAGGAGGCCTGACGAGCAGCTGCGGCCCCCCGAGCGTCCAGGAAGACGTGAAGAAGCCACGGAGCCGGGGGGCCGTGGCGAGGCTCCCGGGCCCCTGCGGTCGGTCCGCGACCGCCGGACCGAGCCTCCTCCCCCCTCCTTCCCCTCCTTGTCAATTGGACGGATGATAGAGCGTAACGGATTAGGTTGGCCGTTCCCGGAATAGAGGCAGTTTTTACGAGAGCTGTGCATTCGCTGTGCATATTTATCTTCTCTGATGATTGTTTTGAGTGTAAGCGGAGGGAGAGGCTGAAAAACTGTCGGGCGATCTTGGAGAATTTGGAGGCTTTTTCTCCACCGTGACGGATGGCTCGAGGCCCTAACGAAGAAAGATTGGTCGGTTTTTTGGGGGGGGCGGTGGAGCCAGTGGAGAAATGATTAACCTCATTGACTCCCATCTTTTAGTTAAAGAGCAAGTTGACAAATCATCACTGCACAGGCTGCAGGCAGCAGTATTAACATATTCATATGGATACTGCATAGCTCTAATATGATGAGTGACGCTTCGAAAAAGTCAGTGTGATCACGTTAGTCTCGTCAAAATTAACAAAATTTTAAGATTTAATTATTTTGTTTGAGATTTAAAGCAGCTTTGTTCTCGTCAACTCTGCAAGTTTTGTGATTTTAAATAGTGCACTGTAAACTGGTTACTGTGAAATTCATGGGCAGCTGTTGACAAGTAACTTACTGTAAATAAAATCACAGTAACTAACTGGCAGCAGTTGACAGGCAACTCTACAGTACATCATTGGTTACTATAATTTTCTACAGTACATCATTGGTTACTATAATTTTCACAGTAACTCTATAAATACTGTAGTTTTTGACTGAATACACAAAGTATACTACTGTGAAATGGTTTACAGTAATTTACTGGGCACAAACACAGTAAATTACTGAAATTTACAATGTAAAATGTCAAATTTAAACACAAAATATTCACATTTTCTGTGTTTAAATGTAGTCCAACAACTGTGATATAAACTACGCACTAAATAATAAAACATCATTAAGCTGTAATAAGACAAACCACTCAAACACACATAAATAATTCATTGTCTTCTCATAATTAATTTCTTTACAGCCTCTCTGGGATCTCGTAGCAGGATTGGACAATTTAATGAATAAATTAGGCAGGTTTCAGAGAATAAGTGACGTCTACCGCCGTGCGCTGTAACACAAATGGGACTAATACAGTTGACCACGACATTAACGATTAACTCCGAGAAAATTGGAACAAATTAAGCGGATGGGAAGAAAGTTTCAGGCCTTCATTTTGATAAAAAGAAAAAAGAAGAACAAGAAGAAGAACCCAGACTTTATTGGTTTGGATTCTAATCTGGAAAATGGGCTAAAAATCAAATGCTGCCATCACTGGCTTTTAGTCGGTTCGAAATAAATGATGAGGGACTTCTGAGTCAGTCGGAATGAAGATTACAAAAGCACGGTGGTGGTGAAGAATTTGCTGACTTGTGGTCGAGAGAAACAAATGATGTGTTGGTTCATCGGTTCATCACCGGCTCTGTGAAATGCAGATATTTATCAGGACCTGTGTTTAAAAATCTGATCACTCTTTTCTTTAACAAATGGCAGCGAGCCGAAGAACAGAGCTGCACAGCTGCACCAAAAATGCACTTAAAATGTTTCTCTTATTAAATATTTGTTGCCTTTTTTAGTAACTCCACACCGGTGCAACCAAACAGACACAAACACTTTGTCTCATTCGCATGACTTTAGACCTAATCTCTGCTTATCTGCCTCTAACAGCCGTCACAGGTATCAGCTGTAAGTTAGCTACAATATAAATCAGCTGCAGTTCCTCTTGTCGTCCACTTGAGGCTGGCTCCAGAAGTGAGTCAGTCTCCATAAGTCCCCATGTTCAAATGTCCAGCTTCACAGCAGAAATAAACATGTTTACAGCCTGGTACAAAAAACAGTTTTGGTCTCTATAGCTAATTTCCCCGTTCATGACAACTGTACTGAGGGTGAATTTATATACAACTCACCTGTTCAGATTATATTAAGGCTTAAAGTTATGCAGGATTAAGAGCGTGGACGCTTTGATTGACAGGTGGGTGACTGCTGACTCAGCAGCCAGACCAGACCAGGTTCGAGCACAGCCCAACACGGAATAACGTTACACTACCGAGGTGATTTACAGACTTTATGATGGAAACATTGCTAAGGTGCGAACCGCAAACTGTGGTTAGCTCGGTCAGCCGTGTAGCTAACTGAACTGACTCAGCCCCGGGATGCCAGGAGCCAAACCCGGCAAGAAAACCACCTCGGTAGGCTGCTGTATTCACTGTTAGACTGGACACCGCTGGTTCAGAGGTTGTGTTCGGTCCGGCTGTGTTCACAGGAAGGTAGACGCTTATAGTAACATGACGCAGGCGGGATGATATAGAACCGATCAGATCAGTTTGTGTCACAAAGTCAGTTCAGCTAACGCATTAGTATCAAGAGTGTATAGAGACACAGTTCAAAGTCAGATCACACACATAAACACACACACACACACACACACACACACACACACATACACACACACCTCTGGCACACTTGGACGAAACACCACCACATGTGTGAACCGAGGGGCCGGCTGGTGTTGATGAACTGATGTGGTGGGCAGCTCTTCTTCTCCTGCCAGCCTCGGGACACACAGCTCGGATTCATGGGAACCAAAACGTTCCAGGGAACAATATATCTCTCAGAGGCCGAGGGCGGGGCGATGCACGGGGGCGTTAAAAAGAGCCGCACATGTCTGTCACTAAGCCGGGCCTCAGACCAAACACAAACAAACTGCAACAGCTAGACTCGGAGGTTTCAGATACACACTTTGATGCACACACAGTCATGTTGATAAGACGTGACTCATTCAGCTTAATATCTCGTTTATGGGCTGAGTAAGAAGGCGTAAAAACAGTGACAGAGTTCTCTTTGTGCTACTCAGTGAGCCAAAACAGGAAAGTTGTGGGCCTGAGAACCAAAACAACGAGCTGAAAGAGGCTAAAATGCTCTGAAGACAGCTGCAGCAGTCGTGTGAGCCATTCCTTCTCCTTCCTAGTGTGAAGGAGAAACTCTGGTGGCTGTAGAAACACGATGGTTCAACGTGGTGGACTCGGCGTCTGTAGATTTAAAAGTCTCATTCTAAGGCAACAAAAACACAACAAGTCTTAATCTGAGGTGATTAAACACTGATATGAAAACAGAGTTATGAATATTATATTCTGCAAATAGAGCCCCATAAATCTGACACACTGGACCTTTAACTGTAAATGTCTGAAAATCTGCATTCTGCATCTGGCTCATGTAATTATTAGACTGATAATAATTCATAATGATTTGTTGTGTCTTGTAGACCAATGCATGACACACACACACACACACACACACACACACACACGCACTGCTCCTGACATACGTATGTCTTATTATGTATAACACAGAAATATGCATTCAACATTTGAGGGTTCATATACATTTGATTTGTGATATTTAATTTCTTTACTGATGGATGAGTCTGTTTTTGTTTCTCGTGCATATTCATCTTTATATCTTTGTACAAACATTCAAATTTTCGGATGTGAAATCATAGAAAGTTTGTTTTTCCCGCTCCAGCCTGCCTCCTCCTGTTCTTCTCTTCATCTTTAATAAATCTAAGAACAGTGTCTTTATAAATCCAGTTAGAGTTAGTTCACCCTGACTGGGGAGATGCAGCGAGCACTGGTTGTGTTATTCCTCCGCTGACCTCTAGGGGGAGATAACAGCATGAAAAGCATCCTGACCTTCGCCACCATCAGGACAAAAGTGCTGCAGAGACTAAAGAAATCACTTCAGACGTCCCGGAAGACACGAGACGAACATATTTATTTACACAAAAACACTTTTCTTCTTTATTTCCTTTAAATTATGATGATATTAAACAGAAAGTATCAGGATGTGTTGATGCCCAAACAGACTTCAAATGATAACGCTTCAGTTTTTGCTGCAATACTGAAATAAAGATGTGAAAAGATGAATTTTTAAACATGAAGATGCAGAAAAGAGTCAAAGAAATTCAATTTTTACGTGTTTTAGTCACAGTCTGACCTGCATCTGGCATCAAACTCACTCATTTTCACGTTCAGAGCAGTGCCAACATATTTTTCAAAGCGTCTGGAGACAGACAGCAACAATTAAAAGCTGTTAAGTGACCTCGTTTGGCAGCAGCAGCAGCAGCAGCAGCAGCACACCGGACAGCAGGCAGCTCTCCTGGCAGAGCCAGACTCGGGGCAGAGTGAAGCCTTCTCGACAGCGTTCGTCATCCCGGGCCAGAGGCCCCCGAGAACTTCTGAATGAGTAAAATGATTTGATTATGTTGAAGCTAATGACGAGGGGCATACTTAAATCCATCTCCACGGTTTTCTTTGCTTCTGCCCCTGATTCAGCGCGCTGTCAGCAGCTTGTTAGACGAGTTTTTACTGCAGCACTTCAGCTCACTGCCTCATCAGAGGAATACTGAGAGAGAGAGCAGAGAGGTAATGATAAGAAAGGGAAGGTTTGACCCACTTAGACTGGAAACCAAAGATAATTAACATGTTTCAAACTTTGCTTTGTTTAATTCATTTCATTCAATCAAAATCAAACTTTAGATGTGCAGCACCTTCAAATAAATCCAATAAAAAACATTAAAACAGACGAACGTTCAGCTGCAGGTATGAGAAGCTGACGTGTTTTTTGGTATTTAATTAAATGTTAAATTAGTCAGTCAGCAGTGGTGGAAGGCATACTCAGATACTTTAAAATACAAATACAACTATTTAAAAAACTACTAAGTATTATCAGTAAAAACAGCTCCTGAGACTGATAAATATTTTGACATTATATTATCAGACTGTAATTAATGCCACACTGTGTAAGTTGTTGCTGCCTGAGGTGGAGCTAGTTTTAGATTTAGCCCAGTGGATCTGAACCAACGGACGGGTCGGACCTCCACTGAAGAGCCACAAGATAAATCCTGGAGGTCAGGAACTGATTAACGGGACAAGCTTGAATTTTCTTTTGTTTCTTTGGGAACTATGGAACAATTAATAAGTAAATAATAACTTAAATAAGATAAAATGAGATTACAGCAGCTCACAGAAACACAAGATGCTTAAGAAAATACTCATGAATAAGAAATAAAATAGAAGAAAATCTAAAAATAGACTAATAAATAAATAAAATAAATAAAATATTACCTCTAATATACTACTTTTAATACTACTATGACTATAGCTGTCACATGAGTATAGGAGTATAAAGTGAAACATAAAAGTTTATGAAAAGTTCCTCAAATTTCAACCACACACTCATGGATATGCAAATGTGGAGATGGTGGCGAGATGGGAGCAGTTAGGGGGTTCGGTGTCTTGCTCAAGGGAACCTTGACAGAGCGCTTGAGGTGAGCTGGCACTTCTCCAGCTATCAGTCCACGCTCCATACTGTGGTGGTCCGTGCTGGACTTGAACCGGAAACCCTGCAAGCCAATTCCCTACAGACGGAGCTAGTAACAATAATTTGCCATTTCTAAGTGATTCCAGGAGCTTCGGGGTTAAACCGGTCCTGATCTGATTAAACAATAAAAGAGCCAACAGTGACTCGGCATGTGTTAGTGTAACCAGGTGTCTGCCTGTCAGGAGAAAGCACCTTCACTCAGACAAAAACATAAAGATGTCCACAGAACAATGTTAATCTAGAAGTCAATACAGACCATATGGAGACATGAAGTCACTTCTTTTTATAATACCGGGGACCAAAACTCAACAATCAGCCTCAGGCCAAGCTCGTCCCGCCCGCACGTTAACTGTCGTATCAAAGCGGTCGAACAAAGCCGGTGACTGACAGGCGGTGACCTCTCCTTACTGCCCGTCAACACAACAAAGACATCCGCCGTCCATTTTACAAGACAGCTGCTGCTGCTGCTGCTGCTGCTGCTGCTGCCCGGCATGAGGCCGCCCTCCCAACGAAAACCAAACAAATTACTGTAAAGAAAAGAAAATCACGTTAGCGACGAGAGTGAAAGTGAAGAAGGGGAATTGAGGGCCCGTTGTTCTAATATTAGCGATGCCATTGTTGTGCAGGTAAACCCGGGCCTGCTGGGAGCTCTGTGAATGGTCGTAATACAACAAACATGTCGCGTCGTCGTGATTAAATTTGCAGGAACAATGTTCAGAATAATTTGTGTGTGTGTTTTTGTTGTGCGTCTATTTTCCCAAGATGCATTAGGTCCACTCAGAGGACGTCAGCTGTCTTGTTACTGTCCGGGGGAAGGAGATGATCCACAACCTGCAGCTGCATTATTTTGTCTTTTGGTTCATGTTTGCACAGCATCAGATCAATGTTTGTGGATGATACTGAGCTTTTATTTGATATCAGACATCGCTCAGTCACTGTTGTAGCTTATAGTAACATGACGCAGACAAACATCTGATGAAATTTTGATGAAACATCCTGAAAAATGTACAAAAAACATATTTATCCTGTTTTGTATCTGTGTCACCTAAAAGACCAAAAAACAAGAAAAAAAACTTTTAAGTGACGTTTATATCGTCTTATGTGAGATTTAGGCATGGACAGCGTATCCGTGACGCCACCCACAGGTTTCTGAAGAGCCGTTGTGAAGCTCAGTGTGGTCGCTCTGGTCGCCGCCATGTTGGCAGCCCTGCCTCTTGCACCTCCCAGCTAATCTAAAAATCTGAATCTAAAAATTTGTGCAGACTGCATTGAAGGTCACTGAAGGTGGCTGCATGTTTATTTTAATTTATACTGTAAAATACACATAAATAAAATTAGATTAAAAGACTTATATTTGCCTAAAGTTGATTGGATTGGTTGATTCAGAGCTGCCAACTCCAAGAACTCAAGTTATTTCAATTTTTAAGGTTTATTTTTATGTTTCAAAACAAAACAAAACTTTTACGAGGCACATGATGGTCTAAATTATGGCCAAAACTAACAGTTATTCTCATTAGTTGTTAATTATTCTTTGATTAGCTCCATGAATCAATATAACCTAAACAAATACTGAAAATGTGTTCTTCAAATTGTTTATTTTGACACTGAAAAAGCACAAAGATTTTGAATTTACAACGATGAAACAGAAAAGCAACACATCTAACGGATTAATCAAATATCAGTGAGTTTTATAAAATGTTTAATTGATGACTAATTGATTAAATTAAATTTCAGCATGAGTCTAAATGCTACTTTTTTTCTGACAGAAATAAAACTGCAATTTTGCGACAGGAAAATGCTCAAAAACCCAGAATCAATCCACCGTGTACCTGCTAAATGTGTATTTAGTACGTGTGTGCGTCCTTGCATCCTAACCAGTTCGTCTCTCCGCATTATCGTCACTTCCTCGCCCACCGTCGCAGGTCACGGCGGTGAAAAAGACAAAGAAAAAGCGTTCAGAGCGAGATGGAAGACGACGAAGAAGACGAGGAAAAAAAGAAACGTTTCACCGCTCTCAGAGAGAGACTCCATCGGTGAGGAGCAAACCCCTCCACCCTCCCTCTCTAATCACATTACCCAAGAAAACTTTTACTTATGGCTAATGGAATTCGCTTAAAATTGAACTGCTGGGGCGAAAGTAGATTTGCATTGATCCAGATATGTATAGAGCCAAAGTCAGTCTATCTATTCTGTGAGGGAATTAAAGGCCGCTAAGCCTATAGAGCCAGACTGTATAATCCTATGTTAAAAGATCAATACTGGCTGGAACCCACGTGAGCTTCTTTCATTGTGTGTGTTGTTGTTGTGTGTGTCTGCCTGAATGTACCCACATTACATACGTGTGTGTTTTTATGAATCCAGAATTGTATATTTTACCTGTAAATCCTTCAGTTTGTGGGAACTGGCGCTCTTCTGCTCGTCTCAGGGTTTGGCGGGTTGAAGGGGTGTGGTTGGGGTTTTTTGCAGTCAGACTGTTAACACCATACAAATAAGCCTGGCTGCCCGGTGTTTATTTAGTCTGACACGCATCGTCTAGCGTGCCCTCTGACAGCTTTCACCCCCCGGGAAGAGCAGATGATGATGAAGAAGAAGAAGGCTGAGTTGGCAGCAGCAGAGCGTGGGTGGGTGCAGCTCCGGCTCAAACAATCAGAAACCAATGAGATGCATCGATACAAACTCACCTGGTGTCCAAGGTGCAGTTGCATCATTCAAGAATGATCTAATGTGCTAACATGCTTGGGTTCTTGGGTAATGCTGCCATTGCGATATTCAATGTGTTTTTTAACCCCCTCGGTCTGAGCAATCCACGATAGAGCCATTTATAGGACGCCAGAGGGTTAATTGATCATTCCTACGATATCTACATGTAAGATTCAGAGCAGGCAACTAAAGATACATTATTACTGTGAGGTAAAGATCATGGTTGCAAGATTTGGGTTAAGCAACGCCATCGCTGTGTCTCAATTCCCGTCTTTCCACATTTACACCTGTTATTTTGAGTCTGAGTTACACTCGCCATTTTTGGCTATGCAGCAGAAGAGGAGGGACCACCGGCAATGTGAAAATGGCGGCCAAGGAAGTTGCAACATACAAACATACTGTGCATACAAATGTAAGTTGGACATATGTTTTATATTCATAATTTGGCAGTCAAATGTTGGAGCGTTGCATGAAGAAGTGGTAAAAAGTCGACAGCCATAGCATAGCATTTGGTCATAAACCAAAGTATTGGACAAACTGTGTCTTGGGGATGGCGCGAAAAGTCACCAAAGTTTTTAGAGTTCATCCTGGACAAATTTCCATCCAACAGATGTCAAGACATTTTACTGAAAGGGGCATCCCGGGGCTGAGTCAGTTCAGTTAGCTGTATGGATTACTGAGCTAATGACAATTAGCAATCTTTTCCATCAGTAAAAGTCTGTAAATAACCTCGATAGCGTAACGTTATTCCTTGTTGGTCTCGAACCGGACAGACCGGTTCCGTTGCCTGCTAACAGCAGCTTTAGTTAGCAGCAGTTAATTAGCTGTTAGCTATCTGTCCATAAATTTTGACTTCATGGGGACTCGATGACTACATTATCAACACTGATAGAAATGATGGACCAAACTACAAAAATAAGACCCAAGTTACAACAAACCTAAACTGACAGTCTTCTAGTATTGCTACAGTAAAAATCCGTTCGCACCTTTATTATCTTTGCATAACTTCAGGAAAGTGTTCTTTCTTTGCGTGTGCTTAACATGGAATCAAAGAGGGAGATTAGCTAAGTGGTCCACCTAATCAAATCACAAGGTTTTAACTGGGCGACATTGATCAACTCAGGAAAATAATTCCTCCTGGCAGTCCATCAATCTCATCCATATTCACTTCGCCTGCTCAAACATCTCCACGGTCCCCCCGCTCCGCGCGAACCCTGCGAATGTGCTAAATGACCTCACACACTGACAGCGTCGCCACGCACACACCCGATAGTGACCTCATTGATGAGCCAAAGTCCTGCCAATACCGAAGCGCACTGATCCTCACGTAGACTCATCAGTCAGGAGGTCACAGCGAACCCATCATCATCGCACCGGCTCGATGGGGCGGCGGCAGCGGCGCAGCAGCGGCAATGACATTGGCGAATCTGATGACGAAGAAAATCCAAATATAAGATTAGTCCCTCTGACTATCCTGCTCCTAAGTGCCACTCCACACAAATGGGGCCCTAAGAAGATAATAACCGTACAATTGCTTTTATAGGCATGGAGTTATTCAATTACAAGCCCCTGGAGTGAAATGTTGCTATAACTGTACCTCGGCTTTGGAGGGGAGCCATTTTTTTTTTTTTACAATGTTTAGGAAGTAGAAATCTGAGGATGAAGTTTGTGTGAGGATGACGAGAAAATATGTGTTTACAGATACTTCACTCCTGATCTGGAAGCTGCCCAGTTCAGCTACAGTTTGACCTGTTGGCCACAAACCAGTTCAAAGGTTAAGTAAACTGCTAAAAGGGAATCTCACTGGTGGTCATGATTGAGGAGCAAGTTTATTGGACATGTTTTCATCAATGATAGTATAAAGAATGGACAGAGCACGAGTGCCGCCGCCGTTGAAGCTAAAAATATGCAGCGCTGGACGCCACCGTGTTGGTTGTACTGCTTCTTCCGCCGGCTAATCTAAATACTGGCAAAGACTCATCAGCAGACCTGAGGCGGGCTGAATGACGCCTGGTTGCTCAAACAAACCATCTGTAACGACACCCACCTGTCAATCAAAGCGTCCACGCTCTTAATCCTGCATAACTTTAAGCCTTAATATAATCTGAACAGGTGAGTTGTATATAAATTCACCCTCAGTACAGTTGTCATGAACGGGGAAATTAGCTATAGAGACCAAAACTGTTTTTTGTACCAGGCTGTAAACATGTTTATTTCTGCTGTGAAGTTGGACATTTGAACATGGGGACTTATGGAGACTGACTCACTTCTGCAGCCAGCCTCAAGTGGACGACAAGAGGAACTGCAGTTTTTTGGCTGTTGGCTTCATTTCAGAGCCATGGATGTTGCTGCTTGGTTTTCATGTGTGTTTGTCCGGGAATAAAGTTATGTAGCACCGTCACTCACATAGTGACTCGGTACGGTTCAGTACGAGGCCCGTTTGTCTGGTTCTGAATGCCCGTTCTTTGTGGAGCTAACCGATGTATATATTTATCTTGCAGGTCCAGAAACAGACAGAAGTTGTTGGGTTTTTTTGGGTTTTTTTGTTGCTAACCTGTAATCCTGCCATTATGGAGATTTTGGCACCGGGACAAAACAAACTCATGTAACTCCACCTGCGAATGACAGACGGGTCTAAGCATGTTCTTACGCCCACAAAACTTTTTTTTTTTATTGAGGTTGTTGCTTGTTTGTTCAAGTCCACATGGGACAGAATCACCTTTCCAGTCGCATCAAATACACCCCCGCTGCTTTGCACTGCAGGTATCATTGCGGCGTCAGAAGAGAGAAACCGTTTCATTGGATGTAACATTAGTACACGCTCCCCCGAGTGCAGGATGACATCATCAGCAACTTTTTATGGTTTATCAGGAAATGACAAACTCTAAAATACCACGAAGAATACCTGAAAACACTGAAAACACTTTGTGTGAGTGTTGGACAGACACTGGAGGACAGAGGACACAAAAACATGAAACATCAAGTTTGACTTCATGAGGACTTTAACAAGCATTTCATATTTAATCATATAATCGAGCAAACGCCAGATAAAGCTCGTGAGTCGACCTTGAGTTGGTGTTTTGTTGTTTTGTCACATGCTTCCTGCACACGTGGCGTTAAAAAAAGAAATGGGATGTCGTTCCGTGCAGGAGGTCACCATCTTGCATGAGTCACATTTGGTTTTAATTTGCATATCAAGAACCTTCTTAACGTCACAAGATTTAATTGAGCTGCCACGTTCAGGTGTACATAAACAAGTAACAGAAATAAATGACCCTCGACTGCAGGTACAAATAAAATATTTTCTTTCCTCCCTCGCTGCACATTTCCCACCAATGAGAATTAACTGCTCGGCGTACGGGCGGACCAGGCCTGGCTAAAAAGAATGACTCGCGTTTGACCATTCTTCCTCGGCTCTTTGGCAGCATCCACTCAGAGCTGTTGAAAGTCCAGAGGCAAGCTCGCCCTCTCCCCAACCCGCTACCTCCAACTTAATCCTGTTTGTCCCCGTTTACCAGGATTGAAGTGGAGAGTCCTCTCCCTGCCTCCTCCACCCGCTGCCTCCCACATTTAAAAACATTTCCTGGACCATATCTACGTGCCCTCATCCAGGACAACTTCTATTACTTACAAATTACAGGCTCGGTAACCCAGTTACCCACAAGGCTTCGGTTCTTCTGGAAATCGACAGGGTTTCCAGGGGACGGCGGCTCGGGCCAAGGGCAAACCACAGCTGAGCGGGTTGTCTTCATAAAGGAAGATGTCGAGAGTTAGGACAAAAGAGAAGATGTTGTACTTTTTATCAGCTGTGTGTTTTATTGAGAGTACAAAACTGGAAAAAACATTTTTTACACGCTCGTCGTCAGATGATGATCGATTATCACATGACTCCATTCTCCCCCGAGACACCCTCAAACAAAGACTCACAAAGGCCATTAAAATTATTGATTAATCATCGTCGGACACGTCTCGACAGTCGGAGGAGTGAAGGTGGAGATGCGCCTGTGGATAATAATCACCCATGAGCCTCCATCAGCGATTAAGTGTGGAAGTGGAGTGGGCAGATCAAACTGTGGTGCTCTCCTTGGAACATTTGGAGCTTTCTAGGGTCGATTTTGTACGTTAAATTTACGTCAATCAAAGGTTGGAATACCTGTGTACAAATATAATAAAGCATTTAATCGTCTTTCCTGCAAAAACTAAATGGTTTGGGAACAAACTGTTTTCTCAAATATCAAATCTGAGGCATCGTGCATAATAAATCTGCTGATTTTTGGGATTCAGTGTATCGTAATCACTGCACATTCATTTTCAAATTTGCAACATTTGGATGTAAACTGTTGTAACGATGGTTAATATTAGCACTAACTATAAACTTGACTTTCACTGAATTAAATTACTTTCAGGCTGAGCGTAAGGCAACTGAACACTGACAATGTACACGAGACATCACCTCAATGTTTACCTCATATCACTCCTCTAAGAACACAAATATTTCTCATTACTCACCTGAGAAAAATAAAGTGATCTACATTAAATGATGAACCTTCTTTGTGTTCACCAGACTGTGCGACCACACACAAAAATGTCAAACCAGCATCCATTGTTCTTTTCTCCATCCTCGGTGCTGATCCGGCAGCACAATACCTGGATGCTGCACTGTTTTCTCAGTAAACAAAGCCGTGATTCAGCAGCGAGGAGAGAGACAGCTCAGCTTCACGACGGCCACACAAGCCTTCCTAAAACTGCTATTTTTATCCACATACACCATCGATGAAGGTGTGAGGAGTGAACACCGTTAAGCTCGGATGATTGGATAGTTTTGGATCAGGTGTCTGAGGCTGTCTGACTAGAAATCGACAACATTCAGACTCAGAGGATGAACTTCCTGCAGCAGCTGAAAGATCTTCAACCTGCCAAAGACGAGGGTGGTGCACTTCTACAAGGAACGCAAGAAAGCTGCAGCCACCACAGAGGAGCGTATCATTCGGTCTGCAGAGAAGGTGATCTGCTGCAATCTTCCAACTCTTCAGCACCAGAACTCCTCCAGGACCCTGAGGCGTGCAGGAAAGACCGTGGCTGACCGCCTACTGAGGTGGTTTTATTGCCGACAGTTGGCGGTTCGCTACTTAGCAACCTTTCCATCATAAAGTAGTATAACTTCATTCCCCGTTGGTGCACAAACCTGTATAGATTGTATGTTTGCACCAAGACTTCTCACTGATTCTGATTCTGACTTCATGCAACGATTGGTTGCCAATTGGTTGCTCCCAAAGGTGGAAAGTAACAAAATAAGTACTATATTTAGGTTCCATACATCTACTTTACTCGAGTATTTCCATTTCTTTCTACTTTATATACTACAATTCAGAGGGAGATATTGTACATGTAGCTTTAACTTTTAACTTTCACTTCAGTTCCTCAGTTTGCAGATACAGACCGGGTCGGGCAGCGTGTTGTACAAACAAGCACACGATCCTGAAGACCTGATTTATCTGCTCTCTGATGGCCGTCACCTGGTTCTTCAAGAGATCATCCAATCAAATCACCGGCCGACCCGGCAGCTGCTTCTCATCTACAATCAGCCATCAACCAAATGTCAAACCTCGACACGCTGACTCAAAAACATGACGCAAATCAGTCGTTTGTGTTTGTTTCGTGCATCAATGCGAGGAAGGTTGCATCAGATCTGATATATGAGAGTTTATATGTAAAGACATTTACGTAGACGACTAAACACACGTGGAATCTGCCTATCCTGTAGCTCCGTCTCGTCCCTCCACTCCGCTCTTCGTGTTAACATTGTGGATGCAGGCCTGTGAGTGTGAGGCTCTGAGACACTGTGTGATATATGAGCCTCTGATGAGTGCAGAGGTGTGGAGCTCTCAGGACACGACCAGGAGTGACCTGCAGGCCTCCTACAAGAGGGGATTAGGTTAAGCTAACTCTCAGTCATTTACAGTTTATCACGCAGCGCTTTCTGTTTCTGACGACTGCTTTAAGGCACTCTGAGCGGAGAGGTCGAGTCTGGGAAGTCTCACACAGATCGACGCTTTATTGTTGCTTTTCTTATCAACACACACGCACAGAAACATGCACCTAAATATGATGTATGGACACAGATGCATTTATCACACCTAAGTCACACACCACCAACTATTTCACTGATTTTGGTGAAACTGGATCATATTTTATGGAGAAAATGTTTTCTGGTTTTCCCTCTGATGTCCTCCGGCTGCTCCGCCTCAACTCTCTGTGATTTACAGAGTTTCCTGATGCACAGTGAAGTAAACTGCTGACAACTGTAGCTGCTGTCAGCTAAAGTTAGCACAGTTTGTTAGCCAGGTGATTGTGTAAGTGGCTCGTTGGTCTAGGGGTATGATTCTCGCTTCGGGTGCGAGAGGTCCCGGGTTCAAATCCCGGACGAGCCCTTAATAGGAGACAAGAAATGTCATCTGCAAATGTGGAATGAAAATTGCATCTTTCCTGATGGACAGTGAAGTAAACTGTAGCTCAGTTTGTTAGAGCTCAGAGCACCAGGGGAGTGTTAGTGTGTAACACATGCGTTTTGGACCACCGGGAAGAAGAAGAGGAGGTTTACAGGAAGCGGAGCCAGTGTCGTGCCAGAACAGGAGCTGGGCAAGCAGGCAATGTAACCGAGCTCAGCAGCTTCTATGGACATAATGGCAGAGGAGAAGAGAGTGAAGAGGATGTTGATGGAGGAAGAAAAGGAGAGAGTGAGCGAGCAAGAAGCCGCCGGACAAGAGTAAATCTGGGACTGACTTTTAGTGGTTGGTGAGAGCTTGGTGAAATAAAAGGCTGAAAGACAGACGCCGAGCTGGGCTGACTGCTGTTGGACTAGTCAGTAATATTAGCTGGCTGCTATGTCTGCTGTTGGTGACCTTGTTGATGTTTGGCTGTTAGCAACGTTGCCGACTCGATAGTTCTTGATCAGAAGTAATCAGGACAAATACTCGAGTACAGCTGAACATAGTTACCACAGTGGGATTACACTCTGACACTGGAGGCAACAAATCACGACAATTTCTACGTAATGTTGCTTTAATAGAAACATCTTCTCCGTCTCTGGCAGACTTGACTCATTTCTGCTTGCACACACACACACTCACACCCAAACACACACATTAACCCTCCCTCTCTATACAGTGAATACACACCTACTTTGTGTCTCCTCCAGTTTAGCTCCCCATCACCAGGTCTCCAGGGCAACAAGCACAGTAAGTAGCTAGCTAATTAGCTAATAACCTGCTAATTAGATTTGAAGCCACCGGCCCTTTAAGGCTCGGGACGGGCCATTAGCATCAGCGACTGTCGTCAGAGCTCTATCTGCCCAACGTTCTCTTCCAAAGTTGCACCTTTACCCATTCACAGCCCTCCTGTCTGAAATGAAACGTCCCTTTAAATGTCTGCCTTTTACAGTAAATAACACACACACACACACACACACACACACACACGCACACACACGCAAACACACACACTGCCTTTAAGAGCCAGAGCTCTCCTCGCCTCCCCAATTAGGTCTCTAATTTGGCTAATGGAGCATTAATGGAGAAAGAGGCTGCTGAAGACCCGAGCTCAGCACAATGTCCTCCAAACCAACATCACACACACACACACACACACACACACACACACACACACCAAACCCCTCCACCCCCCATCCAACCCAATACGACACACACAGATTAGATTTCACTAACAATAGTATCAGAATGCCCCTCTCTGGAGACAACACACACACTTACAGATAGGCTCGGCATCTTTTGACTCGATTCGCAAGACACACACATGCACACACACACGCACACACACATGCACACACACACATGCACACACACACACGCAGTCTGTTGGCTACAGAGGATGCA
This sequence comes from Argyrosomus regius, assembly GCA_946959425.1. Classification (NCBI taxonomy): domain Eukaryota; kingdom Metazoa; phylum Chordata; class Actinopteri; family Sciaenidae; genus Argyrosomus; species Argyrosomus regius. Next base: position 30,416,263 of record OX336884.1, read on the forward strand.
AGATTTTATTTTACTCTTTAAAAATCTGTTTAAACGAGACGATAAAAGTTTGAAATGTGAGAAGCAAGCGGACGTTATTTCACATTTATTTTTGGTCTGTTAGAGGAAAACAAGTTTTATTATTATAATTATTATTACAGCCACATAAACACAAAGTATATATAAAGTGGATTAATATAAAGTGACTTGACGTGGCTTTTTAAAGTTTGATCAATTAAAATGAGTCAAATTAAATGTGCATCAACATCTTTGAGACTGTTTGAGATTTGATTTTATTAATACACAGAAAAATAAATAGATAAACATCAGTGATGTTGTTCTGTTGTTGTTGTTTTTTGTGTGTTATAGATTTAAACTTTTTTTGTTGTCATATACTATATTTATTTATTTGTATATTTAAACATTTTAATCTGTTAAACATTATTATTTTTTGTTTTATTAGTTTGACCATATTTTTACTTTATATATATATATATATATATATATATATATATATATATATATATATATATATATATATATATATATTTATTTATTTACTTACTTTAATTTTATTTTTGTCTATTAATACATTTGAATGTGTTTTATTATTACTTATTTATTATTACTTTCATTCTATTTATTTATGTATCATTTATTATTTTGTTTTATTTTACTTTTTTCTTAATAGTTTTTTATTCAGTTGTGTCTATTAATGCGTTTTATAATAATTTATTATTATTACTGTTGTTGTTTTAGGATTATATTTATTTATTTATGTATTTATTTATTGTTCTATTTATTTATTTATTTTGTCTATTTATACATTTGAATGTGTTTTATTATTTATTTATTTATTTATTTTTATTATTTTTGGACCAGCTTTCTCACTTCCTCATTTGGTTTGCATGAAAAGTTACAAATAAAGTCTGATTCATATTTTTTAAATATTAAAGTGTGTATTGTTGTATGAATCTTATTGGACAAACACACACACACACACACACACACACAGTGTGTTGAAAACATTCACACATGCATCATTAGAGGATGAAGACAGCATGGGAACTGCTGCAGCGCTGTTGAGAGGAGGATCAACATGGCGCCATCACCCTGCTCCTTATCAAACACACACACACACACACACACACACACACACACACTCTGCTGCTCATGTACTGTATATGTTCATGATTCTCCAAACATGTCTGCTTCAACTGATATGTGAAGTTTGGATCAAAAAAAATTCAAAAAACCTGAAACATTAGCGTGTTCCTGAAATGCCATGCCACGTTTCGCCGATGTGAGGTCACACGTTTCATCAGCGTCGCTGGATTTTGGCCGTGCGTCGCGATAAGGCTGCCGTGAACTCCGCCCGCGATGCCTTGTTGGGGTTGCGTTGGAGTTTCCAAAGCATGACGGCGCTGGCGACAGCCGTATCTGACGCTCTGACCCTTTTCAAGTCAGCCGCTAGCACTTCAATCTCTCTCTGTAGCTCACACACACACTCACACACACACTCACACACACACACACACACACACACACACACCCTCCCCACATCTGTAGATAGTGTCACTGCTCCAGTCTCCAGGCCTATGATAAGGGGACCCCCTGAAAAAAAAGAGGAGGTTTGCAGTGAGTGTTCACGGTGAACAGTCTGAGACAGTGTGTGTGTGTGTGTTTGTGTGTGTGTGTGTGAGTCATGCTAATCTCCAGCCCGGCTCCATAAACACTGCCGTGGCCCCGCAGCAGAGCCAGATCCCGAGCAGCAGCCAAAGCGGCTCTGCGGCTCCAAGTCTGATGCAACGCGTCACACCAGAACGCCGCCACCGCTGCTGACCGACAACGAGACCAGATTAGCTCAGGAGCTATCTGATGATGTCATCAGTCGCCATTTCTGGTGATTTGGGGGCCAAAAACGGGTTCAGGGTTTGACTTTATTCATCGACTCTCAGCAACATTAAAGAAATGTAACGGACGGAAATGTCTGGAGCAGCGAGGAGGAGGATGAAGCACAGCTGAGTCCAGACGTCAGCCACTGGGCCTGCCACAATCCCTCCCCACTCTGAACCTGCACCACCAGCAGAGGTACCTGCTCCACCTGCTGCCTGGCTGGCTGGCTGCTCCATGCCCAGGTCGTACAGCACCCACCACCACCACCTCTGTGGACCAGCAGAGAATGCGTGATGTCCTCCGGGCTTCTTCACTCTCTTAGCTTCCTCCGTCAACGTCCTCTTCGCTCTCTTCTCCTCTGCCATTATGTCCATAGAGGCTGCTGAGCCCGGTTACATTGCCCAGTGGTCAAAAACGCCTGTGGTACAAACACTAACACTCCCCCGGTGCTCTGAGCTCAGCCCTGCTAACAAACTGAGCTAACATTAGCTAACAGCAGCTACAGTTGGCAGCAGTTTACTGATATTTCATAGGAGAAAAAATGGGAAATCCAGAAAACAAGAAGCTAATGACGAATTAATGACATAAAATAATCTTATTTAATATATCTTATTGTATTCTTTGTAAACAATATGTCATCACCATGGCAACATACCACCATGCATGTTTCTAATGCAGCATTAGTTCATAATATTCAGCTTCGGCTTCATCACCAGATGTTCGTTCGTGTCCTGTAATATTTCAAAACACACTGACGGTGTGTTTGTACTCATCTTATCACATACTACATTATTATTGTCTACATTTGATTTCCCCATTCACAGGAAAACAAGAAGATTACTGCCGGTTTCACACCGCCTCCGTTTTTCGATTGGCTCCTCGAGTTTAAACCGGCCTGTGATTGGTCGATTACCGAGGACGGAGGAAGGTTAGGTTGCGAGAGGCAGAAGTCGATAAGAGCCGGAGCCAGACCAAATAAAGAGCAGCAGTCTGTTAGCATTCCTCACGTTGCTCGTTACCCCCCTCATACCACACACAGAGACATTCCTCTGCGGTCTGAACAAAACACCAATACACCACGAGTGTGTTTGATTTAAGTCAAATGTGTGTGATATAAATGAGTTTTCTACACTTGAACCTGCTGAAAGTGTGTTAAAGTCTCATTTTGTGACCTCAAAAATTCTTGACGATGAACGTAGGTGATACAGTGCTCAGCTCAAAGACATACAATGGTATCACAAATATGCTCATAATATACACATGCACATAATAACAAAGTCAAACAGATAATGGACACATGAGGCTGAAAAACAGCACATGGGATGAAGAAATGTCGTGTATAAATAAATATATTAAGCCCAGCTCGGCGTCTGTCTTTCAGCCTTTTATTTCACCAAGCTCTCACCAACCACTAAAAGTCAGTCCCAGATTTACTCTTGTCCGGCGGCTTCTTGCTCGCTCACTCTCTCCTTTTCTCTTCTTAGCTTCCTCCATCAACGTCCTCTTCGCTCTCTTCTCCTCTGCCATTATGTCCATAGAAGCTGCTGAGCCTGGCTACATCACCTGTTTGCTCAGCTCTGGTTCAGGCACGACACAGGCTCAGCTCCCTGTCCCTGGAAACCTCCTCCTCTTCTTCCCGGTGGTCCAAAACACTCTGAAGCTCAGAATCCAGGAGGCCCGGCTAATGAACTGAGCTAACATTAGCTAACAGCAGCTACAGCTGGCAGCAGTTTACTTCACTGTCCATCAGGAGAGTTGACATCAGAGGGAAAACCAGAAACATCTTTTCATGAATTGTTTGGTCCAGAAAATATCAGTAATAATGACAAATATCTGCCACAATTTTCCAGAACTTATTTCTATTATAGTGAGTCCAATCGAGAAACTTATCACTTATCAAGTTACTTGGTGTGTTGACATTTTGTTTCTTTCTTTGAGGATCTTCTTCACTGTCTGCAAAGGCAGCATTGGACATTCATAAAGTTTCAATGTCCATTCCACTTTTAGAAGTAACATTTGTCTATGACATGTCTTGTCTCAAATTAAGGGCTCGTCCGGGATTTGAACCCGGGACCTCTCGCACCCGAAGCGAGAATCATACCCCTAGCCACTTACACAATAACCTGGCTAACAAACTGAGCTAACATGAGCTAACAGCAGCTACAGCTGTCAGCAGTTTACTTCACTGTCCATCATAAACTCTGTAAATCACAGAGAGTTGAGGCGGAGCAGCCGGAGGACATCAGAGGGAAAACCAGAAAACATTTTCTCCATAAAATATGATCCAGTTTCACCAAAATCAGTGAAATAGTTGGTGGTGTGTGACTTAGTGCCGTAAAGCGTTACGTACTTCTCCCGACCCGGAGCCCAAAGTTACATAGTGTGAGAACAGACGTACGAGTGACAGAGACACCATTCACCTGATCACAGGTCAGTGCAGATCAACAGGAGGTAACGTTAAATGTGGTTTCACTTTTACTCGCTATGTTCAGACTGGCTCCGTCCTATCTTTGGCTCTGTTAGCAGGATGTCGATCGTCAGTGTTTCCTGTTTTAACCAGCCCGTGACTCAGGCATGTGGATTTCAAACAGTCTTTGAGTTTTTCGGTCTAGATGGATGAGAAGCTGTCAAGTTCAGGACAAAAGCTCCGGAGTGGGAACTTCCATCAACACCGTACACCGCATTGACACGGAGAGCTTTCTCTTCCTAAACCAAACACCAGGCGTCAAACACAACAACCAGTCGCCGTAAAAATACGACGAGTGCGCCCTCTCACACTTTCGCTCATTCATGCCGTGGGAAGTAGGATGCCGTTCGTTACGAGCGGTTGTTTTGCTTGTGTCAGCTTTTACGAGTGAATGAGGAGATGTTAATTTCCTGTTCCTGGTGGGTTCGACCACCCGGCCTCCAGAGCGTGCATCAGGATGATTTAGGACATGACCTTTATTTTGTGTACTGTAACTTATATTAAAGTTTGTTATCAAAGGATGGCAATATCTGTCTTTTACCAAACTGACTCTGGACCAGGTGAAACATCTGGACATGATGTTGAGCAGGACTTTTGCAGAGACGCAGCGAGAAAAGTGGCTGTGGGGCATCTACGTAGGCTTGAAGTGGGAATCCCCCGTGGTCGAGCCAGGAGCCCTGAGGGCTGATGAAGCTCTGATGAAGGTGTGGGACCCGTCAAAAGAGACATCTTTTGACGACACAGAAACGGCATATAAAGTCAGGTTGATTTTCAAAATAAAACACCCTGTGCAAAAATATTTACATATTTGGAAGCACATAAACCAGAAAGATGACCAAATCTGAGCAACAACAAAGTCTGGTGGACAAAACGTGGAGTTTGAAGTCGCATGGACCAAAACAGCATCACGGCCACGACGTGACAGAGACATGCCCGGTGGTGTTTCGCCGTAACAGCCATCGTGGATCATGGTGGGGCGGTCCACCAAACCTTTGCTACCCTGTGTAGGGTCGCTTCCCAAATCTTATTTGCCAACTCAGGAGGAAGTGCACCAGGCTGAGCGAGGACATGGAGGAGGTCAGCAGTGAGATGTTATTGATGGCACAAGTCAGTAAGGCGGGCGGTAACTTGGTCACAAGTCTACGTCAGCTGAAGAAAGTTGCAAGAAAACCACGCTCAGTATCTCAATTGACTCTGCTGAAGGAATCAAAATAAGCCGCCAGGGCTCGATGTCGTAAAACTTAATCTTCATCATGAGAAGGGGTGGAAAGTTTGTTGCAAACACATCTCTGCACTGGATTCATTCTCCTGGTGGCTCGACACATTTACTGGGGCACAGAAATGAATTGCTCGTCCCAAATTTACAAATTTAATTCGTCCTCCTGCTTCTGATTTGCCAGCTCGTTATAAAATATGAGCTGAATGATGCCACCTGAAGCTGCAGCTACAACATTTTTGTGGCTAAAAGGAGGCCTGGCACCTGCTCCACCTTTAAAGATCAACCTTTGTGAGTCTTTAAACGGCTCAGTTGTTGTGCCAAATATTTTCTGTAGTGTCATACAGACAAAAATATACAGTTTTAAAGTTTAAGATGCATCTATTTAGTAAAATATCAAACGTACCACAACATGTTTTATCATCCTCGATAGCCTTTGATATTCAAGGTGAGATCAGGTTCAGTCTGTTCCAGTAAAATCCACCGATGGGATGTAATTATTGTTTAAAAATACATCATACATAAATAGAACACTAATCATCTAAATTATATTAAGTGTTAAAAGGACAAGAGATCTTTTAAATCCCTCCTGGCACCGTCCTTCCTTGCAGATTGGATCCAAATAATTAACTTCAGGTACCTAAAGGATTTCCACGTTAATGTTCCTGGTACTTGGCTAAGTGTGTCGTAATTCCTGTCTTCATTGACGCCCCCGACAAGCCACGACTCAAACCACCTGACAGCCATTTTGTCTTTGATCTCTCAGCGTTCGCACCTCCGCGATGAGTGCATGTACGTCGGCGGGGTGTTAACAGACGCTTGGATAGAGGGGCCGCTGGCATCTGATGATCCACTCACTTCAAAGAACATAAACATGTCTGTTGTATCTGCGGCACAAATTGCTGTACGTCCCATTTTCGGTATTCACCTCTCTGGATCTGAACGCCGCGGCCTACAGCACAACAGTACCTGTGTTGTTGAGGGTGTAACTGCAACTACGGCCCCGGGGGGGAATCCAGCGGCTGAGAGCCTCACAAGCCACACAAGAGGAGCTAAGCCCTTCTGAAGAGAGGCTGTCATCTTCTCCAGGCTGCACCTGTGGAGACTGGCCTGCCTCTCCAGAGAGCTGGTTGGGAAAGAGAAAGGAGATTTGGGGAGGATTTGGGTGAGAATGGCAGCCCACTTTGCACCTTGACACGGTAAATGCCTTGAATGGGACGACGGCCTTTGGTAACACAGCCCCCGAGGAGATGACGCCGGAGCCAAGGAGCGCGTACAGCTGTGCAGACAGGAACAGGATGATACAGCTGCAGCAGGCAAATGAACACATTATTGCATCAGATTGGATTTCTTGAACTCGAGCCGAATGGATTTTTAGACATTGATCATGCCAACATGTTAGCGAGCAGGTTTCATTCACAGTTTGAATGAATTTCTACAATCCAGAATATCGTCTGTGACCTTCGACCCCTCAGGCAGCACAGGCTGCATTAAAAACCCACATGACTGTATAAAAGATTTTACTACATGGGTTCACAGTTCATCTCTGCATCTACAAATGGAGTTCAGTCTCGACCATGCAAAGACAAAGACAGATCAACAACATCCAGAAACACCGCACACTTCTCTGGACCAGAACATCTGAGACGGACTGACGAGTCCACATTTCAAACCAGTTTGCAGATCTTGGATTTTACAAAGAAAAGCAAAAGTACCAAAAACTGCAGTCTCCATAAGTCCCCATGTTCAAATGTCCAACTTCACAGCAGAAATAAACATGTTTACAGCCTGGTACAAAAAACAGTTTTGGTCTCTATAGCTAATTTCCCCGTTCATGACAACTGTACTGAGGGTGAATTTATATACAACTCACCTGTTCAGATTATATTAAGGCTTAAAGTTATGCAGGATTAAGAGCGTGGACGCTTCGATTGACAGGTGGGTGTCGTTACAGGTGTCTTGTTTGAGCAACCAGGCGTCATTCAGCCCACTAATGATCCACGTCTTTGTCGATATTTCTCTTCATTAACCTGTGGGTGCAGTCACTGAGACTATGTCCAGGTTTTATACAGTCTATGGCTGCAACACTGAACACACACACCATCCTACTCAATGCTTCTGAACAGGAGTTAATAGAGAACTCAAATAGTGTGTCATCAGCTGAGTATTAGTTTTCTCTTCCATGAAAACATCATGGAGACAAATATATGTGTTAGTAAACCAGCTCCATCTTCCCAGCTCCCTCCATCCACAGGAGAGCGTTTCACAGTCTGGTACTGCAGACGTGTTTACACACACTTAAGCCTCGCTGTATTTATGACCGACACAATGCACATCATCAAACCACCATTTCAAATAAAACACACATGCATGAATATCACAAAGTCCACATTTTTCTCTGTACGCGCACCTCCTCGTAAGTACTTAGCGCATTAGAGAAACAAAACAGATCTACCTCTCAGCACACACTTTAATCCTCAGGCATCCAGCTCTGGGGATGGTGTGAGAGGGCCCCGATGCCGAGCTCCGCATCCCGCTGACAGACGGCGCTCTCTGCAGAAAGGATAGGTCAGCGGGTCATGTGACCTATCTTTGGACAAGCAGACACGAGGGCCACGCTGCTAATCCACCCATCCTTCTTCAATACTCCGTCGTCAGACGGGGGGGAAAGTGGAAGAAAAACTTCAGTGATGGAAATTGAAGGTTTCCAGTTCTGGAGGAGTCTCAATCAAAATGTAAACCAACATTATAGTTGGCGTTTTTCCATGTACGTGCACATTGTTCTCACTCATGAAATGTGAAATGCTCTCAGGCTGCTGTGAACTGTTGTTGCAGTTAAAAAGATGTTTTGAAGATCTGTGAAGGCTGTCATGAGTTTGATACAACTCAGAGTCAGTCTGATTCAACAGTATAATTTAGACTTACTCTTTTAAACCAGCAAAAAATGTCCTTGGAAATGTCTCGCACAGGACACTGATGTTCCTTCTTCCACCTTGAGAGGCAGTGAAGGTCACGAGGGTCAAGCTGCTGATACTCACGGCGAGGGACGTGGTTCTCGGTTTAACCCACAAACTTTGTGTCTGTGAGATGTGAAATTTCAAAAGATATACATGCACAGGTACTGCTGGTGGCTCAGTCAAAGTGCAAACAAGATAAAATAGAAATTGATCACATAATATTACAGTTAATACTCGAGCAAAGGGGTGCTGGCTGCAAAAGAATCATATTTCAAAGATTCGCCAACATCAACGTGATTTTGAGATGTTTGCATCGATACTTGCAGCCTAATCTTGCACGGCAACAGACGGGAACAGAAAGCTCACGACCATAGGTGAGCATTGGAACTCGTGGCAGGAATACATAGCCCATCTAGCCTGGGAACGCCTCGGAATCCTCCAGGAGGAACTGGAATACATTGCTCAGGAGAGGGACACCTGGAACGTCCTGCTAAACCTGATGCCACCACGACCAGAGCCCGGACATGGACGGATGGATTTTAAAACCTCGCGCCTAAATTCCAACAGGCCGGAGATGATTACTCATAAACCAAAGAAAGATGTCCAAATCTAAGCAAGTTAACAAACAAAGTTTCTGGTGAGATGTCTGGTGGATTTTAGGGGTTTGCTGAAGCATTGCGATGTTTGTTGGTGCATTACTGCCACCTGTTTGCAGGAATGTGTATCACGTGAATCGCATGTGGTTTATGAATAAAACAGGAACACACAAGATAAGCTGCAAGATCAAGAACCCCTTAAAACAGCAGAGGCACGCATTGACGTAAACATATGATTAAATTAACGTTGAGTTAAAGTCTCAAACGTAGCCACCTTCTTGTACTCGCTCGTTAGCTGCCTTTGTGTCCACATGTCAGAGGTGTGCAGCCGGGCAGTGAAAACTCTCCACTCTGTTAACCACACAAAGATGTTTGCTCCAAGAAGTGGATGTGGACAGTTTGAGAAATGGAGGCATTTATAATCTGCGAGGAAACAAATGGAGGGCTGAACGAGCGTTAGCAAAGTACGCGATCGATCACGGAGCGGGGGAGACGGGAAGGAGGGACGAAGACGGAGGGAACGTGTGAGCGAGAGGCAGCGAAGGAGGGAGTCGAAGGAGTCGGGGGCGGTGGGTGGGTGGGTGCAGATAAAGCCGAGCTCTGGAGGATTAACTTGTCTCGAGTGTGTTTCAGAGCCGGCGTGGTTGAGGGACAGGCACTCTGCTGCGAGGCTCTGGAAGTTCTCAGCAACATCCAGACGCCCTGTCTGCGGTCACACACACACACACACACACACACACACACACACACACAAACAGAAAAATAACATGAACACAAAAGCACACCTAAATACAGACATGCACACACTCACAGCCGATACGTCTCCGTCTATTTCTGACCTCGTTTTTGACCCGACGGCGTTTTTCTCTCCGTTAGTCATCGTGTTGTTTTCTTCTTAAAGAACACTTACCGACCTCATTAACACTGTCAAGGTGCTCTTAAGCAAGGCATCGATCCAGTGTAGCAGCTCTGTACCTCCAGCGAAGCCTATGTGCAAGTGCTGAAAGCTGCAGTTCCTCTTGTCGTCCACTTGAGGCTGGCTCCAGAAGTGAGTCCCCATGTTAAAATGTCACAACTTCACAGCAGAAATAAACAGCCTGGTAAACACCCACCCACCTTGAACTCACCTGTTCAAATTATATTAAGGCTTAAAGTTATGCAGAATTAAGAGCGTGGACGCTTTGATTGACAGGTGGGTGTCGTTACAGATGATCACTCTGCCAGGACAGATGAACACGCAACTCAGGATAGCCACAAAAGCTTTAATTCATCAGGTAAACTCATTTAGATCAAGAGAAACACCAGTACACACACAAACACACACTTTTGCACACAACCACAGTCATCCTCAGTCCGACTTAAAAATATAAGCCTCAACCACTTCTGTTAGAATTACACACAAGCGGCAGATTACACAGTGAGAGGATGTTTTAAAGAGATTTACAGCTTTACTCAGTCAGCTTAGACGACGTCCACAAAGTGTGATGAGTCAAAAACTGACACTGTGATGAGGAAGATGATGAGGAAGATGGAGGCTGACAAAAGCAGTGATCAGGTGAATGGTGTCTCTGTCATTCGTACGTCTGTTCTCACACTATGTAACTTTGGGCTCCGGGTCGGGAGAAGTACGTAACGCTAAGTCACGAGCCCTAAGAAATAGAATAAATATAATAAATAGACAGAAATTACTTCTCTGTGAGCTCAGAGCACTATGTTAGTGTTTGTACCAGCGAGGCGAAGAAGAGGTGGTTTTCAGGTGTGTCGTGCCAGAACAGGAGCAGTATAAAAAATATGGACGTAATGGCAGAGGAATCAAAGGAGAGAGTGAGTGACTCTCAACACTAGCTGGAGTCACAAATGTTAGCTCAGTTTGTTGGCCAGATTGTTGTGTAAGTGGCTCGTTGGTCTAGGGGTATGATTCTCGCTTCGGGTGTGAGAGGTCCCGGGTTCAAATCCCGGACGAGCCCTTAATTTGAGACAGGACAATAAAAGACCATAAATAAAAAATAGACTAAAATTACAGAACCTCTATGGACATAATGGCAGAATGAAGAATGAAGAGAACATAGACAGAGGAATCTAAGAAGGGAAAGTAAGAGATGTTAGCCAGGTTGTTGTGTGGCTTGTTGGTCTAGGGGTATGATTCTTGCTTTGGGTGCGAGAGGTCCCGGGTTCAAATCCTGGACCTTGAATTTGAGACAGGAAATGTCACAGACATAAATTGAAACTGGTTTGGTTAATGACCAATGCTGCCTTTGCAGAGAAGAAACAAAATGCACCAAGTGGTTTCTGTATCGGACTCAATATGACTGCCAATCAGACTAAGTCTAACTAAAATTGCTCCACGGCAGCAATTCCTGAGTCATGAGAGACTCTTCCTGTTTCTAGATCTTCCTCAGCCTTTAATCAACCAGCGACATGAGTTAGCAGGTCTGTTTCACACCATGACGCTCTCTCAGCTGTCTGGCTGCTTGGCCGGTGTCGGCTGAGGAAGGTGACAGGACCCCGGTGTGAAAGCGCTGATAGGAGCTTGCTTTTCCAGAATGTTCCCACACGGAGCGTCTCCAGAGCCGCCAACACTGACAGCATGATGGGTGACAAGCGTGTCTGCTGTCGGTCATCCAGGACTCAACATTTCAGCGGCTACATTCACATCACTGCTGAAATTTGTCAGTTTATTGATAACTCAAAGAACTTTAGACAATCTGAGGTCATTTTAAGAGTTATTAATGTTTTAATGAGTAAAAATATCACGTTGATGTTCAGTGATTTGGTGTTTTTAGAGGATTAAATGGTACCATAGACTTCAAATCATCCTCTGATGTGAGCAGGTCTGATTTAGGGCCACCAAAATCTTCGAACCAGCCCTGATTCAACATGCAAAATGTCCACAAGGCCCTCCCAGGTGACAAAGACATAATCCAGGCAGCAGGTGACTATGTGTGTGTGTGTGTTTCTATCCATGCATGTCTTGTAAATACACTGCATGTGTGTTAGTGTTACTGTGTGTGTTGTTCGGACGTCATCATTACTGTCATGTTGACAGCAGAACACACACGTCGCGCTAAGAGGAGTGGCGTCGGAGGGGCCTCGGGCTGCGTCTGTGTGTCAGCGGCGGTGAGTTAATTGAGCCATTACTGTGATTAGCTCCGCTGTTTCTCTGCTGTGAAACCAACGTCCTTTAAAGAGTGTGTGTTTGTGCAAGGAGTGTGTCGTGTTGTGTCTTCTTCACGGGTCACAGATGGGAAGCTAACATGCTTCTTAGTTTCTAATGTTGAAGGAAAAAATTCTCCCTGAAACTTTTCTTTAACTGTAAAATCTAAAAATTTCTCCGCTAACTTCTGGTAGCTGTCAGATTGTGTTTTGAGGGAGATCCTGACCCACCGTGCAGAGTGGAAAGAGACAAAAACATTGTGAGTTCAAGTGTTTGGCATCACATAATCACCATCAGTAAACAGAGGGATTCACCCGGCTCTCACTGCCCAGATGGAGCCTGTTTTCTGGGGGGAGAGTTCGCCAAAGAGTCGGTAGGGAGGACTGAACGGGTTGTAGTGAATATTCCACCTAATTGTGATGACATTTTTTAGAAACCCACATTGTCGTAACAAACAACAGTCTTTTGAATCTTATATGAGAAAGAAATCACCCATCTATATGTGGAAAAGTCGGCCTGACCCGGTCAGTCCCTCTGTTTACTGATGGTGATTATGTGATGTGATGTGAGCAAAACACTTAAACTCACAATGTCTTCGTCTCTTTACACTCTGCGTAGTGGGTCAGGATCTCCCTCACAACACAGCGGAGACATTTTTCAGATTTACACTGGAAACCCGCCAAAACCATAAATACTTTATTTTATGTTTTTGAGTTGAAGTTTTGATGTTAAACCAGCAAGCCAACAATGTTTTGATGTGCTCTTTATTAGAGTAAGTATTCTCCTACAGGCTTCCCTCTTGTCTTTCACTATTTCCTGCTCTCCGCTATCCAAGAAGTAAATAACATTTCTGGAGAACAGCCCACCTGCAGCATCTTCACTCAGCAGAGCCTCTACAGCGGCTGTTAGCTTTATTGTGTCTGTGATTTGTCATCTTCTGTTTTCCTTCAGGAGACTTGGCCGGGGGACAGCTGCCTTTGTGTCGCTCTGGTGTTGAGCTCTGGTTGAAAAGGCAACAGAGACGAGGCAATGAGCTAAGTGATATTTAGCTCTTTGCCTGCTTCAAACCAACGCGAACACACACAAACGCACCGCCACAAAGACTCACACATGCCCTACAAATGCAGAGACGTATTACACGAGCATAAAACCAAAACACACCCGTACAGAGTCAATACACTCAGCGGCCGCCGAACACACACACACACACACACACACACACACAAACACACACATCCTCTGTCAGCCTCGAGTTGACGTTGACAGGCCGCTCTTTTGTCCATCATTCACCCGCAGACAAGAGCACAAACAAGAGGGAGAGAGAGGGAGAGATAAAAGCCCTCCCCCCTGCCCGCCGTAATCCAATTACAGGACTGCAAATTTGATTGGCGCCCCAGGAGTGTGCCTTCAGCTGTCCGTCATTAGCGGCTGGAGAACAGGGGGGCTCGCCGAGGGTGCTGTTAGGGTGGAGGGAGGTGGAGCAGGACTTTATCTCTGTTGGCTCAAAGACGTCTCCTCTGTCTTCATGTGCCAATGCCTCATGTATACTTCCCATTAGAGGCCATTAGAAAAAAATGAAGCCCTCTGAAAAATGCTTTTATTAAACATTTGTCAGATTATCAAACGTGCAGCAGATTCCTGTGGTAAGACTGAGACGATCACAGCCAGCAAATAAAGCAAAAAAAAACAGTGGACGCTTTCTGTTGTTTGATTCATCTTCGATAACCTCGTGGTCAACGTCACAGATAATCAAACTAACGTCTGTTAACTCCTGTTGATCTGCACTGACCTGTGATCAGGTGAATGGTGTCTCTGTCATTCGTACGTCTGTTCTCACACTATGTAACTTTGGGCTCCGGGTCAGGAGAAGTACGTAACGCTTTACGGCACTAAGTCACACACCACCAACTATTTCACTGATTTTGGTGAAACTGGATCATATTTTATGGAGAAAATGTTTTCTGGTTTTCCCTCTGATGTCCTCCGGCTGCTCCGCCTCAACTCTCTATGATTTACAGAGCTTCCTGATGGACAGTGAAGTAAACTGCTGACAACTGTAGCTGCTGTTAGCTCATGTTAGCTCAGTTTGTTAGCCTGGTTATTGTGTAAGTGGCTCGTTGGTCTAGGGGTATGATTCTCGCTTCGGGTGCGAGAGGTCCAGGGTTCAAATCCCGGACGAGCCCTTAGACATGTCGTAGACAAATGTTACTTCTAAAATGTGGAAACTTGATGAATGTCTAATGCTGCCTTTAAAGATAGTGAAGTAGATCCTCAAAGAAACAAAATGTCAACACATGCGTGAGTTCTGGACTCAATATAACAGAAATCTGGTAAATTGTGTCATTATTGTTGATATTTTCTGGACCAACAATTCATGAAAAGATGTTTCTGGTTTTCCCTCTGATGTCAACTCTCCTGCTGGACAGTGAAGTAAACTGCTGCCAGCTGTAGCTGCTGTTAGCTAATGTTAGCTCAGTTTGTTAGCCGGGCCTCCTGGATTCTGAGCTTCAGAGTGTTTTGGACCACCGGGAAGAAGAAGAGGAGAATGCTGACATTCGTTGGAGTTGGTGTCGTGCCAAAACTGGAGCTGGGCGAGCTGGGCAATGTAACCAGGCTCAGCAGCTTCTATGGACATAATGGCAGAGGAGAAGAGACGGAGGAAGCTAAGAAGAGAAAAGGAGAGAGTGAGCGAGCAAGAAGCCGCCGGACAAGAGTAAATCTGGGACTGACTTTTAGTGGTTGGTGAGAGCTTGGTGAAATAAAAGGCTGAAAGACAGACGCCGAGCTGGGCTTCAGTGACATCACAGAGGCTATGTCCATGTTTTATACAGTCTATGTTTTTTTTTTCCAACCTTTAATTAACTGTAATTATTGCTGTAGTAATGGGCCTAGCCACTTCATCATAGGGAAACCTTCAAGGAATCAAGGCATCGATGAAAAGGATGAACACTGCCTGTAAAGACAGAAAGCAGCTCTTCTAAATATAGGAGAGACGGTTTAAAATAAATGGCTGGAGCCGTAATGGACTCCGTTATAAAGCTGTTGTCCTAACGGATAGTAGTGATGGACAAAATAACGGAGATTCAAGCAGCTTCAAAAGAAGTCCTGTTACTTGTTTGAATGCTGCCATGTGAGCTGTCGGGTTTCTCTGTGGATGCCAGCGAGACGCCAGCCATATCAGCGTGGAGCCTTGTATCTACCGAAGGAAGATCAGTGAGGAAGTCACAGACATGCCGCAGGTCCTATCTTTTATTGGCTGGCTCCTCTGAGGCTTATCTTTTATTGGCTGGCTCCTCCGTCAAGCTTATCTTTATTGGCTGGCTCCTCCTGAGGACAGCCATGCAAGGGCCGAGGTGGAGGTGGAGGTGGAGCTGGAGGCTGGAGGGGTGGGGGGAAGCACTGCCAGGACGGCTGGAACCGACACAGATAGCTCTATCACCAGTGTGGGAAAAACACACACCCTGTTTCCACCTTCAGGACAGAGTTCCTACTGTGTCTCCTTACTTCCTCTCCTTCGTCCCTCCTACTTCCCTCTCCATTGTTTTGACCTCATGACCCGTTTTTACACTTCATGTTACTCGTTCAGCTGATGTTTAGGCTCGGCGTGGAGTGATTCAGATATTTAGATGTGAACGACCCAAACCAGAAGCTACTGAAGTGAAGCCAACGTGGAAGTGCCAAAAACTGCAGTTCCACTTCTCGTCCACTTGAGGCTGGCTCCAGAATTGAGTCAGTCTCCATAAGTCCCCATGTTAAAATGTATACAACTCACCTGTTCAGATTGGGAAGGGTTTGCTGGCCAAACGGAAAGATAGTGAACAAAGCTTGGATCTTGTACTTTGTGTACGTTGTGGGGAGCTTCGGTGGAGAATCCATGGACCCCGTAGCACCATACGGAGAGTAGAAGGAGAGTAAGAAGTACTAGAAACTGAAGGAATGGGGTGGAGGAGGCGCAGAATACGAAAGAGGCGGACATGGTTAGGAGAGAATATATAAATTAATTAATGCCAAGGCGTGATTGAGGCGTTCCTGCTCCCAAATTTTGCTAAAAAGGTTCAATTTTTTGAGCAACCAGGTTTGATTCAGCCGGCCTCAGAGTGGCTTTGATTACAGAAGAAACAAACTTAATTCCAATGTTGAGTATCATTCTTTCTCAAGTCTTTCTAAATTGAAATAGGTACTAAAGATTCTGAGCAAATGATGGAGTTGGTGCTTCCTCACACAAGTATTTCATTTATTTATTGTTTAAGGCGATGGGAGAAATGTTGTTAAAGGTTTAGTTTGAACATTTGGACCTGTTGAACCACCTTAAGATGTTATTTTACGAAAAGTACGAGAACTGGAAGAAAAACTGCTGCAGCTAAAAAGTGTTGTTGTGTCCTGTGGAGGTTGCCTGATCACCTTCACCACCTGCGGCTCATCATCCAATCACCAGTGCAGGATTTAAACCTGGTTTTAATCTTTCGGACTCTGCTCAGGTTGTTCAGTCTCTCTTATAATAACACCACTAGCCCAGCCTCGTTTGGATCTCCTCCCCACCTGACGCCCACCTTCCCCTGCACCATTCACCCCTCTGGCTTTGTCTAATAAACCTTTTTTTGATCCGTACTCAGTCTCCGGTCTTCTACGTAACACCATTTTAATTTCAGTTCACAAAAATCCTGCGTTCCCGAGAATGACTCGATTTACAGCAAGAATTCCCAAAAAATACCAAGATCTGACTCCTTAACATTCAGTCTTAGTTTGTGTGTCAATATATTTAAATATTTTATTTTTTACTCATATTATTGACTTTTTTTCCTCCTTGTTTCTCATCACGTGGCGTCACTCTGTCCTCTCTGTGTGTGAAACGACAGAATAAGACAACTGTTGTTCTCAACACTCTTTTCCTGGAGTCTGGCCTATCAGTGAGATAAACAGCAGATCTCCTTCAGCAGGTCTGTTACAGGAACTGCTGTTCACAGGCGTTACACAGTTTTTTTATCACCCAGAGGAAAGAGCTGATAACTGACCTCTGACCAGCCGACTGACCGTTAACGATAATTAGCTTTTTAAGAGCTTCGGACCAGCAGGAGACGTCTGGAAAAAGAGACACCTGTTTTAAAGAATTATTGCAAAATAAGATTACAAAATGTTGTCCGGCAGCTTCTTACTCGCTCTCCTTTTCTCCTCTTAGCTTCCTCCGTCCTCTTCGTTCTCTTCTCCTCTGCCATTACGTCCATAGAGGCTGCTGAACTCGGTTTTATTTATACAGCTCCTGTTCTGGCACGACACTGGCTCCGCTCCCCACCAGCATTCCCGTACCCTGGGCCTGAAAACCTCCTCTTCTTCTTCCCGGTGGTCCCCAACGCCTGTGGTACAAACACTAACACTCCCCCAGCTAATGCACTGAGCTAACATTAGCTAACAGCAGCTGCAGTTTACTTCACTGTCCATCAGGAAACTCTTACAGATTTCTGACAAAATAAAACTTATTATAGAGCCCAAACCAGAAATTGGTGTGTTGACACTTTGTTTCGTTGAGGATCTTCTTCACTATCTGCAAAGTAACATTTGTCTATGACATTTCTTGTCTCAAATTAAGGGCTCGTCCGGGATTTGAACCCGGGACCTCTCGCACCCAAAGCGAGAATCATACCCCTAGACCAACGAGCCACTTACACAATAGCTAGGCTAACAAACTGAGCTAACATGAGCTAACAGCAGCTACAGTTGTCAGCAGTTTACTTCACTGTCCATCAGGAAACTCTGTAAATCACAGAGAGTTGAGGCGGAGCAGCCGGAGGACATCAGAGGGAAAACCAGAAAACATTTTCTCCATAAAATATGATCCAGTTTCACCAAAATCAGTGAAATAGTTGGTGGTGTGTGACTTAGTGGTCAGTGCAGCATCAACAGGAGTTAACAGACGTTAGTTTATCAGAGAAAAGTTACAAAATGTTGAGTTCCATGGCACTATATCCTGTCTGTCTGTCTGTCTGTCTGTCCGACATCCCCCTCTCCTCCCCTGGACCCTCTTATCATTCCCCCCTTACCCCACACACCTCCTGTCCCACCATGGCTCCACCACCAACCACCTCCCCCCCAAAAAACACTGATGTCCTCCACGTCTCCTGATAAGTGTACAAGTGTGTGTTTACTGTGTGTGTGTGTGTGTGTGTGTCCTGCTGTGGCTGCCGTCTGTCTCCACGCCTCGAATGACATCACTGGACAAAAAAAAAGGGGGGGGGGGAGTGTGTCTGGAGGTGGTGGGTTGTCCTAAGGTTGCCGCGACAACAGCATCATCCATCCCGTGGGAGGCTTATCGCTCTGAAAAAGCTTTTAAAAACGAAAAAAATGAGTCGAGGCTTTATGAAGCAGAGCATGATGGGTAAATAAGTTAACCGGGATGCATCTCTGCCATTTTACGACCAGTTCCCGTATTCCTTAATTACTAACTGAATACTGTGTGAGCAAGCGGTTGTGTGTCTTTGTGAGGTCCGATTTAGAGCGACTCGGCCAGGGTTTTTTGTTTGCAGCAGCAGGACTCAGTGTGACTGTTTTTTAAAGGCTCTGCACGCCTGCACACCTGCACAGGTGCACGACCGTTGAGGTCGAGTGGAGATATGACAGCGATTGCATGCATTAGCAAACATGCATGTTTTTTCCATCAGTGCTGCACATTTGAGAGGTTCATTTGAACTCATTAATCTGATATAAGCTCAGTATTTTGACCAATTAAAGCTCTGCGAGTTCAAGTTCAACAAACACTAAGCACAGGGCCGTTTCTAGCTGTTTGGGGGCCCTATGTAAGATGCTATTCAGGGGGCCCCTATTTTGCCTAACTCTAACCCTAACACAAAGTGCTTCACACAATAAAACCCAGACTGTGTCTGTAATTTCTAATTACAAATGAGTTGGTTTGCCTTGCTTCAAATGAAGATAGGTACTTCTAACTCTCCCAGAATACTGTATATTGAGGCTGAACTTCCAGCTGGGGGGGCCCTGGTGGCTGCAGGGCCCTATGTATCCCCATAGTCTGCGTATAGAAAGAAACGGCCCTGACTATGCACCAGAGTAATAAAGACAAAGAGTCAGACCAGATTTCAACTGGTGATGTTGATTTAAATGACAAAAAGCAGGAGGCGTGGGGCAGGAAACAGAGTGGATGGGGCTGTAAGTATAAACAGTGGGAGGTAGCAGCATGGCTAACAGACTAACAGACTAACAGACTAACAGCAGGAGTCCAAAAAGTTGTAAATTATTCTTATCAAAGACTTTACTGTCGTTAATCTCTGTCAGTGTCCTCAACAAACACTCAACAACTGAGCAACATCCGTCCTCCTCTGCTGTTCTTCTTTATTATTTTACCATTTTGTTAAAAACCACAGAAGCGTTTGCTAACGGTCGCCAGTTAACACGGTCGCTTGTTAAACCAAAACACCGGTCGGCGCCTTCGGACTTTGATGTTCAATCAGACTGAACTCTGCATGAAGCGAAAGAGACGAGTCAATTAACCTTCAACCATCAACACCATACTTTTAAATCATTTATTAATGAAATCAACAGATGAACGAAACTTGAATTCTTCTTTGGATGAAGATCTGCCACATCACGTCTCGACAGACCAACTTACAGAGAGTTTAAAGAATAAGAGAAAAGTGGTGGTGAGGAGCAGAAGAGGAGGAGAGTTTATAGGAATGCTAGATGAGGCCTAACTGAGGTGTGGTCCTGCTCCTCAAACTCTGCTGATAGCTTCATGAAACAGGGAGTGAACGTTTGGTCTGACCTCATCAGTCGTCACACCCGAACAGGAGCGATAAAACGATCAGAAGAGTGGAGGAGATGTCGGTTAATGACACTTCTGAGAGGAGGTTTGATCAGAGAGGAGAGAGTGAAAACTGCTGTGTGGGTGGAACGTGATTTTCTGAATTGACGCGACATTTTTGTAGCACACACTTCTTCTTTTTTGTGTTCAAGTCACCTCCAGCAGTAACTTCTTACTTTAATAAAGCAGCAGCGTATGACGAGGTCAAACCAAGCAACAACTTCCGTGGCTGTGAAGTGAAGCTGCCAAAAAACTGCAGTTCCTCTTGTCGTCCACTTGAGGCTGGCTCCAGAAGTGAGTCAGTCTCCATAAGTCCCCATGTTCAAATGTCCAACTTCACAGCAGAAATAAACATGTTTACAGCCTGGTACAAAAAACAGTTTTGGTCTCTATAGCTAATTTCCCCGTTCATGACAACTGTACTGAGGGTGAATTTATATACAACTCACCTGTTCAGATTATATCAAGGCTTAAAGTTATGCAGGATTAAGAGCGTGGACGCTTTGATTGACAGGTGGGTAGCTTCTTTGAGCAACCGGGCGTCATTTAGCTCACCGTGGCGACCATAGCCACCACACTGAGCTTCACAACGACTCTTCAGAAACCCGTGGGTGACGTCACGGAGACTACGTCCAGGTTTTAGACAGTCTGTGGGGGACGTCACAATTTACACATAGAAAGCATCAATTAGTTCCTAAAAGTAATCAGAGTACTTCCTCTCTTCCTTGTTGTTACTCTGGTAATCATCTCGCTCTCTCTGCATCGCCTCATGTCTCTTATCCAGCCTGCTAATGAAATCAGGACTGACAGCGCACCAGGACACTCTGCAGCTCCGTCGTCTCATTCATGAGTCACGTTTTTATAGAAAAACCTGCTCAGAGGACTGATTTTGAGCCAGTAGACACACAAATGAGAGGCGGTAAGTACAACTCATTTATGTGAACACACACACACACACACACACACATCGACACAGTGTGTTAAAACACACACATCCAGACGTCTCTTCTTATCTGTCAGCTCCTTGGCTACATCTTGACACACTAACCATGTACAAATATGGAGAGACCAAAACACTCAACACCATCCCAGTCATCCCAGTATGGACCAGAGCACCGCCATTCTCCAGACCACACACACACACACACACACACACACACACACACACACACACACACACACACACACACACACACACACACACACAAAACATCCACTTTCCTGCATCAAACACACACGCGTACCGACAAATTCACAGACTCTGTTGGGTTGACTCATACACTCACATGCTCAGACACTTTCACTGCTGTCAGAGTCACAAACACTACAAACACACACACACACACACACACACACACACACTGATCCAGACCTGCCCCCCCCCCCTGGGAAAGGGTGAGAGGACAGCAGGCCGCCACTGTTAGCGTTACATACCAGTCAGATAAGGCGAGCAGAGGACCACGACCAGATCCTGACAGAGCTGCTGACACAGTTACAAATATCTGATTACTTTCCACAACTGATATTTTAATTAACATGCCTGATTTATTTCATTGATATATTTCTTTGCTTTTCAATCTGCTCAGACTTCATTTAGCGCTGCTTGTCCATAAAACTCGACACCCCCCTCAGTAAACTGCGTCTGAAGGCTTTAAAGTAACTAAATACATTTACTCAAGTACTGTAAGATTTGGGGGGACATGTGTTTGAGTATTTCCATTTTATGGTACATTATATTTCTAATTCTCCGGCTGCTCCGCCTCAACTCTCTGTGATTTACAGAGTTTCATGATGGACAGTGAAGTAAACTGCTGACAACTGTAGCTGCTGTTAGCTCATGTTAGCTCAGTTTGTTAGCCAGGTTTTTATGTAATTGGCTCGTTGGAATATAATCTTCATAATTATGTTTTCATGTTGTGTAATCACCTGAAAATAATAATAATAATTTGATAAGGCAATATGGCTCTCAGGTGATTGGTGAGATTTCTGGCAGCGGGTGAGAACTTTTGCTCAGCTTTTTATGTAAGTGGCTCGTTGGTCTAGGGGTATGATTCTCGCTTTGGGTGCGAGAGGTCCCGGGTTCAAATCCCGGACGAGCCCTTAATTCGAGACAAGAAATGTCATAGTTACTTCAGAAATATACAAAGTGGATGTCTGGACTGTGAGCTCAGACCACCGGAGGAAGTGTTAGTCTTAGTGTTTGGACCACCGGGAAGAAGAAGAGGAGGTTTACGGGGAGCGGAGCAGGTGTCGTGCCAGAACAGGAGCTGGGCGAGCGGGCAATGTATATAAATGCTTGTTTAGTTTCTTAATGTTCTGTGTACTTTGTGTTTTTGTCTTTTTCTTGTGCGTTTACTCTGTTGTGTCATCATCGTTATGTGTTTTTTTATAACTAATCATTTTATTTTGAAATTGGGCTGCACTTCCTTGATGAGATTAACCTGCAGGCTGAGTGTTGGACAGTCTCGAGCAGTGTGCGATAAAGGCGCTGATAAAGGAGGACGGCCGCGTTGCGTTCACTTGCTCACTAATTTAAGATGTTCTCTAATTGTGGCTCACTAATGGGCTGCAGAGCTGCTGTTAGGATCTGTAAGATAGTTTATCTATGAAGTGACCGGAGACACACACACACACACTGATACACAACCACATGCCTTCGACCTAAACACATTCACAAAATAACACACACAGCACTGTGAAACAAATTTAAATGTAATTAGCATTATTAATCTGATTTTCTTCATCCTGTTCAGGCTCATACATTTAGACAATCACTGAAATTTACACAAGAATAAGTCCAAAAATGTGAGTCTTGATTCAGCCTGCTGGAGGTACGTCTGGCTAAGGCTGGATTCACACAGGATCAGGCGCTCCGGCAAAAACTGAGGTTTTTCCATTCATTTCAGTCGGGGTGGTCCGTTTCCGCACCGGCGTGCGGGAGAGAGGTTGATCCAGATCCAACTTTTGGGAAAACGAAGCCTGACGTTACGCTCGGCAAGCCAATCAGACACTCAGGTCGGTCAAACCTCCACAGGCAACCTGAAATGTCTCTGAAACTGTCTCTGAGACTATCCAGGTGGATTCATGGACTAAACTCTGATAATCTACCTGTGTGTGTTCTGACTTTGTTTATTTCATGAACCCAGCTTCTAAATCTGAGTCCGACTTAAGAAATAAAAAGTTATTTCCTGATTGTTTCACAGCGGTTAAATTCAGCACGTATAGACACGCCCACAGCAACACACCTACTACACCTAAATATCATGCTGTTAAATCGGCTCTCTGGAGATCCAGCAGTGTGGAGCTGTGAGGGTTTATCATAGTCCAGGGTGCTGTGCTGCAGGGGGGTCAGCAGGTCACAGTGGGAGGCCTGAGAGTTCAGGGACAGTCTGTCTGTTAGCTAATCCTCCACCACATACGCCCACCACCAACACCCTCACAGACCAGACCAGGACGTCTGCATAGATCTGTGTTTGTCACATCTGAGCTCTAAGACATATTTTACTGTGTGTGTGTGAGAGAGAGGCGGTGTCCATCATCCATCGTCACGCCGGTTGTCAGAACGGCTGCAGACAGGGAGGCAGGGCTGGGGTCGAAGGTCGCAGAGAAACAGAAGTCCCTGACCACATCTATCTATCGTCACTCCATCATTCTACACCTTCTTTCTCAGAGCGGTGCAGAGGAATTGATGGAGACGTAATGACAGAGCTATCAGCACTTAATCTGAGGTGAAAAAATGACTTTGTTGCACACTTCAGCTCATTAAAGAGTCTCTGTTTCTGTTTTTAATGCAACCATGCAGCTCTATGTGCACAGAGGACTCACAAACACTGACTGGTCAGACCTATTCATTGTTGTTTTTGGGTCTTTGTCGTGGGATTTGTTGACAATAAGAAAAATATAGAACATCACCAGACTTATCTTTGAGCTCAGCTGCTGTTCTGCTGCCAAAAACTGACCTTACATTGCAGACGTGGCTGAAGCAAACCGCAAAATTGCGAGTTCGACCCATTGGCTGAATCACGCTTGAATTTTAAAAAACAATACCGGGTTTTGTTTTGCTGGAAGGCCGCGATGCTGCAACTCGACACAGCAGCCAAAAATCTACAAATAAAATAAGGCAGAACAGGGCACCAAGTTCCTCTCTTAACTGACCCGACTGCACACAAACAACTACTATATAACTTCAGATCGTACTGCTGCAAAGTCTGAGTGCTACTGAACTGAACTAAACACTCCAGTGTGTCACATTTATGGGGCTCTTTTTACAGAATATAATCTTCATAATTATGTTTTCATGTTGTTTAATCACCTGCAAATAAGACTTGCTGCCTGTGTTGTAGCACAGACTACATGCATGTCAGGAGGATCCACAAATTTTGTGGTGCGGCCCCGATTGTATGAATTCAGGCCAATTTGTTCACCGTGAAAATCTGAATTTGACCCAGATTGGTTGACATTTGATAAGCATTTTAAGGGAATGTGGCTCTCAGGTGATATACAGGTGAGATTTCTGGCAGCGGGTGAGAACTTTTGCTCAGCTGTCTGCAGTTTGTTAGCTAATGTTAGCTCAGTTTGTTAGCCGGGTTTTTATGTAAGTGGCTTGTTGGTCTAGGGGTATGATTCTCGCTTCGGGTGCGAGAGGTCCCGGGTTCAAATCCCGGACGAGCCCTTAATTTGAGACAAGAATTGTCATAGACAAATGTTACTTCTAGCTTCTACTGTGGAATGAAAACTGCATCTTGACCTGTGATTTACAGAGTTTCCTGATGGACAATGAAGTAAACTGTAGCTGCTGTTAGCTCAGTTTGTTAGCAGAGCTCAGAGCACCAGGGGAGTGTTAGTGTTTGGACCACCGGGAATAAGAAGAGGAAGTTTACAGGCTCAGAACTGGAGCTGGGTGAGCGGGCAATGTAACCGGGCTCAGCAGCCTCTACGGACATAATGGCAGAGGAGAAGAGAGCGAAGAGGACGTCGACGGAGGAAGCTAAGAAGAGAAAAGGAGAGAGTGAGCGAGCAAGAAGCCGCCGGACAAGAGTAAATCTGGGACTGACTTTTAGTGGTTGGTGAGAGCTTGGTGAAATAAAAGGCTGAAAGACAGACGCCGAGCTGGGCTGACTGCTGTTGGACTAGTCAGTAATATTAGCTGGCTGCTATGTCTGCTGTTGGTGACCTTGTTGATGTTTGGCTGTTAGCAAAGTTGTCGACTCGCTAGTTTTTGATCAGAAGTACACTGTAAGAAATGATTCTGTGGTCATGTAGATTTGAATTAATGTATTAGGTAAAATATATTCAATATAATTGTGTTTTTGATTTTGAGGCAAATATTTAATTAAATTTCAAATAAAAATGTTTGGAATAAAATCTACCCATTGTAGTTAAATAAAACATAAGCATTATGTTAATCTAATTCCAAATAGAGAGAATATTGAGTGAATTCAAATTAATGTAATCAGGCAAATTTTAATTGAAAGGCACTTCCTGTCAAAGTGCGCTTTTTTTTTTTAATGCAACAGGCTATCATCTGCCCACAAGACATTTGAAAAGAGTACAGACAGTGAATGTTCATCTTCTTCCACATTGCCCATCTTGCAAAATGTAACTGGTTGACTAAGGTAAGAAAATTTATTTTGCTATTTTGCTATTTATTTTCCGCTGGATTTACTTCCTGTGTGTGGAGCTTGTTATGTCTTCCCGGGCAGGTAACGTAACTTCTCTCTGTTGTTTCACTGTTTTGTTGCAACTTTCAAATGTGAAGGTAACTTACCTAAACACACGTGAAGTCAGTCTATTAACAGTGTTACGTTTTAGAGCCGCAATTTTATTTCTTTTCATGCATAACTCTGTTAATTTTAGCGTGGTAGTATCCGGTACACAGCGGTTAGCACTTAACGTTAGCAGGACGGGAGGAGGCTTAACATTTTACAGCTAAACAGTACACTAACTAAAGAAGTTTCTGAAAACATCAGTTCATTTTCCCTCATTAAAAATCCAGGATCTATAAATATGTAAATATTTTGCCTGAATTCATTTCATTTTTCACAGGGGGATGATTTTCATCTGTAGAAATGTGAAGCTGAAAGGCACTGCTCACATCTAAAACTTTGTGTTTTCCTCAGGTGCAGCCAAATGAGATGGCAGTGTAAGTCTGTGGATTCAGAGCGACAACAAGGGGTGATCTTCTGCAGCATTACAGACTACAGACTACTGTTGTGCTACAATGTGTCGAAAGCACAAAAGTTAATTGTTAATAAAAGTCTTATTTGAGTATTTATGGAGTTCTGTACTTTCTGAGCCATAGACTAGTTATTCCTGAGAAAGAGAATATTTAGATTTAATACATTGCATTGATTAAATTCAAATTAATGTACAGATTAATGTAGATGATTATTACTCAATTATATAGCATTGATAAGTAGAATTAAATTAATTTTTATTAGTACTATTTACACATTAGGGAGTTTCTCTTTTTCAAATCAACTCAATATTTTTGTTTAGGTTTTAATCAATTCTGTACTGTTTTCTATTCGAATCTACTAATATAAAATCAATAACTATTAACAGCTTCATTTAATTAATATTTACTCAATACCAAACATTGTTGAATATAATTAATAATATTGCTTGTAATCTGTTGCCTCATTTTTATTGAGTAGATATGATGTATCTTTTCTTACAGTGTAATGTAATCAGAACAAATACTCGAGTACAGCTGAACATATTTACCACAGTGGGATTACACTCTGAAACTGGAGACAACAAATCACAACAAACACTGATTTCCACTCAGTGTTGCTTTGCATCATCTAAAGGTGTGGTTGTGATTAATTTGAGGGATTGATCTCTTGCAGCAGGCTCTGTACCTTTAGCTGGAGGAATCGATCGTGCATGTTTTAAAACCTGATTCTTATGTACGTGATTGATTTTCATTCCTCAGCTCGGAAAGACGTTGAAGGTATCGGCTGACAAAATGGACATAATTTTTATTTGTGTCGGGAGTTGGGCTGTTGGGATGTGTGACAGTGTGTATATGTCATCAGACAGTTACAGTGTGTGTGTTTGTGGTGTGTGTGTGTGTACAGATGGGCGACCATTCAGAGGTGACACTGTGTATGTTCAGTCTTCCATAGATTTTAGCAGCAGGGTGTCCTCTGGGCTTCACTCAGTCCTTAGCAGTTAGTGTGTTTCTCTGGAGGGTTGGAGACAAAGTGTGTGTACATGCATGTACAGTACAGTGTGTACAGAGTGTGTGCGTGCATATCCCTCTGGACTGTGATGAATTTTTTAGCTTTTTACGAGCCTGTAGTTAAACTCTTCACTCTCCAGTCCGATAAAAGACGCGTGGAAAATGCATGTGATGTGAGTGTTTTGGTTCTTATATCAAAAACAATAATAATAAAGCAGAGAGGTCAAGAAAATGTTCATATATAATTCTCTATGTAGTCAATAAAAGGTTGCCATATTTTCTAGAAAGCATGTACCTTCAGACAGGATCCGGCGCTCCAGCGAGGTTATTCCATTCAGTTGATTGGGGGTGGTCCGTTTCGGCACCGGCGGTCCACGCTGCGGGGGTGTCAGCGGAAAACCGTGCCGGCCTGCTGGAGAGAGGTCGATCTAGATCCAACTTTTGGGAAAACAGAGCCTGACGTCACGCTCCACAAGCCAATCAAAAACCGGCAGCCAGACCGGAAGACGCCCACGGGAAGGCGGGAAGAAAAACCTTGTTTACCATGAAGCGTAAACATTCTGCTTTCAGCAACCACGGAGGAGAGATCGATCGCTACTTATCCTGAAATCTACAATCCTTCACTGAAGGAGTACAAGGATATCAACCAAAGTTCTTATGGGTGTCTTCTTCTTCTCTGTTCTTGGTTAAAGTGGGCGGGAAAACTGCTTTTAGGTGCACCACTGCCCCCTTCTGGTTTGGGAAATGACGTCATGCAACGAGCCAAAAAGCGACACTCCCACACCACCGCACAGCCCGACCACCGGTCGCTGGAGCGCCTGATCTATGTCTGAATGCACGATTATTCCTCAGCCAGTAGGTTATTCTTTTATAGGTTTGCAGATCCAATCAGCAGATCTGACTTCCGTGTCATTGCTATACATTTTTTGGAAATAACTATCAGGATTTCTGTGAGTTTATCAGGATACTTGTGTGTTAGATTAGAGTTTGAGAGATTGCCCAAAAAGCAAGGTAAGTAGGAAACAGTTTATATCTTCAGTTTAGTGTACACTTAACACCCACAGACTGTATAAAACATGAACGCTGCATCCGTGACGTCACCCACAAGTTTCTGAAGAGCCGTTGTGAAGCTCAGTGTGGCAGTCCTGCCTCTTCTGTCTCCTGACTAATCTAGAAGATGTGGATCATCAGCGGACCTGAGGCATCCTCAAAGTGTCCACGCTCTTAATCCTGCATAACTTTAAGCCTTAATATAATCTGAACAGGTGAGTTGTATATAAATTCACCCTCAGTACAGTTGTCATGAACGGGGAAATTAGCTACAGAGACCAAAACTGTTTTTTGTACCAGGCTGTAAACATGTTTATTTCTGCTGTGAAGTTGGACATTTTAACATGGGGACTTATGGAGACTGACTCACTTCTGGAGCCAGCCTCAAATGGACGACAAGAGGAACTGCAGTTTTTTTTAATCTATATGTGTCTTAATATTCTAAATCAGATGACACTTTCTGTTTCCTTCATCATAAAATATCAGATTTTTGTCAGTTTGCTTAATAAAGAGCTGCAGTGTGTGTTGGATCTAAAAGAACTGTTGGATGTCCTTTCTGTTCTGATTTATTATTTCAAGTTCACCTTCTTTGTATTTATGTGTGGATTCAGGTCGACTCCCGTTGGGACTGCAGCACTTCTTAGCAGCTGCCTGGTGTTTATGTGACACCTTCTCCGGGGTGCTAATGCTGCAGAGCCGTTTAACAGCCAAACAGGCCGTCGAACCCGCTGCCAGGAAACAGTAATGGATGGTTGGACAGTGACTCAAGAGGGTGACGGGGGGAGGGAAGATGTTGTTATGAGGGGAGGAGGGGGTGGTGTTTCTCATCCCGATCCCATGGCGGCTCCCCTGCCGCGCTGGATGAAAGCTCCCCGACCAGCCGTCGTCGCGGTAACTAATTTGCTGAGATTTTCTGCTCGACTGGAGGCACGAGGAAGAGGCTCCCCACCCCGCCCAGACCCCCACAGCCCTCCCACCCGACCGTCAACTTCCCCTCATCTCTCCCTCAGCACCCACCATCTTTCCATCTCTGCTGCCCTGGACTCCGAAGACATCTTAATCATGATTTTAGGATTTTTGGCTTCGTCAAACTGCCCTATCGTGTCAGATTAAACATTGTGTAACTTTAAAGTCACACACCACCAACTATTTCACTGATTTTAGCGAAATATTTTAGTGGACATAATAAAAGAGGCGAAGAGACTGAAGAGGAAGTTGACGAGAAGATTACGAAGGCTGCTCAGCTTCAACTTTGTGTGATTTAAAGAGTTTTCTGATGGACAGATAGCTTTAGCCTAACCACTTGCTAAAGTAGCTAACCACTAATTAACTGTTGCTAACCGAGCTCAGCAGCCGGACCGGACCGGGTTCAGCCTCCGAGACCAACAGGGAATAACTACCGAGATGATTTACAGACGAGTGAACCACCTCATGCTAACTATGACAACCTCATGGTGGATCACCAAAGTCTTCAGGATTCATTGTCTGGGAAATGTCAAAATGTTCTGGCAATCCATCAAATAGTTGTTATAGTAGCACGGCTAATCATCTGCATACAGCCACTCTCTCCCTGTTCTGTCTCAGCCACGTCATCTTTATAATATTCCCTAATCACCGCTGTGGCACCCTTTAGGGTTCAAACGGGTCATTGGCAAGAAGCCATAATCCTCTTCTTGAACTCTGACCCGCGACAGCCATTTTAATGGGGTCAAACACTGAAAGCGGATCACATCACATCCTTAACCAGCGTCGCAAAACTCTGACGTATCGGCCGCTGGAGGCGAGAGAGGACGCTTTGAGAGGCTCGTTGTGGCTTTCGCACTTCAGGAATTCAGCAATTATGTACCTGCGGCGGATAAACATGAAGATTAAACGCAGGAGGATCGATAATATTGACGGGGACACACTTGTCATCACTTCATGTACTGTATAAAGACCTCAAGGGAGGCAACATCTGCATGTGTATATGGATTAAAAATGTCACCGTGCGGCTCACAATGTCGTGTTTGTATGTGCATGTGTGTGTGTGTGCTTTATGGTGTAACTAAGCGCAGATAATTCCAGGCAATAACAACACTCGGACAACAATAGACCTTTTCTTGTGGCTGTTTGGCTCTCCTCCAGTTTCCTCTGTGTTATTTTAGCATTGATGCTAATCCCACTACTAGCAACATTCAGTCTGTCCAGCAGCCAAGACGAACACAGACCATGAGACTGTAAGATTACGGCTTATATCCCACTGTACACAAAGTCCATATGAGTGAGTGTGAAAGAGGCTGTAGTTCAACAACAGCAGACATAGCAGCCAGCTAATATTACTGACTAGTCCAACAGCAGTCAGCCCAGCTCGGCGTCTGTCTTTCAGCCTTTTATTTCACCAAGCTCTCACCAACCACTAAAAGTCAGTCCCAGATTTACTCTTGTCCGGCGGCTTCTTGCTCGCGCACTCTCTCCTTTTCTCTTCTTAGCTTCCTCCGTCAACGTCCTCTTCGCTCTCTTCTCCTCTGCCATTATGTCCATAGAGGCTGCTGTGTCCAGTTACTCACACAGCTCCTGTTCTGGCACGACACCGGCCCCGCTACCCGTCAGCATTTCCCAACGTCCTCTTCTTCTTCCCCATGGTCCAAACACTAACATTCTAGTGTTCTGAGAATTGGTCATTCATCAAGTTTTAATGTCCATTCTTCATTTTAGAAGTAACATTTGTCTGTGTCTCAAATTAAGGGCTCATCCGGGATTTGAACCCGGGACCTCTCGCACCCGAAGCGAGAATCATACCCCTAGACCAACGAGCCACTTACACAACAAGCTGGCTAACAGACTAAGCTAACATTAACCAACAGCAACTACAGTTGGCAGTGGTTTTCACTGTCCATCAGATCACAGAAAATGTATAGGTCTGTATAGGTGGAAAAAAGTCTTCTGAACAACCTCGCCGAGCGTGGAGAGAGCCTGGGCAGGGTGGGGGTGAGGAGTAAGGGGGGAGACGGGTGAGGGAGGGGTCTCGGGGTAGTTGGGGTCTTTAAGTGAATAAAGGTTAAAGTCAGTTCGACTAACAGGGGGCTCTTTGCACATTGCAGCGCCTTTGCCTCCCCTCACTGTGCCGGCTGTTAGCACCCTGCATCCCTCTGCAGCTACCCCCAACTACCCCCCCTATATAAAAATAGGGGGATGCAGACAATCTGTTAGCCAATCAAAGAGCTTCTCGTCTGCAGCTGAAAACGAATTTCCTGGAGGTGATACAACGTAATATCTTAAAGCATGAACACGAATATAAACTTTATCTCTAAACGTGGAGATCATAACCGGATCTAATCTGGGTTAGGGTTAGGGGTTAGGTAGGGTTAGTTGTGAATGCAATCAAAGATGGCAAAGACCGTTAAATTATTCAGGGCCAAACCTTGCAAAGAAAGTAACAACATTGTTGAAAGAAACACGTATTTTTCTTCAACTTTCCAAGTCGCACGGCGACCTTGACTTTTACTTGCAGCCTTGCCGCAAAGCTTCCTGGGAGCAGATCTCCTTCTCTCTCCTTGCCAAAGTGAAAATCTGTGGAGCTGAAGTGTGGAGTTCTGAAGTTGAGGTCAAACTAATAGAAGGACACGGAGGTGAAGTCCACAGTCTAACATGCCAAGATGACTGCTCCCCCCCTCCACGCCCTCCACGCTCTCTGGCCATATTTAGAGATGTGACTCTTGGCACATCTCAGAAACAGCCTCCCCTGTGGGTTCAAGAGGGTCGATCCGGTCTGCAGAGTCACAACACAATTACACCACTCCTTCTTAAAGAGATGTACAAGGAGGATGCTGAGGCGCAAGGTGGAGGGAGTGCATTTCTAAAATGTTAGCTTTTAGCACCACCCCCTGCCGCTAAAATCTTCTGGTTGTCCGCGCTATGCTGCAAAAAGGGTTTGGGTGTTACAGTAAGCGTGTGTTATTAGCCTCTCGCTGTCGGTGTCTGTCACGCTCTCTCAGAGAGCCTGTAGATGTGCTTTAATCTGCCTTTTTTTTAAACCACCGAGCTCCTCAATTATTCAGCAGCAGAGTGGAGTTAAACATTCCCATTTAAAGATCCAACACTTGTTTGACCAGATGAATGTCCGATAGTCGTGTAGAGACAGACGGGACAGATGGCGGGGTGAGGGGCTCCGAGACAGACAGTGTGTTTAAAGACTATTAACAATATACCAACAGAATAAAGATTTTATTCCAGAAAAGACGCATAAAAAGCAACATCATTTAACAGATGTTAAATCATGTTGATGCTACACTGACTAACTTCAGGCTCCGGGTCGGGAGAAGTACGTAACACTTTACGGCACTAAGTCACACACCACCAACTATTTCACTGATTTTGGTGAAACTGGATCATATTTTATGGAGAAAATGTTTTCTGGTTTTCCCTCTGATGTCCTCCAGCTGCTCCGCCTCAACTCTCTGTGATTTACAGAGTTTCCTGATGGACAGTGAAGTAAACTGCTGACAACTGTAGCTGCTGTTAATTTAAAAGTTAAAGCAAGCCCTTAATTTGTATGTATGGCCATTCATTTCTGTGGATGTATTGGCAGAGGAAAAGAGAGCGAAGAGGACATTGATGGAGGAATCTAAGGAGAGAGGTAGCTTATGTAAACTCAGTTTGTTTGCTGCTGTTAGCTAATGTTAGCTCAGTTTGTTAGCGAGGAGGTTGCGTAAGTGGCTCGTTGGTCTAGGGGTATGATTCTCGCTTCGGGTGCGAGAGGTCCCGGGTTCAAATCCCGGACGAGCCCTTGATATGAGACAAGACATGTTATAGACAGATGTTAGGCAGATGTTTCTAATGTATGTAATCACTCTGGCAGTTATGTGACTTACAGAGTTTCCTGCTAATGTTAGCTCAGCCAGTGTGGTGCCAGAACAGGAGCTGGGCAAGCATGTAACCGGACACAGCAGCCTCTATGGACATAACGGCAGAGGAGAAGAGAATGAAGAGGACGTTGACGGAGGAAGCTAAGAAGAGAAAAGGAGAGAGTGAGCGAGCAAGAAGCCGCCGGACAAGAGTAAATCTGGGACTGACTTTTAGTGGTTGGTGAGAGCTTGGTGAAATAAAAGGCTGAAAGACAGACGCCGAGCTGGGCTGACTGCTGTTGGACTAGTCAGTAATATTAGCTGGCTGCTATGTCTGCTGTTGGTGACCTTGTTGATGTTTGGCTGTTAGCAAAGTTGTCGACTCGCTAGTTTTTGATCAGAAGTAATGTAATCAGAACAAATTCAGTAAAATCTCTAAATGTGAACTCACATGCAGAAGTTGAAGTTGAAGTTGTTCCGCAGTGTACTGATATCAATAGCTGGTCTAAAATCTTGTACTTTTGGGGCAGTGGTCAGTGTGATGTAGTCCTTCAAAAATAAAGTGGTTTCATGAGTCACGAGATCGTCTCGTCTCTCAGAGTTAAACAACGTCTTCACTCAAACCTCCATCTCACAGTATCGCAGTGTTTGTGGCTCATCAGTCCCCTGATCCATCACATCCTCATTCCTCTCCCCCACCCCCTTCCTTCTTTTCATTTGACCTATCCTTCACCAAGCCCCGGTGTAATCCCACTGAGTTTGGGCAAAACAGAGTTTAAGGGGGGTAGGAGGGGTGAGGGCGGAGGGGCGTTAAGAAAACTTGCCCTATAATCCGAAAGTCACAGACTTGATCTTGCAGCTACAGCCGAGTGTTTGGCAATCTTTAATGGCAAACAAGGAACTAAACAGTCTGTGTGGAGAGCAAAAGAGGTGGAACATAAAGAAGTATCTGTTTATAGAGATACTTGCTAATTGGACAATTGGAAACGTGACTAGTTTACACCGGAAGCTCCGAAACATTGGTCGTTGTCCTTGGAGGTTAGATCATCGCCAGACGATAGCCAATGGGTTCTGAGATTACCTCAGGTACTGATGAGACATGAATACATTTCAGAAAGACTAGTTTGAGTAAGAGATCCTTGAATTTACACCTCAAAACAAAGTCTTCATGGCCGCATTCATTTTATCTTTCGTCATCGTGAATGTGAACCGTAGAAAAACTCCAGCCGGTTCCTCGACAAGATTCGTGGGGAAGAGGTTGCACATTTGATTACGGCTTGCCGGATGACGTTGTGTTGCAGCGAAAGGTGAGCAAGGTTCAACTGGAGGCAAGGTCTGCCAAAGAGCTGCATTGGCACTGGTTTCTGAAATATGAACAAAAATTCAGCGTTCATGCATCACTTTCAGTCTTGCTATATCGCCTTGTCTTTAGAGCTCAGCAAACTGTGAATGAAAATGGGTAAAATGTGAGTAAAATATTAAAATAACCAAAAGAAATTTGCATCAGAAGAAAGAAAATAAGGACCAGATTGTATGAAAGAAGAGAAGAGATCAGAAAAAACAGACTTAATGTCAGCGTACGCTCAAAACACACTAATTTGTACGATCGTCCACCAAGTCGGAAGGTGTTTTGTAGCTGCTCTGAACGGCCAGAGTCTCGCAAGAAGGTGTTTATGTTGTGTGGCTCGTTGGTCTAGGGGTATGATTCTCGCTTCGGGTGCGAGAGGTCCCGGGTTCAAATCCCGGACGAGCCCTTAATTTGAGACAAGTGTACTTCTAAATGACCAATACTGCCTTTGCAGGCTGTCTTGATCCCTGGTTCCTCCAGGGAACCCCTGGAGCCCAAATTTCTCCTGAAGACATTGAAAAAGTCCAAAAGTCCAAACCCTGCCTACTTTCTCAACCAGCCAATCTCTGGATGAATTACACCTGATTGTCGGAGACCCGTCAATTCCCACCATGAGCACTTGGTGCTTGGCCACAGTGGCAAGGAAAAACTTCCTCTACGAGTATTGAAATGTGCATTAACTTGTGTTTGCTCTGTTTTCATCTGTATTTCCAACCTCTATTTTGTGACAAACCTGTTTGTTGAAGTTTCTTCATGGGGGAGATGAGTAGAGGTGGATGGGGTCTTTGTGCCGGGGGGTTGGAGGGAGTGTGGGGGTGAGCAGAGACGCTGGTCCTGTATTTGAACTTAACCTGGCTGTGGCCCGGGACTGACGCAGCAATTAGCACCAGGGATCAGCATCAAAAGGAATGGCGCAGTGTGAAGCTGGTCTAATTAGTCATATGAACGGAGGCAACAGACCGATCACTGCATGCCTCAAGTTCTGGAGGGGTGGGAGTGTGTGTGTGTGTGTGTGTGTGTGTGTGTGTGTGTGTGTGTTGAGGGCTGATTCACTGCAGTCAACAGCAGGTGAATAAGAGTCCACGTTGGTGAAGACATGCTTCAGATCAAAGCTCCGTTATGTCAGCTCATGTGTGATCTGATATGATCTGTTTCTGAAATAAAAGGGAACCGACTGCTTCTCTGCACGTCCGTGTTTTTATTGTTTATACGTCAGTGTTGCAGCTGAACCATTCATGGCATGAGATCGGATATTTAACATTCAGTAAGAGCCCAAAAACAATCCATTAATACGAGAATGAAACTATTAAAATACAGACGGTTAATGAGAACCTATGGTTAAACCAACTGTCAATCGGTACCAAAAGCTGCAGTTCCTCAAACGTCCACTTGAGGCTAGCTCCAGAAGTGAGTCAGTCTCCATAAGTCCCCATGTTAAAATGTCCAACTTCACAGCAGAAATAAACATGTTTACAGCCTGGTACAAAAAACAGTTTTGGTCTCTATAGCTAATTTCCCCGTTCATGACAACTGTACTGAGGGTGAATTTATATACAACTCACCTGTTCAGATTATATTAAGGCTTAAAGTTATGCAGGATTAAGAGCGTGGGTGTTGTCAAAGGTGTCTGGTTTCAGCCTACCTCAGCTCCACCCACCCATTTTTGGATTAGTCCGGCGTCTTCTTGCTCGTTCACTCTCTCCTTTTCTCTTCTTAGCTTCCTCCGTCCACATGTATACATACATGTCTCGTCCAGCGCCGGTTCTGGCACAACACCGGTTCCGCTCCCCGTCAGCATTCCCCCTTGCCACGGGCCTGTAAACCTCCTCTTCTTCCTTCTCTCCTACCACGTCTGTAGTACAAACACGAACACTCCCCCAGCAGCCGGAGGACATCAGAGGGAAAACCAGAAACATCTTTTGGTCCAGAAAATATCAACAATATCCAAAAAATATGCCACAGTTTACCAGAACTTACAGATTTCTGACTAAATAAAACTTGGTATCACTTATCAAGTTACTTGGTGTGTCGACATTTTGAGGAATTCTTCTTCTCTATCTGCGAAGGGAGCGTTGGTCATTTATCCAGCTTTAATTTTCATTCCACTTTGTATGTTTCAGAAGTAACATTTGTCTATAACATGTCTTGTCTCAAATTAAGGGCTCGTCCGGGATTTGAACCCGGGACCTCTCGCACCCGAAGCGAGAATCATACCCCTAGACCAACGAGCCACTTACACTACCTCTGGGCTAACAAACTCAGCTAACATTAGCTAACAGCAGCTACAGTTGGCAGCCATTTACTTCACTGTCCGTCAGGAAACTCTGTAAATCACAGAGTTGAAGTGGAGAATGTATTAGAATACATTCTCTGGGAACCATGAATTTTGTGCCAATCTGTCCAGCAGGCATTCCTTCCTGTGTCTAGACCAAAGTGCTGTCATAATGCAGACATTACACACACATGCGGCCATTAAACTGCGATCATACCTGCAGTCATAAATCCGTCCTCTCAGATAACAGCCCTCTGTGGCCCCGTCAGCCCTGCAGGTGAACGCCGACATGTAATATGCAGAAGGATCTGTGATAATGGGGATTTACATTGACAAAACAAACCTATGCACATATATTAAATGTATTCCTGTAGGCAAATAGTCGCCCCTGCTGCCTTCTCTGTAATCTGGTAAAAAATCGTCATGGAGGTGAAAGGTTCGGGTCACGACAACAGCCATTTCATTACTGTGGCTCAAATGTCCCAGGCTTCAATTCAATCATGGGGCGATTATTTTTCCTCAGATTCCACTCTGCGGGGAATTGGCTGTCGTTTGTTGCTGACCTTTTCACGCCGCGGCCATTTATCCCGAGGAATAATTGTTCAGATGGTTTCGTCGTCATATCCCTGAGTGCTGCAGGCTTGTAGAGGCTCTCGGTGTGGCATATCCTGTTATCTCCTACTGCGGCTGAGAATGTGTGGCAGGAAGAGCGACACACACACACACACACACACACACACACACACACACACACACACACACGCACACACACGCTGCAAAATACAGGTGACATTTAATCCACTCAGATTGGTGGAAAAACGAGGGATGATTTTCTTTAATCGAGAGTCAGGCTTCAACATTTCAAGACTTAAATGAGCTTTTTAAAAGATGTTTCCGCAGGTAGTAAACAGATTTCAGCCACTTTTGTCTGATTATTGTAAATAAATCAGTTTTTTGTTTAATTTCCTTGATGCTTTATTTTCCGATACTAATGCATCATCTGCTTCAATCTGTAACATATATATCTAATAAAATGTGAACAAGTTGAGTTATCCTATCTGATCGTCACACAGAGAAATAACACTGAGACTTAACACAGCATTGAAAATATCAAAATGAGGAAATTAAATCTCATTAAATGAATCCGTAAAAAGGCCCAACCAGTATTTTGTGTGTATAATTTATAGTTGTGTTCATATTTCTGATTGTAAAGTTTGAATTTGTACAACAGCATTTCTTTAAAGTTCACGTTTACAGGCGGATACTGTAAAAAAAACAACATCAGTAAATATTCATGTACACAGTAGAAGAGTGATAGCAGACTCATTTTGAATTTTTAGGCCTTAAATATTAAAACTAATAAAAAAATATTGTTTTGTTTTTGTGCTGTTAATTCATATTTTTGAGGACAGCTGATAGTTTATTTCATGTGGAGACAAGCTGATGATTTTTATCTGTAGACCATAAAAAGACTGAATGAAAAAACAAGTTTATATAAAATAGTAGCCTCATCAACTATTCCACATACACACACTGACTTTACACATAAATAACATGCAGAACATAAATAACATGTCATAAAATGTCAAATAAAGGTTTGTGATTTTAAGTGTCTGTCGTGTAGTGAGAGTTTTTAGACTTTTAAAGGTACCTGTGTCATTTTTCTTGTATTTTGAGGTTCATACTTTGTTAAACTGAGAAAATTCAACGTAAAATGTGTTAAACAAAGACAAAAATGAACCTCCAGATGGTTAAATGTTTAATTCTGGAACACTGAAAGCATTATATTCGTAGGTTTGGACATTAATATTAAAGAAAGATGTTCATATGGGTCAACTTATCTGGTCAGTTGGTCTAATACTCCTCAGTTTCCCGGCTTTATCTGTGACTCATCCTGTATTCAGCTGTGAAAGGCGCCGGCACTGAACACCATCTGTTTCTTTAAGGCTGCACCGGCCCCTCAAAGTGTGAATAATATTCAGTAAGGAGTAACGCTTAAGTGGGAAAGCTTTTAGCACATTATCCACTGGCAATTGCGAGGTAATCTAATTTGCCAGCGCAGGTCTCTTATTAAATATCTGCAGCAGCGGATTTGCATTCAGGAGTCTCCTAATGGGTTTAGCTGGCTCAACGTTCATGTGAGCCTCCATCTCCGAGAGAGGAGAGAGGAGAGAGGAGAGAGGGAGTGACATTGAGGATTTTTTTTCCGCCTTTGGAAAAAAAAATCTGAAGTCAGCGTTTTGAAAGCATGATGCCTTCAGGTGCTGCTCGTAAGCTTCGACTTCATTCTAAGCATCGAACATTTTGATTTAAAGCGACATCGTGTAACTTTCCTCTGATGCTGCACTGACCTGTGATCAGGTGAATGGTGTCTCTGTCATTCGTACGTCTGTTCTCACACTATGTAACTTTGGGCTCCGGGTCGGGAGAAGTACGTAACGCTTTACGGCACTAAGTCACACACCACCAACTATTTCACTGATTTTGGTGAAACTGGATCATATTTTATGGAGAAAATGTGATCACACAGAGTTTCCTGATGGACAGTGAAGTAAACTGCTGACAACTGTAGCTGCTGTTAGCTCATGTTAGCTCAGTTTGTTAGCCAGGTTATTGCGTAAGTGGCTCGTTGGTCTAGGGGTATGATTCTCGCTTTGGGTGCGAGAGGTCCCGGGTTCAAATCCCGGACGAGCCCTTAATTTGAGACAAGAAATGTCACAGAGAAATGTTGCTTCTAAAACATACAAAGTAGAGTCTCTACTCTCTGAGTTTCCTGATGGACAGTGAAGTAAACTGCTGCTGTTAGCTCAGTTTGTTAGCTGGGCAAACTGTCTGGAAAAAGAGGGGGTTTTTTAGGGGAATGCTGACGGGGGAGTGGAGTTGGTGTTTGTGTCATGCCAGAACCGGACATTGCCCAGCTGGGTGAGCTGGACCACTGGGAAGAAGGAGAAGAAGAGGAGGTTTACAGGCCTGGGGCGTCATGCCAGAACCAGGCTCAGCAGCCTCTATGGACATAATGGCAGAGGAGAAGAGAGTGAAGAGGACGTTGACGGAGGAAGCTAAGAAGAGAAAAGGAGAGAGTGAGCGAGCAAGAAGCCGCCGGACAAGAGTAAATCTGGGACTGACTTTTAGTGGTTGGTGAGAGCTTTACACAACAAATACTGATTTCTATGTAATGTTGCTTTAATGTCTCTTGAAGTGAAAAGCCTGAACGTTAAAGAAGAACATGAAGTGATATTTACATCAGGATTCACCGTCTCTGGTCTCTGATTGGACATGAACACTCTCCAACGATTCTGCTTTTTGCCCTTGTTATGTTGATGTGAGGTTTCAACTGTGAGAAATGCCTTTACAACACACACACACACACACACACACACACACACACACACACACACAGTCTCGGGTTAATCCGTTCTGTGACACACACCAGTGAGTGCCTAATCTTTCACACACACACACACACACACACACACACACACACACACAGTGCTCATGTGACAACAGGAAATGCACATTATTTTTATGAGTCCTTGTAGAAACAGTAGTAATTACTCTGAACAGTTGGTCTTAGCGGTCTGCGGTCTCTTCCAGTCTCACGCTTCCTGCTGTTATCGTCTTATTACCGTCTTTAGTCACTCATTCAATTTTATATCAAAGCACAAAACTTTTTATCTCTTCTGCTTTTAGCTTGATAGAGACTGAGTCCGGTCTAGACGTCACCTAAGACAAAATGTTATTTCTTCCTCAACACGACTGATATGGACTGCTTGGTTTACAGCAGCCAATCAGAGAGACTTTCTACTACTTCAAACATTGTTGTTATTTATACAGACATATCTATACATATATATTTATATTTATGTGTATTTGTTATTTTCACCAAGCTCTCACCAACCACTAAAAGTCAGTCCCAGATTTACTCTTGTCCGGCGGCTTCTTGCTCGCTCACTCTCTCCTTTTCTCTTCTTAGCTTCCTCCGCCAACGTCCTCTTCACTCTCTTCTCCTCTGCCATTATGTCCATAGAAGCTGCTGAGCCCGGTTCTGGCATGACGCCCCAAGCCTGTAAACCTCCTCTTCTTCTTCTTCTTCTTCTTCTTCTTCTTCTTCTTCTTCTCCTTCTTCTTCTTCTTCCCGGTGGTCCTAAACACCTGTGGTACAAACACTAACACCCCCCCGGTGCTGTGAGCTCACTCAAAATTAGCTAACAGCAGCTACAGTTGGCAGCAGTCAAATTTGTTTATAGCCCAATATCATAAATTAATTTGCCTTCACAAAGATTAAAAAATGAGAAAATATCAAATAAAAATACAGCTCGGTTCATCAGAGAATTAAAAACAACTTAAAACAATAATTAAAATAGTTGGCAGATAATTTAATACTTGAAGTGATTCATGAATTAATGAATGGTCCTCAATAATAGATTGCTTCTGATGTTTGTGTGTAGGAGTAAAAGAAATAAACCTTTACAATGTGAGGCAACAACAGCAGAAAGTTGCTTCTTTTTTTACACAACATTAAAAATAATAAAAATATGAGCTTCACCTATAAAGAAAGTATTTATATTTTTAGATATTTTGGCACATAAACATCTTCTGTAGTGCGTTTGATTAGAAATCAACAGCTGAAACTCAGTATGAGATACTTCACAGGCTGCATATAATTTTTAGGAATGTAAACTGATTTCCAGAATTTGGACATTTATTTTCAAAGTAGTCATCAAGATATTTAAAATAAAAATTAAGAAAGACGCTGTTATATTTCCTCCTCAAAAAAAAAAAAGTCTTGTTTTTACGGTAAGAAACTGGCAGCTGTGGTTGCCAGAATTTTACCATAATAAACATGAAATAACTTTTTTCTGCTATTACGGTAAAAGGCTGTTGATTTAACGGTTAAGATTGGCGTTTTATTCCATATTTTACTGTTTTTTTCCATCAAAATAAATACTGTTTTGTCTTATAATTGACATAAAAATAAAAGTTGAGCCATGAAATGTGACAGTGTTTTACTGTTAAAAATAAAATAAATAAATACATTTTAAAAAATGTTGTTTTTATGGTAAAAAACTGGCAGCTGTGGTTACCAGAATTTTACCATATGGTACAGCTTTTTCTAATATTATGGTAAAAAGGATATTAGTGTTGCCGTATAATTGACATAAAAACACATAAATTCCATATAAGATAAAAAGGTTTTGCCATTAAATATTACAGCTGTTTTCAGCCTCTAATATAAAATATACTTTATATTAGAGGCCTGCATAAACTCCTTAAAATGCCATATGAATAAAGGTTTTCCATAAAATATGACTGTTTTGCATTTATTAAGTCATCAGCTTCAGATGATTTGACTACCAAAAAATAAAGAGTGTGTATCTGTGTGTGTGTGTGTGTGTGTGTGTGTGAAGCTGCCATTAATTATCAAATAGCACCATCTTGGGCAAACATCTCATCTGTTGACATTCTGGGTTTGTGATTCCCAACATGTGGTCTGGGGCCCTCCAGGGGTCCACGACAGGCCTCCAAACATAAAGTTACATGTCTTTTTAAATTTCCCTCCTTATTAGTGTCCATTGGGTGCCATATGTTAGTCATTTCCTGCTGTCATCACCTCAGTATGGACAGTATGAAGTCATAAAAATCTCAGATTATTCCTCTTTAAGCTCTCTCTCTCTCTCTCTGAGGGATCTTTGGCATGAAAAAACCTGCAGGTTTTTTAATTGGCTGCTGGGATCAGGGCTGCTGTGGGACAGTGGGAGTGTGACGTGGAAGCGGAGGCAGGGATTGGAGGGCAGACTGGAATTATAAGGGGAGGGTGAATCGGACCGAAGCTTCCCCGAAAGAGCAGCCTCAGCCTCGGATCTGGCACTGCGGGACGCGCACAAGTCAGTCAGTGGAGTCAGTTCGTTCAACATGCATCCAACAGGACGCACAGCTCGGCAGTGACGAGTGTTTCCAAGAGGGCCGAGTGTTGATCCGCTTGAGAGCGCGCAAAGATCGAGGACAAAGTGTGCGTAATTCTCTTCCCTCCGCTGGGATCCGAAAACAGGCGGAGTTGAGCTTCTCTGGAGGATTTTTTAAATTTATTTTTATTTAAAGAGGAATATTTTTTTTCACCGACATGGAGTACACATCATCCCCGAAACCGCAGCTCTCATCCCGGGCAAATGCTTTCTCCATAGCCGCCCTGATGTCCAGTGGGAAGTCCAGTAAGGATAAAGAGACGGAGGAGAACACCATCAAGCCTCTCGGTAAGGATGGAAGAATGAAAACTTTATTCAAGTTTAATTCAGGTGAATCTGGAGGTTATAAAGTTTGTTTTTTTTTAGACACAACTCCAGAGAGAAAAAGAGACATTCAGGAGAGGAGACAGACATGAAAACGAAAGAATCAGGATGAAAAGTTTGATGACAGGAAGGAAAAAAGAGATTTATAATAATTACAAGTAAATAAATGAAAAAGCCTGTAATAATATTTTACAAATATATTTAAACATTTGTTTTCACGATTTGGCAGCTTAAAAATGAATCTTGTTAAAATATATATATTTAAAGCTATTTATTATGATTTAAAACGTGGATTTAAATGGAGTGGAGGTGACCTTTATTGACATTTTACATAGAATAAATATTTACACTTTAGTTTGAGTGTTAATTCATTTCTTCTTATTATGTCTTATTACAGTCTGCTGAGCTGCTGCACTGTGTTTAAAGAAAAGAATGAAACTGTCAGAGCAGTCTATTTATTTTATATCATCTGATTCATTTTGTTTTTATTGTTTATGATTGTTAAATTAGATTCTTTCACGTTAAGGATGTTTTATAGATTTAAATATAAAAGATATAAAATGTTTTTTCCTTCATGGAATAAAGACAGTCTGTGTTTCACCCTCTCTTCACGCACACAGAGCAGTTCGTGGAGAAGTCCTCCTGTAACCAGCAGCAGTCTCAGTCTCTGGCTGACCTGTCCTCCCTGGACGGGCACGGGGACTTCAGCGGGAGCGCGCCCGCG
Organism: Argyrosomus regius; assembly: GCA_946959425.1. NCBI lineage: Eukaryota > Metazoa > Chordata > Actinopteri > Sciaenidae > Argyrosomus > Argyrosomus regius. The sequence goes on from OX336884.1 coordinate 30,460,025, forward strand.
GTGTGCACGGAGCCCCTCATCCCCACCAATCCCGGCGTCCCTAGCGAGGAGATGGCGAAGATCTCGTGCAGTTTGGAGACCAAAGAGCTGTGGGACAAATTTCACGAGCTCGGCACCGAGATGATCATCACCAAGTCCGGACGGTAAGTTGATTTAAATATGTAGAGTCACATGAGACAGTGATGATAATATTAATAATAATAATAATAAAGGCCTAAACATTCAACAAATTATTATTGGATGATAAAATCTAGCAATAAAAGCTCATTTAAATGTATTATAACGTTTATTTGTCGTTAAAGTGTGTGTGTGTGTGTGTGTGTGTGTGTGTGTGTGTGTGTGTGTAAAAACCATGAACCTTTATTGTCCCGTGTTGTGTTCAGGGTCACTGTCAGTGTTAGTTTACATCATGTGTGACACGTTTTTATGCTACATGAGTTCACATAAACGTGCCAAGCTACAGCCCGTGTTAAGACCACACTGTGGTGAAAAAATATAAATATCAATATTTCATTAAATAAAGGCATGAAGCAAAGATTACATTAATATGTGACATTCACGGGAACGCTGATGAGCTTGAATGTCATAAACGTAACTAAATGATATTATTATATATGTTATATTTCAGAATCGCTTTATTGGCCAGGTGTGTGTACACACACGAGGAATTTGACTCCGGTTCATTGTGCTCTCAGTTGTACATACAGGTATAGACATAAGTACAGTTTACAAGACAAGGGACATGACAGGTAGACGCAATAAACATAATATAAAATATATATACGTATATATGCATAACGTGGCCTGTAAGTGTAAAAACAGAAGTGTGGCTTCCACCGAGGACAATGAGATCATGCACACCGAGCAAAAAATAAACAATAAAATACACCTACTTATACTTATTTTAATTGTCTCATTTTATTATTTCTAGACTTTTTTTAGGCTCATCTGACAAAATCAAAAAAAAATTCCTACCAGAATTTTCCACCTGTGAGACTTGAAACAGCGTTTATTAAATAAAATACAAATAATCTGAAAACTGAAAAACTTTCTTGTTGATGTCCTGTATTTATATAAGATTATGAATGTTGTTTATGCTTACTGAAATATATTTTTGCACACAGATTGTGCTTAATATGCAAATTAAACTTGTAATAATAACCTAAAATTTGATTTGATTGTGCCATAAAGCACACTAAAGATCATCTTACATGTTTAATTTTTATTACACTTGTTTTATATGGACAGTCTCACACAAAGCAGAATAAATATCAGCCGTCGTTTCTCTCTCAGGAGGATGTTTCCCACCATCCGGGTCTCTTTCTCCGGAGTGGACCAGGACTCGAAGTACATCGTGTTGATGGACATCGTCCCGGTGGATAATAAGCGGTACCGGTACGCCTATCACCGCTCCTCATGGCTGGTGGCCGGCAAGGCGGACCCTCCTCTGCCCGCCAGGTACAGAAACTCACCTGTCAGAGTTCACGTTAACACAACATTGAATTAAATCTTATTTATGAATATATCAGCGATTTTGTTTGTTACCTGACAGATTCTCTGTTCATTGGCTCCTTTGCCTCAGGTGTTTGTGTTATTAATGTGCCGTGCTGACACAGATACTAACACATCTGTACCTGCCGCGGAAATGTGAATTTTTTTTTTTTTTACATTGAACGTTATGAAGAGCTCGTGAAAAAACATCTCGAGGCCAAAGAGCCGCGCGAGGCCAACGGCATAACTGAAATAATTGAATCTTTGAACCAGGAAGCATCTGGGAACTTTCATGTCGTGCTGATTGATGGTATGAAGATGTCAATTCAAGTAACAGAGCAGCTGAAGTCGAGTTTTTTTTTAGACATAGACATAATGAGGTCACGTCATTTTTTTAGTTTCAGCAACCTGTGTGAACTTTACTTTTAAACTTTAAAATGTTCCGTATTTTATGTACTTATTCACTATTTTTAGTGTCAATACACCCAAATTTGAACACTTTTAGCTTATGAAAAATAAGCAGGTCTAAATTTGCGGTCAAGTTGGGAAATACAAATAAAAACAAAAAATGTACACCGCCTTTTTCTATTAAAGGACTCGTGATCTCAATATTTAAAACATCCTGGTCATGAACATACATCAACAAAGCACAAACAAAGCTTCAAAGATGATTAAATCGAATAGATTTCTTGTGAAAAGGTGGGCTATGGCGCCTTTTTTGGTTTTATATTCAATGATAGAGGATATAATTAATGTATGAATTTGCTTTCGATTATATTTATTTGATTTTGACTCCCCAACATCGAAAAAACCTTCTAAAAACCTTTAAAAAACCCGAGAAGAACCTTATTTTTACGCCGGCTCATGGGGCCGTTATCCGTTATTCTCCATGGAGATAGAACGCGGTTGCTAAGCGACTCGTACATTTCCCAGTTAGTTCCGTTTCACAGAAAGTTTCTGCGTGCGTTGATTGGGCATGGAACGTTCGTTTCGAACGCCTCTCAGCCAATCACAGCCCAGGATGTGACCCGCTGCTTGTTCTCGTGCAGGTTGTACGTCCACCCGGACTCACCGTTCACCGGAGAGCAGCTCGTGAAGCAGATGGTGTCCTTCGAGAAAGTCAAACTGACGAACAACGAGCTGGACCAGCACGGACACGTGAGCCAGTCTTAGTTTGTTTTCATTTCTTTTAATGTCGGGGAATAAAATGAAACACGTGACGTGTTTTCCCGCGTTATTAGTGACGAAACACCTGAAAACACGTTAAGCTAACTGCCAATTAAGCTAGCTGCGTGCACGTACTAACTATAAAATAACTAGACACATTTTATATTTATATATTATATTTATTATTTGGCTCCTGGTCTGGATTTGTGAGTTATTGAATAAGTCTGGATGTGAACCAGCCTGCATGTAAGGACACATGTTGATCCATGAGAAAGCTCAGTGTGTGTGTGTGTGTGTGTGTGAGTGACATATTAAAGTGACACACCTGAGGAGAGCTAATTGCTCTTGTAATCCTGCTTTCACTGCAGGCAGGGAACAGAAAACCATTTCACAACCCAAGAAAAACCTTCAAGGTGTATCCATGAAAAAAAAAAAACAAGCTCATTATCATCTTAAAGGAGGTGTGTGTGTGTGTGTGTGTGTGTGTGTGTGTGTGTGTGTGTGTGTGCAGGAAGAAACCAAAACAAATGAGTCTTTTTATATTTCTCTTTTGTCTGATATTTTTATTCTATTTGGGCTATTTATTTATTTTTACATTCATAGTAATTCATAGAGTGAATAAACAATAGTTTAGCAGCTTTTGGATTATTTGTAACATTTTATGAAGTAAAATGAAACTAAAGCTGCTTGTTTAAAGAAGAAATCATGTTTTTATAGTAATATCATAATCTGTAGGATTTGTCCTCAAAAATAAAATTCCCAATTATATGATATATATATATATGACCAGACAAACATTTAATTTATTTTTTCCTTTGAAATTTGACAGAAAATATGTATATATATATATATATATATGTATATATATGATTCAATCTGATGTTTATTATTCTTTTTATCACACAGTTGCTGTTAATCAATAATTTGTGGTTTTGCGGCGAGGCGTATCGTTTAAATAAATGAATTAAAGATGAACTAAAATTAAATAAATTTGTTTTCTATAGCTGCAGATTTTTAAAACATAATAAATAATTATTATTTCCAAAATAAACGCACACAGAAAATGTCATGTGATGTAAAAACATGAATTAAAAGCAGCAGCTGTGTGGAAGATAAAGGAGAGACACTCAAAATATTATTTAAATACAGTTACAGTATTCACATAATTCACTTTATGTACTGTAGTGTAGCACACACACACACACACACACACACACACACTACATGTATTGTATTTAGAGAGAGGTGAAGTGTTTCCTGTCACCTGGAGCTGCTGCAGCGTGAACACCTTTATCTCTTCTTCGTCTCTGCGCTGCGTCCTCGTCTCGTCTTCTCTGTCTCCGTCGTCTCTTTCAGGCCGCTGACTCAGTCGGATGTGTCGGTGTGTGTTTGTGTGTGTGTTTGTTTGTTTGTTTGTTTTGGATATTTAAATTTGAAAATGTATGCAAAGCTGCACAAAGTCACGACGAACAAACCACGCTCAGTGTTATTCATCTGCTGTGCATTTAATACAAGTTTATCTCTGTGATTAATACTCTTTTCTTTCTTTACATGTTTATTGACGATATTCAATATATTTATTAATAAAACGATCTCAACACGAGCTCCATTTAGCAGCTGTTCTGGAGCTTTAGTCATATCACATGGACGTTCAAATTATCGTTACTCTGCAGCATTTTCAGGACTTCTCGTCCGTTTTTGGTTTAAAATCTACGGCTGAAGTTATAAATCAATCAATAAATGATCAAATAAAAATATGCAGTCAAAGAGCGAGGAAGACTTTACGCAAACAGGATGAATGAGAGCGCCACATTTGTTTTGTCACCTTTTTATACCCACTTGAAGTACACCTGACCCCGACCCTGACCCTGATGTATTAATCTCTGTGACCGTGTTTGACTCGGGCTCTGCAGATCATCCTGAACTCCATGCACAAGTACCAGCCTCGGGTCCACATCATCAAGAAGAAGGACCACACCGCCTCGCTGCTCAACCTCAAGTCCGAGGAGTTCCGCACCTTTGTCTTCGTCGAGACCGTCTTCACCGCCGTCACGGCCTACCAGAACCAGCTGGTGAGTGTGCGACGGCGTCGTAGAACACAAACAGATCATCCATGACTGATCGCTGCGAACACACGGAGTCCTGTGGAAACTGAACCAGAGTTCATCATCAGCAGATTTAATAAAACCAAACGCTGCATGTTTAGTTGATAATTCTGCAGTGGTGTAAATAATTAAATACATTAAGCAAAGAAAATGATCAAATGAGTGTAAGCTTGCTTCAGTAACCATTCTCAGCATTTTATATCCTCTACACACAACATGAAATATTCACGACTGAATGAGAAATAATCAGAGATAAAGGTAACATACATTAACAGATCATGAACGCAGTGAAGACAAAAGCTGCTGTGAAAACTGAAAACACAATATTTGATCTGGCAAATTTATCATGACTTCATTGTTGTTTTAAATAACAGAAGAGACGTTAAATATCTGGATCAAAGCTCCTGTTACTGAAGCTACCGAACATATTTATATATATATATAAAACTCGTTAGTCACATGAGGTTACACGTCGTTAAACGTCAATATTAGATCAAAGAAAATTCAGATTTCTGTTTTTGACACAAAATGTGTTTGAAAAATAATAAGTACTCATAACCAGACGTAAAAAATCAACCTGTGTGACTGATTTTTAACATTTAATGGATTTTAAATTAAAGTGCAGTAAAAAGGGCGTCGTAGTACAACAGTCAAGGTTCAGAATAAACATGGCTCATCAGATAATCTTTAATTCACAGATTAATGATTACAGATTATGAAGTGAACAGCAGCTTCAGGATTATAGAATCATCTGCTGTTTGTCTGTTTTTTATTTTCAGATCACCAAACTGAAGATCGACAGCAACCCGTTCGCCAAAGGTTTCCGGGACTCGTCACGGCTCACGGACATGGAGAGGTACAGGGGATTCTGGGGCCTGCACTGTTTACTGAGCGTGTTCGATTCCCTGCAGCTCATCAGCTCACACACACTCATCGTCCGTCTCCTTTCCTTCTGATCTTGTTCTTTTGTGCCCTTCCCTTCTTTCCTTCATCTGCGTCCTTTTCCATCTTCCCACTTCGTCTTTCCTTGTTTCCTCTCTTCCTTCACATCTTTTTATTCTCTTCTTCCCTCCTTACCTCGCTGTACTTCTTCTTTCGTGTCCTTCCCTTCTTTCCTTCATCTTTAACAGTTCCTTCCTTCCTTGTTTACTTTCTTGTCTTTCTTTGTTTCCTCTCTTCCTTCTTACCTCGTCATTCTTTTTATTTCTCCTTTTTCTGTCTTTTATTTTTCATTCTTCTCTCTCTCTTCTTGCCGTCTTTTGTTTTTATTTCTCCGTCTTTCCCTGTCCTTTCTCCTTTCTTCTTATTTCTGTCTTTCTGTCATCATTTTTCTCTCCTCGCTCTCTTTTATTCCTGTCTTAGTTTCTTGTCTTTTCTTTTAATTCCTTCGTGTATTTCTTTTTTTCATTCCTTGTCTTCACTTTTCATTCCCTCTTTCTTTTTTCTTTCCTTCTTTTAATATTTAAATTTCTTTTTTTCATCGTATTATTCTTTATTCTTTCTTTCCTTTAATTTTCTTCTGTCTTTCTTTCTTTCTTTCTTTTCCCGTACACTTTTATCTCGATTACATCATACGCTCACTGTTTTATGTTTTCTATCATATTGTACAAGAGACAGATCACACACACACACACACACGTTTACAGTAAGCGTTACCATCCGGAGGATTTTTATGGACGCTGCCAAAACACACACTTCTCGTAATTCCTGATTCCGGCACGACGGCCAAAATCAGCTGACAAAATCAAACCATCTGCCCGTTTCCCCAATCAGACATCCCAAATACAGCCAGACACCCTCCACCTCCTCCTCCTCCTCCACCTCCACCACCACCACCTCCTCCTCCTCCTCCTCTGTCTCTCTCTTTTTGAGGGCTGTGAATTAGACCTGATCAATTGATCTTCGGGGAGCTGCAGAAATCACATTAGTCTGGAGTCGGCCACTGCACTAAAACACACTGTAATTCAATTGGCTGCAGTGACTGATTGAAAACAGCATGCCCCGCCCCTCCCTCTCCCCCCCGCCTCTCTCCAGCTCTGCCCCGCCGTGCATTGTGGGAGTCCGACTGTGGCCTCTGGGGCCCGGCGCTGATAAAAACACACACATTTGTACTCGTCTGCTGACAGATATTGCACTTTCCTAACCTGATTGGGGGGGCGGGGGCCTGCAGAGGGGCGGCGGGGGGGCGCTAATGTGGACGCATGGCTCTCATGATGCAGACCACTCGCCTCACACACACACACACACACACATACACACACACATACACACACTACCTCCCCCAACAATTTGTGTCACTGTGTTTGAGAAGTGCTATCTGACAAGACTCAAATGAGCTAATGCACTTTGTGGGATGGTCAACACACACACACACACGCACAATCTACATGCACAGTCGACTACACACACATAAAAACAAAAACACTGCGTGGACGTACAGAAATATGCAAACAGAGACGACATCAGTGAACTGATCAGAGCACCGGTGTTACGCTGAAATCTGTGACCGTCACATCCTGTGACGCTGAAGTTTTAATGATGAAAAAAGATTGTTTATTATAATAATAATAACTTTATTTTAAAAAACAGAGTTTACAAAGTGTTTCACGGAGCAGATGACCCGACAGACGACCTCACAGGTTCAGAACAAGAAAAATAAATCCGTAAAATTAAAAATGAGCTATCGTTGATGTCTGAAGCTTCAAAATAAAAGAACATTAGAACAAAAGAATAAAAAGGTCTGTCTGGTTCAGAGTAAAACGATAAAAAGATGATAAAAATTACAATAAATAAAGATTAAGAGATGAAGTGATTTAAAATGTTCAGACTGATAACTGCCGAGCGACACGTCGTACAGGCAGACCTGAAAACTGGAGTCAATGTCACGAGTTTAAAACATCATTTTAAATATTTCAAAACGTGATTTTTAAAACATAAATAATGAAAATGTTTTTTTAAATTTTCAATGAAATCTCGAAGATTCTTCAAAACAAAGAGCAACTAAAATATGTGACCAAAGGAGGAAAAGTTCATTTTATTTCTGACTTTTATTTTTTAAATTCTGATTCTTGTGACACATTTTGAGGCCGACACTATTAAAAAATCCATTTTTAATCTCTTATAAAATATAAGTTCTGATTTAAATTTAAGAAATTAAAAGTGTTTAAATGTTGAATATTTAAAACAAATAAAATCAGCTGATTTCTTTTGTTTTTGTTTGTTTCTGACGTGGAAAAAAAGAGATTTATTTTGGGGCTCTCTCTTCGACTTCTGCTGCAGGGAAAGTGTCGAGAATCTGATCCACAAGCACTCGTACGCCCGGTCACCGATCCGAACCTACGCCGGTGACGAGGAGAACCTGAGCGAGGACGGACACTCTGCGCACACCAGAGGTGAGACGAAGAGACGATGAGTTAACAGTAGCATTTCTTAGGAACTATTTTCAGCTGCGGATGAATCCACATCTGGTGTTTATATTTAGTGTTTCTGTTTCCTCTCCTCGTCTCCTGCAGGCTCGGCCTTCACCGCCTCCGACAACCTCTCCCTGAGCTCCTGGGTCACCACCACTTCGGGCTTCTCGGGCTTCCAGCACCCGCAGTCCCTGTCGGCCATGGGCACCAGCACGGCCTCCCTGCCCCACCCCATCCAGGGCTCCCTGCCCCCCTACAGCCGGCTGGGCATGCCGCTGACGCCCGGCGCTCTGGCTGGAACCATGCAGGGTAGCGGGCCGTCCTTCCCTTCCTTCCACATGCCGCGCTACCACCATTACTTCCAGCAGGGGCCTTACGCCGCCATCCAGGGACTGCGCCACTCCTCCACGGTCATGACGCCCTTTGTATGACTCGGTCCCGGGGGAGGAGGCGGCAGCCGATCCTCGCTCTGACCTCCTCATCCTCAATCCAGTGCAACCCGCTACTCCTCCACTCCGGCTCATCACTCCTCATCCTGTTTGTATCTGTCCCCCCTGGTCTTTGTAAATAGTTCACCTGCAGAGTGAGGTGAGAGGATGATCCAGAGTCAGCAGGTCCTCTGGTTTCTACGAACACTTTATTGACATTGTACAAACACTTCGAACCTCAACGCGAACTATAAAACCGAAAGTAAGATGAGAAGAAGGAGCATGCTCGGTCTTGGCCCCCTCGAAGAACAGGAAGTGGATCCTCGACCCTCGAGGTGTAGCAGTCCGTCCTGACTCCGGGGTCTCCGCCGAGGCTTTAAAGACGCCGTCTGTGAACATTTCATCCATCTCAGCTTTTCTCTGTTTTCTAAAGGCAGCCATGTGTACAGTTCAATGTTAAAGTTCATTGTACAAAAGGAAACATTTACTCACTGTAGAGTGCAAAAAAAAAAAAAAAAAAATCATAGGACGCATGCTGACCGCAGTAGACGAACACGCCGGGTAAACTTTATACGGATTCATACGAGCCGACACGGATGAAGGCTTTTATTTTGAAAGGCCCGGTCACACCAAACCTGTGAAATCAAAATCCAAAAAATCCAAAAACTAAAGCTGCAGTTCCTCTTGTCGTCCACTTGAGGCTGGCTCCAGAAGTGAGTCAGTCTCCATAAGTCCCCATGTTCAAATGTCCAACTTCACAGCAGAAATAAACATGTTTACAGCCTGGTACAAAAAACAGTTTTGGTCTCTATAGCTAATTTCCCCGTTCATGACAACTGTACTGAGGGTGAATTTATATACAACTCACCTGTTCAGATTATATTAAGGCTTAAAGTTATGCAGGATTAAGAGCGTGGACGCTTTGATTGACAGGTGGGTGCTGTCACAGGTGGCTTATTTGACCAGCATGGGTGTGACCGGGCCTTTAACCGACACCGGTTCAAACCTCAGAATGTGAGTTCACTTCAGTTTGGATCATTTCAGTTCACCGTAATCTGTTCCTGCCGCTCTGCAGGAAACAAACTGTCCGCCGCAGCCTCTCAGCGGCCGGTCGGTCTTTAAGCGAGTGTGTTATCGAGCTGATTCATGGCGGCAGCGCGGCGTGTCGACAGGACAGTCCACACCTGGAAATAATGACTGTGTTTAAAACACGCCCAGGCTGGAGGCGACTCGGTGACACGCCACGTGCATGAAGACTCCATCTTATCAAACGGCTGTTGTCCTGAAAACTAGAGCTGACCTATCAGACGTGTGTGTGTGTGTGTGTGTGTGTGTGTGTGTGTGTCGGCCAATAAGAAACAACAAATTTAAGAAAAAGAAAATATGTTTACGTTAATTCAGAAACTGTGACGAAGTTTATTTATCACCCGGAAAATTCTTTGGAGGCTGAAAACAAACAATTCTTTTTGCCAGATTAAGATGCTCATTTATTTACAACCGTCAGCCCCAAAACACCCAAAATTATAATAAAATTAATAATAATTAAAATGGACAATAACTGACGAAGTGAGCGACTTCTGATGGAGATGTTTCTGCAGCGATGCCGTCCCGTTTTCTGCACGACGTCCAAACAAACACGGCCGAATATATTTGAGTGTGAAACAGACGATGACGATGCGTTTATTGCAAACAGTGACTCAGCAGCTAAAACACATCCGTCTTTTTAAAGAGTTTTCTTTTTGTACGCCGTCATGCGAACACGGACACACAGCCAGATTGTGTTTTGATGATTTTTAAGTGCAATATATTTATTTTGCTCTCTGGAAATAATGTGTAATGTATTATATCACATTTAAAGAAGAAAAAAAACAAACTAGTTATTTGTAAAAAAAAAAAAAAAAAAATATCTATCAGCACCTGAACTTTCCTTTTTTTTCACTGACTGACGTTAATGTACACTTTTCTGTCTCGATGAATCACAGATTGTCAGAAATAAATTAAATCATGAAGTCATTTCAAAACTGAAACAGACGTTTTATTTTATTTATTTCAAAGTTTGTGGATCACCTGAAGGCTGCATCTTCAGTTTATGGGATGAAATGTTAAAAGTTAAAGAGACCAACACACAAACTTCTTCTGTCTCTGAAGCTTCATGCTGATCATAAACACATCCTGCAGCTCCACCTAGAGGTCAGCTGCAGACTCTGTACAAGCTCAACCTCTCGTTGTATTCATGGTTTCTAATGTACATCACATCTATGCAGTCTAAATAAATAAAACAGATTTATAGCTGCAAAAAACAGCCAGAATCTGCAAGACCAGGTTGTAAATTGTTACTAAAAGTTCAGTGATTATTAGTTTTTACTTCATAGTCATTGCACAAAGTGCTGACACAACAACATGCAGCTTGTCATCTCACCTGTAACAGGTGTCGGTTAGCCCAGCGTTCGAATCCGACCTGCGGCCCTTTGCTGCATGTCTCTCTCTCTCTCTCCATTCCTGTCACTCTTAATGTAATAGACAGACTGTGGTGACTTCTCTGCATGCCGTGAGCAGCTCAGACAAGAAAGAGTCACGTACACATGATGTGTGTTTATTAATATTTATGTGGGGGGGCGTGCTGCATCGGCTGCAGGAGAGAGGTGTGGAGATGATTAGCACACCTGTTCACTGTTCACTAATCACTCTCCCCTTTAACAGTAGCATGCTGGACCGGGTGGGAGACAGGAGAGACTGGAAGACACACACAAGCAGACAGCAGCGAGAGTGAGGAGAAGCCTGCGAGCGGCCGGGTGGTGTGTGCTGGTGCAGCGTCCACATCACACACACAATACGACACACTATATAATAAACATTAACATACAGAAAAAATGTTTCATTCAATTTACTAGTAAAAGAATTAAAAATAAGAGTTATACGACTGATGATTATATAACCTATATTCAGTTTACTAACCACAACACTTAACGTGCTCTTATACAATTATATACAGATATTATAAAGACAAATATTTCATTGAAATATTAAAATGAAATGTGTGAAAGCGATGAGGCTGCTGCTTATTCAAACGTCTCTCTGTTCAGGATTGTTCTCATACAGATAATCAAAATCCAGTGAACTATGACCAGATTTGAACCTTTGAAATGAGTTTAATCTGCAGGCCTCAGTTATCTCATAAACAAATGCATCGCGTCCACGTGAGCGTGTTTATGAACAATCACGTGTCCATTAAATAATGAAGAGCGCTGAAAACTGATTCAAACGTCTGGAAATAATAAAAATATTCATCGTGCTTCAGTTTCCATTCATTAATATTAATGTGTGACATTAACAACATGAAAGTACATTTACTCTGGATTTAACTTCAAATGATTACTTTCTTCTCACTGTTATTGAACAACTTCACAAATTCATTTTTACAACGATCAGTCGATTAATCACAGATGAACTGCTTTGATCAACGTTTGGACATTTTTTTTAAATTGCTGCTTTTCCTTTAAATTATTTTTAATTGATTTGTAATAATTTTGTTGTTTGGCGTGTTGATTGGACGACACAAACATTATGAAGACGTCACTTTGGACTTCTGGGTAATTCTGACATCATTTCTCACTTTTTACAAACTAAACAATCGATTATCAAAGATTAACGAGAAAATAATCAGCAGATGGATCCAGAATAAAATAATTATTAGACGTAGTCTTATACAAAATAATGCAAAAGTCATAATAATCCAGTGATATCAGATATAATATCACAGACACAGCAGACAAAACTACCTCAGATTCGAGTTTATAAGATAACGGCTTCGTTAGTGGTTAATGAATCAATTATTCATGTTTTACAGCTCATGACCGCGAACACGAGCCACCTTTGAGTCATTAAAGTCATTAATAAATGTAATAATTATATTTTATATAAAAGTTTATAGGGGCAAAGAAATAACTTCATGTTTACTACAGCTGATAAATGTGTATTAATCCGCCTCTAAAGAAAAAATAGTCCCTAACAAACACGAGTCACGAGTTAATTATCGCTTTTTTAGATAATTACACGATAATAAAAGTAGAGAATAACACCGGCTTCATCTTCAATGAACTCGAAGGTCTGTTCTGCAAAAAAAAAAGTTAGGAGAAGGTTAAACCAAAGAGTCTGAGAGAGGACGACAACGTGAACAAAAACGAGCACTCAGGAGAGAGAACGGATGGCAATGAGCTCGCAGCTAAATGTATTTTGTGCATAAACAAATTGAATAAACTAAACTTAAACCCTGAGCAGCTGTTAAAATATTAAAGTCAGCTCTGGGATCATATATCATAACGTCCTAATGCATGAACGGGAGCTCTGAAACGTCGTAGATTTACATTTTAGGCATTTTGCCGACACGTTATGAGCACAAACGCTGCAAGCTCGTTTGAATAAAACTTCATTCATGAGCAAAAAAATAAAAGAAAACAATAAAATCATGTTTGTATGAACCCGGTTAGTGTTCATGGACTGAAAACACACCCATATCTGCACTATTGACTCCAGTATAATGCACACACACACACACACAGTCTATCACCAGAACCATCACCCGCCACCGCAAGACGAACTGACGGATCGATGGCTGGACGTTAGTCACCGTTTCACCAGGAAGAAGGCCCCACTTCGGCCCCCGATAAGAATCGGTTACATCCTTCGAAAATAAATAAATAAACAAATAAATAACATCCAGTGTGGCTCTGATTGGATTAAAGGGAGAGGGGAAGGGCAAGACAAGCCACCGTGAGGTATGGCCTAACAAATTGGAGCCAACAGTCGGGCCAGAGAGTCCATTTTGGGGCATAATTTACACAGTGAGGAGCATGAGCTGAATCTAATGTCATTTCCATCAATTTTGCATCTTGGCCCTTTTTTTCCCGTCCCTCCGGCTTTTAGCGGTCGTTTGGTCGTTTGGCGGAGGACAGCCGGCGAGCATTACAATGTCGGAGACCACATTTAGCACGGCAGCAGAGTGAGAGGTGGTTCTTTATGGCGTGGTGACTGGCGGTGTGTATCCATTGCTGCACCGTCTTACAAATGGCTAACAATATGCTAATAAGGCTAAGAGTACAGATTCACCCCCCCTCTCTCTCTCCATCCTCCACCCTCCAGACAAAAACCACTTAATGGATGTTTTATCTGCAGGTCAAGAGTCTCATCAGCCGCAATCTCCCCCGACAAGACGTGCCAAGTCAAATTTAGCGATAAAGCGCTTTTAACAAACAGGCCACAAAGTGCTTCAGGAGGAGGACAAAGGACGCAAAACACGCGCAGGAGTTTGTGGTGAAATGTGAAACCTGTTGCCAAACAATGGAGGAAATACACCGTGAAAGCAAAGTTGGCGGAGGACAAACGGAGACGACAGGACTTCCTGACAAACTGATCTCGCTTCCTGCCCACGAAACGGTCACCGAGGCTGCTGCAGCGGCCTCAACGTTACGTCTGGAGCTGTATACCGACTTAAAGGTCCAGTGTGTAGGATTTAGCGCCACCTTGTGGTGCAGTTGCTGATTGCATCCACCCTCAACTCACCCTCTCCTTCCTTGCATGAAGGAGAAACTACAGTGGCCCCAAAACGCGAAAGTCCTGCTCGAGTTTAGTTTGTTCGTTCTGGGCTACCGTAACATACATTAAATACATTTTAAACACAACATCAACTTATTATCTTCTGATAACGTTAAGACAGACTCATCTGCATATTTACTCATACAGCAGACAAACAAGCATCATCAGCAATAGTTGAAGCAAGCGGCAACCTACGTGGCTAAATAGAGCCAAAAACTGCAGTTCCTCAAACGTCCACTTGAGGCTGGCTCCAGAAGTGAGTCAGTCTCCATAAGTCCCCATGTTCAAATGTCCAACTTCACAGCAGAAATAAACATGTTTACAGCCTGGTACAAAAAAAAGTTTTGGTCTCTGTAGCTAATTTCCCCGTTCATGACAACTGTACTGAGGGTGAATTTATATACAACTCACCTGTTCAGATTATATTAAGGTTTAAAGTTATGCAGGATTAAGAGTGTGGACGCTTTGACTGACTGCTGGGTGCTGTTATAGGCGGCTTTTTTCAGCAACCAGGCTTGACACTGAGCTTCACAACGGCTCTTCAGAAACCTGTGGGGGATGTAACAGAGACTACGTCCATGTTTTAGACAGTCTATGATTTGAAGTTGGGTTCACCTGATGATATTCACTCTGTTAGCTCAGTTTTTGGTCTCCACCAACTCCTGAGGGAAATATTCGGCCGCTTTAGCTGCTAAATGTTCACCCAGCTAGCCTCTAACTGTGTCTGTGGAGTTAGACTGGTAGTGTACGGTCGGTTTATCGTGGCGTTGAGCTGAAAAGAGCTGCTGGAAACAAGGCAAAACCAAAACCATAAAAAACAAAACAACAAGCTTAAAGACACTAAAAAGGCTACGATGGAATTACAACTTTTATTTCAATTAAAGATCTATAAACTGAGCTAACGGGATCTACGTTTATATATAATCACACACAGTGAGGCTGTACGGCTACAAACTCAAAACGTCACGTCTGAACTACGAGCTGATGCATTGGGTTACATTTGGGAATCAATTGAATCAGGAGATAATCACGTTAATCACGACATGTCTGTGTGTTTTAGACAGAAGTGAGTTGGGCGATTACGCCGGCCAAAAGATTCAAGAAGTATTTCTGCTCTCAGTGTCAGACGCAGCCGAGAAAATCCATTTAACATGTGACACGATATTACCTCTGACACATGCCGGAGTTTATACGAGAGCCACGCTGACCCACGCTGGACTTCAGAGGTTGATACAGATGAATATATGATTGTTTTTAAAACTCTGAAATTACAATTCAGGCTTAATTTCCACTTGAGATGTGAAGGACGTGTCACGTTCACTTTTCTACATCCTAATTCTGTCCTCAAAGTGTCGTCGGACTGTCCAGATGAAAGAGGACAGCAGTTAGAGAACATGTAGATGTCCTGATCCGAGTGTTTGTCCTCTGCGTACCGCTTGGTGGACAGTTTGTCTAAAACCTGGACGAAAAGAGACTACTGAGACTACGTCCAGGTTTTAGAGTCTGTGGGGACGTCACGGAGACTACGTCCAGGTTTTAGACAGTCTGTGGTTTGAGTTGGGTTCACCTGCTGAAGTCGGAGGGGGTTGAAGGTCACGGACATTCACCTCTCACGTGCAGATTTCTCTGCTTCTCTGAATCTTTGAACGATATTCTGGACTATAGACGGTGAAA
Source organism: Argyrosomus regius (assembly GCA_946959425.1). NCBI lineage: Eukaryota > Metazoa > Chordata > Actinopteri > Sciaenidae > Argyrosomus > Argyrosomus regius. The sequence goes on from OX336884.1 coordinate 30,475,892, forward strand.
TCCACGTAAATCTTTACTGCACATGCTCAGTCGGGGCACTTTTACTGAAAGCAGGTGCTACAGTGCATCACCATCCCGTCTTTCCAGGTGTCACACACTCTATCTCTCATCCCCGTCTCCTCCGTGTTTACCTAATAAACTCAGTCTATCTCTGTGGCATGTGTCCAGCCCAACTGCAGCGTCTCCAAAGACAACGAGGCCTGATAGCAGGGAAACAGGAGAGAGCCGGCTGCATAACAAGGACTTATTATGATGATGAAATGTCCTACAAGACCCCAAACACCCTCTTAAAGAAATCTCTCCCTCTGATAAGGGGAGTCTAACCCCGCGGAGAGAGCGGTGGAAGAGGGGGGGGATGCTAACCTGATTGGATCGGCGGCTCGGAGGGGCCGCGCGTAACGAAATCAAATGGCCGTCAAGCCGCTGTCATGCATAATTAATTGGGCCTTCTACGACCAACTACACAAAAATCCATGGTCATTTGATTAGGGGGTTTTGGAGGACTCTCTGAAGTGCATCGCTGTCTGAGCTGCTTCCCCGCTCACCTCTCTCTATCTGTGAGGATAGTGTCAGAGCGCTGTGAGCCCGTTAGCCAGCTGCTTTAACTTTAGAGGACACTCTGGTGGTAGAACTCTTTCATAACGTCCGTGCACCAGCCGGCCCCTCAAGCAAGGCACTTATCCTCCCATTTGCAAAGTCTGTGAGACTACGTCCAGGTTTTAGACAGTCTGCGGGGACGTCACGGAGACTACGTCCAGGTTTTAAAAGGACCGAATTTAAAACCCCGAGCAGACTTTGTACTGAGGCTTAGTGCTGCTTCTTGTTATATATAGTCATAATTTACTGTGAGATGGATATGTGAGAAAGATGAAGATAGAAAAAGTACGCTTGGATAAATATATAAGCTTGGAAATGAAAATGAAATGGCTGAGATGCTGAATATTTTGTGTTCCTGCTTCTTCTTAATAAAAAACAGAAACATAAAGAATGAAAGAAAATGATAAAATGTAAAAATATGAAGAAAGTTTGAAATCGAGTTCATGAAGAACTTCCTGAACGTTGGCTCTTCCTCTCCACAGTCGGTCCGACCTCGAGCCACCTCGACATCTGTGTGCTAGTGCCGCCACCTGCAGGACTTCAGACTGAACAGCAGGAAGTAAACGACAGCAGACGAGTCAAACCGAAGCGAGATTTTTTTATTGAAAAAGCATATTCAGGAATTAAAGATGCATATACTTACATGTGTAAATAGATAATGTTCAAATACACAAAGTGGGAAAACAATGTGCTTCAGTAGCTGCAGTGTCACGATGCACTGTGTGCATTCATGAAAATGTCTTTATGATTTCTGATTTTCTTTTCTGTGATCGGGCTCTCGTCCCTCTGAATCTTTTTCACTGCTTAAAATGGAAGACAGCTCCCTCCGGCGTCTCTCACCATCGTCACGTCTCAGTGAACTCACCGTCAGCTTAAATACATTTAAAAATAAAACTACTGAAGCTTTTACTCCGTTAACACGACGTGATATTTATTTTCTAAATGTCCGTTTGTTCTCCTGCACGCTCGGCGTCTGTTTGTCTGTTTGTCCATCTGTTGGCAGCGTGTAGGAGGCGGGAAGGGTCTGAAGATGAAAGAAAGAGACGAAGGTGTGAAGTGTGACACTTCTGCAGAGCGGTACCTGCTGGCAGAGCTCGGGAGGTCCGGTCTAGTTGGCCGGTTGGGGCCGTCCCTCAGGGATGAGCGAGGTGAAGAAGGTGCTGATGAAGGACCACGCCGTGGTGAGGAAGCTTGGCTCGGGGAGAGCAGCAGCAGCAGCAGCAGCAGCCTGGGCCTGGTCGTCAGGACCTCCACCTCCTTCCTCACCGCTGTCGTCGTCCTCTATCCCCTCATCCATCAGACGTTCCTGGGACACAGGAGGGAGGTGCAGATTAGCATCCAGATCCAATTATTTACTTCATCTTCACACTTTATTTGGCTTTTTAGCATATTTTAAGACTCACAAACTATTTTAGAAATTCTCTAAATCCTCTCTAGATGGCAGTCACAGAAGGAGACGTAACAGACAGGTAGAGGAGAGAATCATACGATAACTGGGTTGTGTTCTGGTCTTTCTGCACAGATCTGATGCAGCTTGAAGTCTCAGTAAAAAGTTATCTGGTCATTAGTCGACCTTTACGCCTGAATTTCACCGGGCACGGCTCTGTGACGTTTTGGTTGGTTCAAACGTCACCAGGAGAGTTTTGTCGATCAGACTTTGTTAACTTTGTTCAGATGGCGGTCATTTCTTTTGGTTTACGTGCTTCTGCCATGAGTAAACATGCCACATAGTGTAATGATTTGTCTGTATGTATGAGTCTGCACAGGGTGTTTTATTTTGAAAATTGAGCAGACTCTCTGTGTCTGACTTCCTGCCCGCTGAACTTCAGGAGGTAGAAGTCACATTTAGCTGTAATTATTCCTGTGTGCTGGCCGGTTGGTCCACGGTGCAGACAGTTATTAACTCCCACAGCTTGTTGCAGACAGTGCACACTCACCAGCAGAGGAGGTGTTGTGATAGGTGGAAGTCAAACTCACCATTTCCTGGATGTCCTGGTGTCTCTCCGCTTCCTCCTGAGGAGCTCTGGCTCTTTCTCCTCCTCGAAGGTTCTGCTGCTCCAGTCTGAAGGGAAACCAGCCGGCCTGATGTCTGAGGGGGGGAACAGAGAGACATGACATGCTGTCACCTTTAAAACACCTTCAGTAAACTGGACCGGACTCAAACCAGCGTCTAACTCACAGGTAGACGAGCAGCATGGCTCCGACCACCATCACGAAGCGGCTGAAGGAGGAGTAGAAGTAAACGATGCTGAGCAGGACGCCGGCGCGAGACACCGTGTACAACCAGTCCAGCCAGTCACGGTTCAGCTCGTCGTCGTTTAACACCGCCCCGCCCTGCGCGTTCATCTGGATGTTGGGGTTGGCCGGCTGGTTCTCCGGTAAAGGGTTGGGGTCCGGGTTGGGTCCCAGCGGGGGCTGCGCGGCTTCGTTGGGCTGGGCGGGTTGATGGGGTGAGGAGGAGGAGGAGGAGCTGGGAGAGGAAGGAGCAGAGGTGCTGGGAGGCTGAGAGGCAGCTACTGCTGCTTGACTGAGGAGAGGAGGTGAAGAGAGGAAGGAAGGAAGGAAAGGACAGAACAGAGGATTTAAAATTTAACTCCTGTTGATTTACACTGACCTGTAATCAGGTGAATGGTGTCTTGAACTTACTATTGCATGTAGTAGTGGTGTGCGTACATCTGCTGCCACCACAGCATCTGCATGGGCATGTACATGGGGTGAGGGGGCATGTTGGCAGGGAGGCCGCCTTGCAAAGGGACCTGGGCTCCATCCGGCCTGTGGACGAACGTTATGTGTTATATTAACAGTGTTCACAAATGAGCACAGCAGCTCAGTTTATATCGTGGCTTCAGAGACTCGCTTACCACTGAGGGACGCCAGCGGGGCTCTGAGGGTCGTACTGGGCGAAGCCGCCGCGATACCTCAGGCCATCATAACTTCCTGGGACAGAAGAGGAGGAGGAGGAGGCTGGTTGACTGTCCTGACTGGGTGTGGCGGCAGGTGAGGCGGAGCCGGTGCTGTCTGAACTCTGAGTGATGAGATGTGAACACGAATCAGAAGCTGAGGACGTGTGTCGTGTTGTTTAGCTCGTTAGCACGACACATAAAGCCCTGAATGACTCGGCGCGGTTCACCAGCTCTCTTAAATGTTTGACTAAGCAGAATTTTGCCGTCTCATTGTGTGTTTTGTTTTGTCGGTTTACTCACGCTGGACTCTGAAGAGGAAGGGTTGGCTGTGGAGGGGCTCCGAGGCGTGGGCGAGGCTGGGGGGCTGTGAGAGGTACACACCAGATGCATCATGTGGTATTCATCCTGCTGTGGGTCGACGAGGTCAGGGCCGAGGATGTGGAGAGGAAGAGAAAGAAGGTGAGGAAGAGGAGGAGGAGGAGGCAGAGTAGAGAGACAAAACAAGAAACAGAGACAAGAGAGAGAGAGAGAGAGAGAGAGGAAGGATTAGCGTGGAAACGTCCAGAGTTCAGACACAATGCTCGGCCTTTGCTGGTAAATCACAGCAGGTCAGCTTTTGTTTCAGTTCGCTCACAGCACACAGAGAGACGTGCTGCGTCAGAGAATGGACACATAACTACCTGCCGAACAGACACTAACCCTTCACAATAAGAGCATTTAATCCTCTGGACCCCGGAAGAACTGCAGCTGCAGTTGTTTTCATTTTAAAAAACACAACTTCCTCTTTAATTTGATACCAAACATGTGACATTTGCAGCGTTTTTGCACATAGATATTTGCTTTATAAGAACAAACAACAGAACAGCTACATGAGATAAAAATCGTCCGGTTTATACGTCAAACTCTGCCGACTCTTCGGCGAACTCTCCCCCCAGAAAACAGCCTCCGTCTGGGCAGCGAGAGCCGGCTAAGTCCGAAAATTTTGAGGAACCCACATAGTAATGTGGTCGTAGGTAGCATCTTTGACAACGTACATGAGAAAGAAATCACCCATCTGCTGTGGAAAAGTCGGCCTGACCCAGTCAGTGCTCCCTGACGACTCTTCGGCGAACTCTCCCCCAGAAAACAGCCTCCGTCTGGGCAGTGAGAGCCACGTATACGATGTATATTTATTAAACTATTTTTTAAATTTAAAATGACGGGCACTCTCAGGCGCTCCGGGGTCTAGATTAGTCAGAAAAACATCATCTTAAACTTTGTATCTTTGGGTTTGGGTCAAATCTTTGGATTTTAGACTTCATGTAACTTACAAGTGAATAATTTCCCCGCTGTGGGATCAATAAAGTCTAACTTATCTCATGTGTTTGGGTTTTGGGTTGTTCGTTTCACTACGTATGCGTGAAATGAGCTGATTGACCAACATTAGGTGCTACAAACGACCGCAGCTCTCACCTTTCGGAGCACGTCTCTGAGCTGTAGGTGGTCTTGAAGGAGCCTTCCCGAGTACACCAGCCGCTGATCTTTGGAGAGCTGCAACACAACCAGAGCGCAGAGAGGGTGAAGCAGCGTGACGTAAACACAGTAAGAGCAACAGGCGAGCACAGTTTAGTCACTGGTGACCCGTCTAATGATCTTTTTTCTCTGCGGTGGAACCAGACGAGGCGCGTGATAAAAATATAACTCCCTCAGATATAAACTGGGAAGTGATACTGAGAGAGAGCTCCGAGCTAAAATTAACCTCAAACTTCAACAAATGTTTCCAGAGTTTTCCCGAGGAGGTCGGGGAATTAACTTTAAACTTCAGCTTTTAGGCAAAGAGTTCAGAAAAAAAATGATACCAATAAATAAAGTGCTGATCAAGATCATGTGATCGTGTGATTATAAGCACCCATAAAGTTACAAATGGGCCTGGTGACGAGGCGTTTTTCTGCTGTTTCAAAGGTCAAAAATGAAGATTGAACTGAAACAAAATCAGGATAAACTGTCGGCTACCACCACGACTCTACTGTCTACAATTATTACTGCTGTTTATTTGGATAGATATACGTATATTTGTATATCTTTATCTGCACATAGGACTCGATCCTGCCTGAATGTGGCCTAACTTGGTGTAGCTGAGCCTTCACGGTTGGCGTTTGAAACCACAGTTAATAGTTCGATTAATCGCTGCGTCCCCATGTAGGAATCCGTCCTGGTCCATGAGGCAGCTTCACAGTGTGTTTAAATCCACCAGAGAACCATCGAAACGCGAGAGCCACTTACCGGCTTGCTGGGGTACACGTTGGAGATGTGACTCTTCAGCTTCTGCACGGTCCAGTTGAGGAAGCAGTTGATGGTCTGGTCTTCATACTTCTGGTTGGGGGCCTTGATGACCAAGGTTACGGGACTATCGAGTGCCCCAGCATCCATGGCTCATATTACAAGCAGGGTGGCCTCTGAAGAATCTGAGCTCAGGAGAGCTTCGTGTCACAACTCAGGACTTCACCTGAGGAGAAAGTTTCCCTCAGATCCTCTCCATTCTGGACTCAACACACCTAAACCAGTCCCTGCTGTGAGTGTGTGTGTGTGGGGGGGGGTGTGGTTCCCCCTCTACAACATCAACCTCATCTCGGGTGGAGGTTGGTGGATTTTATATATCGAGGGGAATTCTTCAGGTTGGGTGTTTCTGGTGGAAAGAGAGAAAGAGTACATTTTAAATCTTTAAAGAAACAGATAAAAGATGTGACGAGATATGACGATCATGTGACGACAGAAAAACTTCCAATCGTTTCACATCATGCTTCATATTTCATTTTGTCGTGTCACAAATCACACACCGCGACATTTATTAATGTTTCTTTGAGTTGCGGACGACTCCGACCAGCCAAAACAAAAACAAGAAGCTGATTTACAGACTTTCCTGATGGACAGTGAAGTAAACTGTTGCCAAGTGTAGCTGCTGTTAGCTCAGATTGTTAACAGTTTGCACCACAGGCATTATGGGCCAGTGTCGTGCCAGAACCGGAGCTCGGCAATGTAACTGGGGGCTCAGCAGCCTCTATGGACATAATGGGAGAGGAGAAGAGAGTGAAGAAATGTGTCAATTTATTAATTTATTGTATTTAATAAGGAAAGTACTTAATTAGTCATTTATCCAGAGCGACTTACAGGGAGCAGTTTGGGGTTCAGTGCCTTGCCCAAGGCGGGGATCGAACCACCGATCATGTGATTAGAGGACGACCGGCTCTACCTCCTGAGCCACAGCCGAGCCCAGCACACACAGGTGAGGGTGACGTCACTTCCTGACACCTTCCACGTACAGTAACCTCAAAACTACTTTAGACCACCGAGTCAAGCTTAACTAACCCGGGTTAACTTAACTAATTACACCAATTAACACGTGACGTCCGCAAACCGACACGTCACGAGACTGATGTCTGTATAAGGGCAGCTTAGCTTCGGTGGCTAACGTTAGCTCCTCGGTTGTCGTGGCGACCCGTTTCCCGCCGTGACAACGCGTTTAACCGCCCAAACTCCGTGAACCGAGAAGTCAGACGGTCGCTACGGAGAGCTTTAACCGCGTACCTGTTCGCTCTTTACGGTACCGTCGTCTCTTCGTCGTCCCCCAGCTCAGCTCGGCTCAGCTCAGCTCGGCTCGCCTTGTTGTTGTAATGTCGGGTGTGAAACCGGAAGCTACGTCATCGTCGTTTTCAAAACAGCTGATCAGAAAATAAATAAATAAATAAATAAGAAGTCATAACGGGATGTTTAATCGGTTAGAAGTGTCGTTTTAACGAGTTAAACATGATATTAAATTACCGTAAATAACTAAAATTATTTTTACACGAAGCACTTATTTACTTTTAATTTAAAGTGCGCATTAAAGCGACTTTTTATCACTTTTTTCCTCATAAACTCATAAACTAACAGATTTTAAATGATGCTGATGCCACACTGTACTACACAATAATACAAACATGCAGTATGCATTATAATGTAGATGGTGGTCCGAATCAGGACACAGAAGTCAGAAAAACACAACAGAAAAAGTATTTTACTGTAGATACATAGATGGAGAGCAAAATATAGATAGATTTCTATTTCTTATTTTTGTATATAAAAATTTTTATTCTATTTTTACTTTTATATAGTTTTTTATTTGTAAATATCTTAGCACAGGTTTAATTTCTTCTTTGCACATGTCAAATTACTCTGCACATATTTAACTTCTTTACACGGGTTTAATTTAAATGCAGATTCAGCTCATTGGTTTAACTTTAACACGTTTACTGTAGTATAGGTTAGTTTTAATGTAGGTTTATTGTAGTCTAATCTTAATCTTAATAATTTTAATTTAATTTAATTTAATCTTAATCCTAAAGCTAATCTTAATGCATGTTTACTGTGTGTTTACATCTAGGGTGTTCCTCTGACAGACATAATTTTAAAAAAATACATATTTCAGCAGAGAGAAGCTGAATTTTACGAAGTTTAAGCTGGTTAGAGAGAATATTTGGAGGATTATCTCGGCCAAGAATGCAACATGAGGAAGAAATACTCAATGTTTGAGTGTTTCTTGGAGTACATCTTCCTAAAAGTTTTAATAAACAGTGATTATAATGCATTTCAATAGCCCCGCATTCATTCTGTTCAGCTTCACTGTGCTGATATGTAGTCTGTGATTTTCTCTTGAATCATACTTCCTTGGCCTTATTAGTGGTGAGGCTCCATTAAACCTTTGTGTTCTCAGCTCACATAATGACACTCATCAACCAAAATGTGTCTGTGCATGAGGCAAATTCAGAAAAATCTGTAAAGTTTGTGAGAATTTTCAAAAAACTTTTATTAATCCAGAAGGTGTTTGATAAACATGCTTCAGGGTTTGTGAAACCGGTCTCCAGGTTACAGTTTCAGTTTGTTCAGAACCTCCTTGGTCAACTGTTTACTGTAGTGGTTGATCTTCCAGTGTCCGGGCATCCATCCCAGGAGAAAACGATGAAAATCAGTCCAAGCGAATGCAAACATCTCCCTCCACTCTTCCTCCAAAGCAGCATAGTCCACATCCTTCTTCACAGATCGCTTTAATTCTGTGAAATAGAAGTCCAGCAGGCCCGGCACTCTCTTTTCACACTCCCTCTCCTCCATGCAGCTTCCTAAAAAATACACAACATCTTTCATCCCACATCCCCCGCCCACATACTGAAAGTCCACAGCTGCCACATCCTGTCCACTCTGGGAAAAACAGAAGTTGGCCAACTTGGCGTCTCCGTGAACGACGGTCTTGAAGCGACATTCGTTGAGTATCCTGTCAATGTCGCCAGCGGCCGCTTTGAGCTTGGCGTCGTCCATGGCCTCCAGCTCGTCTGGACGGGTCTCCAGGTGCCAGTAGGTACCGACGGGCCACAGGCCCTCCGGCGCCACGCCCAGGAAGAGAGCGTGGAAGTGGGCAAGCCAGCTGAGGCAGGCCTTTATTTCCCGGTCCTTCACACTGGTCCTACAAAGAAAAAACAAAGAACCTTTAAGAAATATGACATTTGAACAATTCATTACGTGTCCGTAACAACACATCACTCTAGAAACACGAGATAAAGGACGTCATATGTCCACAAAGATAAACTGTGTTTTTGTACAAACTATGTTTTGATTCAACAACTCCCTACCAGCGTTATTTTAATGTTAGACAAGCGTTATTTTAGTGTAAGACAAGCGTTATTTTAGTGTTAGACAAGCGTTATTTTAGTGTTAGACAAGCGTTATTTTACTGTTATTACTACCAAAGTGTCGTTAACAGACTCTTGTTTCACTGGTTTATACATGATAATGTATGAAAATGAAAAAAAAAATCTTATTAATGTTAACTAATGAACAGAGCTTGTAGAACTGTTGTATAAAATCAATATTACACTCAAGCTCGTGCTGTTATACTGAATATCAGCACGCTATGTGACTATATGACCCAGTCACAGCCGTGCTGATATTCAGTATAACCGCACTCCTTCTCGTGAACGGCACTGCCACACCTGCTAAGTGTTAATTTTGGTTCCCTGCTCCATATATTTAATGAACTGTGGGGAAAATGTTTCATCTTTTCGGCTGATATCAAAAGCAACTACCGGATGGATTGTCATGAAATTTGAAACAAATGAAAATGAGATGAAAATATAAAAAAAAAGGAGTGAATGAATAAAAACAAGGTGAAGAAAATATCTAAATATATGACGCGAACATTTCCCAGCTCCTACAAACTGTGTTTTGTTGTCATACCTTCTCTGATCGTAACCAACCACATCCAGATCCTCCAGGACAATCAGCATCTCGTCTCCATGGGAACAGGCAGCCAGACAGGCAGGGATCCGACAGCTCTGATTGGTGGAATAGTTCTGGTACCAGTGCGTCTCCACCTGGTAGGATCTCACTTTACGTCTGTGGGATCGATCTGTGTTCCAGCCGCCGGGGTGCTCGGCCTCCTCCGGAAACTTGACATGTTTGACGACCACAGAGGGCCGGTCGCAGCCCTCCAGGTGCAGCCTGACTATCTCCCCGTAGCCGCTCCACAGAGTCTGGATCTTTGCACCGACACGCAGAGATGAAGCACCGCACGCCTGCAGGACGAGATCCTGGTACTCCTGTTTCATTTCAGGTCCGAGCTGAAGAGCTGAAGCACATTACATGTCACATTATATGTCATAAACTAACAGATTTTAAATCCTGTTGATGCTACACTGACCTGTAATCAGGTGAATGGTGTCTCTGTCATTCGTACGTCTGTTCTCACACTATGTAATTTTGGGCTCCGGGTCGGGAGCCAGTTTGAGTCAGTTTGTTAGCCGTGGACCACCAGGAAGAAGAGGAGGTTTTTGGGGGATAGCAGAGCCGGTGTCGTGCCAGAACCGGAGCTGTCCTGAAGCTGACGGAGGAAGCTAAGAAGAGAAAAGGAGAGAGTGAGCGAGCAAGAAGCCGCCGGACAAGAGTAAATCTGGGACTGACTTTTAGTGGTTGGTGAGAGCTTGGTGAAATAAAAGGCTGAAAGACAGACGCCGAGCTGGGCTGACTGCTGTTGGACTAGTCAGTAATGTAATCAGAACAAATACTCGAGTACAGCTGTCCATATTTACCACAGTGGGATTACACTCTGAAACTGGAGACACTAAATCACAACAAACACTGATTTCTCTGTAATGTTGCTTTAATATCTGGAAAAGCTGCAAAGAGCTGCTGTAGATTAAAGTAGTGTATAAAGGTTAAAATGTGACATACACATGAATGCAGCAGGGACAGCAGCAGAATTTGTGTTCACTTACCTCACTCACAAATCCACCCAGACAATAAAAACCAGACCTTTCAGAGGACGCTGAATAAAGTCAGAGTAATCCACACACTGAATGTGGCAGCAGCTGACTCACACACATCAAAACAAACACAACGTGTCGGCTTCACTGTACCTTCAGCTTCATGTCAGGCTGATAACAGGAAGTGTTCTGCACACAGCCGCCTGTGTTTAAAGCTACAGACATGAAATGAAGTAAGTAAAGCTAACACCACTGACACCTGCTGGACTGGAGTTCATCAACACACCCCGTCCATATATATATATGCATGTTTATATACGCCTTTCTGACTCTTATATTATAATGTAGTTAATATTCTAGGCTCAGGTTTTCTGATGTTTTACAGACCAAAATATCTGAAGATTAATTGTGAAAATGATCTGCAGACGAATCGATAATATAATAATCATGAGCCCTAATTTTACCCATCATCCTCTAAATAAGTTCTGCTCCTGGCTCCTCGTAGAACCAGATTGCCTCTTAAAGAACCATTATTTTCTGAGTGTGTACTAAAAATCTCAAATGCTCATATTTTAATATTCTGTTTTATGTTATCAGTCTGACCGGTTACGCTCACGCACAAAGACTCAAAACCTCTTCAGGACAGAGTCATTCTCTAAACTGACCTCAGGTGGGGAACTCATGTGACCTCCTTGAAGGAGTTGTTGGGCTCAAACAGGTTTCTCTGAGCTCATTTGTTGTCCTGTCTTTGCTTTGGGTGACAGATCCCCCTGCTGGATACCTCTGGTTATGAAAAACTGTTCACATGAGGACGTCACAGTGACATTACAGTCACTTTTATTTTGAAAAATGTGATTTCATTGCAAGTTAGACAGCATCGGTCAACAGAGAGAAGCTGTTTGACAGAACAACAACATTAATCCTCACAATAAATGTGAATCTAATTAAAAAAATACTGCATAATAAAAAACAGTGTGAGGGTCAGGACTGAGTATATTGCACCCTGAAATGCACCGTACACATACACACACACTGTACACATACACACACACTGTACACATACACACACATACTGCTGCTGCATGCCTGAGTTACAGATGTGCACAGCTGTAGAAACAGAGACAGAAAACAAAGGATTTCACTGTGCACTGAAACTTGTCTCTGTGCATGTGACAATAAAGATTTGAATCTTGAATCCTGAGCCTGTGCAACTACATGTGAACACAAACTTCACATCACATCTTATTTTCAGCAACAGTGACTTCAAAGGAAATGTGTCAAGAATCATGAAGTCCAACATTATTATTCTTCTCATACTATAATTATTATATGTAGTGCAAATAACCTGAAGGACAGAGCAGTCCACGTGTCCACAGGTCTCATTTGAATACTACACAAAGAGTTCAGCTGAACTTTATCTGAGCAGTGTGTCATTGATTCAAATGAGCTCCAGCTCCTGTTTGACAGAGAACAAGACTTTTCTACAGTTTGATTATGATGAGCTCTCTATCAATGGACAGTTAACACAAAGTAACTCCTTACTGTTTAACTGTCCACTGAAACGTCTTTGTGTCAGAAGACATGAAAAACTTTAATCACATGTCAATCAGTCATGGACCATAAAGTTGTGTCATGTCCTTTGAAGTTCATAGAAAGATTTTAATTCATTGAATTAATATAAAATGTCTTTAAAGGCCTTCATGGGCTACTATAGACAGTGCAGGCAGTGTGCTTGCACTGCGGCCCACATTAGTCTGCTTTGTTTGGATTGGTAAGAAACGGACATGAGGAAGTGGAAAGGAAAGGAAATGAGGAAAAGCAGCAACACTCTTAATTTTGCATAACTTTAATACTTAATATCACCTCTAAAGAATCGCTACCTTAACTTGGCTATAGATCCATTTTCTGTAACCACTTATCAGGGTCACGGTTGGCTGGAGCCGATCCCAGCTGGTACTGGGCTCTGGGCGAGGTCCAATATGCATCACAGGGCACACAGAGACAAACAACCACCCGCACTCACATCCACACCTTTAGAGTCACCAATTAATAAGAGTCTTTGGACTGTGGGAGGAAGCCGGAGAACCCGGAGAGAACCCACACAGACACTTGGCTATTGAGATAGATATAAAGTTCAAGACAAGTTACACATATTAGATGCTGGAGGCCTGAGTAACTCGTTGCAACGCACTGTAAAATCCAACACATTGTCACATTGCCCTCATCGTGTCATTGAGCAGTATTAATGTATTTTGTAATTGTATGTTTCCTTAAACAAGCTGCTAACATCTGAATACATGGATCTGAGTGTCAGAATGATCTGAGTGTGAAACGAGGTCAAAGGCACGTACCGTGTATGTAAATGTATTTGATAACATTCAGCAAAAATAATAAAATCATTTTGCTGAATGTTGAAGCATTCAAATGAGCCTGAGAACAGGCCATCGGGGGCTGGACGAAGATCCCTTCTTTAGTGTATAAAAGGAGAAAGCTTCGTCTGTACCGACACGCTTCCACCGTCTCACTGCAGAAGGTAAGACAAAGATTTCTCTGATCTCTGTTAAATACTGTACTGTAGTACTACTACGACAGGTGGAACAGATGCTAATTGCTCTGAATTTTAAACTACACTTAAATTGTTTGGGTTGCTTTGGTCTCATGAGTGAGGTCGCTGGTTGTGATTGGCTGAAACTGTCGTGTTGCAGGTGAAAACTGACCTTTGTGTGAGGGTTGTGGGTGTGTGTCTGTTTTCTCCGCCTCTTTTCTCCCCTGCAGGGCTGGGCAGGCTGGCTGACGAGGCACACCTGCAGACACTCATCTCATCACTACTCTCCATAAAGCATCTGGTCTTCACACCACTCCTCTGCCAGATAATTCCGTCTCGTCGGTAGAGCTGACCTAACTTTTGACTATCTCCAGTGAACTGCCTTGTGTCCTGTCGAGTGTGTTTTTGACGTGTGTTTTCTCCCTCGTACTTTTTCAGTTTCTCTTACCTTGCTGCCTCGTCGCCTGCGTACCTAAGTTGACTGCCTCCGTGCCTGAGTGTTTTTGTTTCGCCCTGGAGTTTCCCCGCTGCCGTGCCGGCCACCAGTCCTTTTGTTTTTGTGAAGCTCTTGGTTAAAATAAACTTTGTTTTGCTCCGAAGGCGCCTACTGATCTCTGCTTCTGGGTCCAGACCCACTGTGAACCGTAACAGAATTATCTGGCCACCATGGATCCCGCAGAGACACCGGCGCTCCGACAAGCCCTGGTGAGTCAAGGAGCCCGTATGGGGCAACACGAGGAGGCCCTCGGACAGGTCACGGACACACTTAAACGCCTTTCTTCAGGTTTCACCCAGCTTGAGGCTCGTTTGGACCAGATGGCCACTCACCTCCTCACCGCTCCCGTTCCAGCTCCGGTTGTGGCTCCCGCTCCAGCTCCGGACTCCGCTCCAGTTCCTCCACCCAACCATCCCCGTGAGCCCTTCATCCCCACACCTGCCAGGTACTCAGGAGTTTTAGGGACCTGTAGCCAGTTTCTCCACCAGTGCTCCTTAGTGTTTGAGCAGCAGCCTTTAACCTACGCTACTGACAGAGCTAAGGTAGCCTTCATTATGAGTTTATTGTCAGATAAGGCTTCTGCCTGGGCTTTGGCTGTGTCAGACAGCAACTCTAACATTTGTAATTCTTTTCCTTTATTTTCTGCTGAGATGAGGAGGATTTTCGATCACCCTTTAAGGGACAGGGAGGCTAGTAGCCGACTCCTTACTTTACAGCAGGGTTCCAGCTCAGTCTCCCACTACTCTGTTGACTTTCGTATTCTCGCAGCTGAGTCTGGGTGGGATGAGACAGCTCTGCAGGGAGCTTTCCGTAGAGGTTTGAGTGAGCAGGTCAAGGATGAGTTAGCAGCTAGGGACGAAACATCTTCTCTAGACGAGCTAATTTCCCTAGCCACTCGCCTAGATAACCGCCTCCGTGAGAGACGCAGGGAGAGAGCAGCCAGGCTAAATTCCCCTTCTCCCCCCTCTCGTTCCTGGTCTGTTCGGCCACCTGCACCTTCTCCTCCTCTCCCTGACCCACCAGTCCCCGGTGGCTCTCCGTCCACGGTGCCATCGCTCCCCTGCTCCGAGGAACCCATGCAGCTAGGAAGGACGAGGCTCTCCCAGGTCGAACGCCTTCGACGACGGCGTCTTGGGCTGTGCGGCTACTGTGGTCAGGCTGGCCACCTTCTCGCCCTGTGTCCAATCCTGCCAAAGAGCAGGCTCACCAGCCACAGGAGGGGCACTGGTGAGCCGTTCCTCTGTCCCTTCCTCCTCTCCTAGCCGTCTCCAGCTTAAGGGTACTGTGTCCTGGTGTCAAGTTTCAATTCCTCTGCAAGTACTCGTGGATTCTGGTGCTGATGACAACTTTATTGACTCTGGCCTTGTCTCCCAGTCTAACCTTCCCTCAGAGCCCTTACCTGCAGCTAAGGACGTTGTTGCCCTCGACGGGAGGTTGCTAGGCCGCGTCACCCACCGCACTGCTCCCCTGTCACTGCTCCTATCTGGTAACCACCACGAATCCATTTCTTTTTTTATTATTTCCTCGCCTACCACCCCCCTAGTTTTAGGTCTCCCCTGGTTAGTTCTGCATAATCCTCACATCGACTGGTCCTCATCAGCCATCACCAACTGGAGCCTCTTTTGTCACTCCCACTGCCTCCACTCTGCTATTCCTGCCGCAGTCTCACCTACGCCGCCTCCACCCAGGCCGGTTGACCTCACTGGCGTACCTGCTCAGTATCACGACCTCCGGGAGGTTTTCAATAAGGACCGTGCTCAATCCTTGCCACCTCACAGACCCTATGACTGTGGCATAGACTTACTCCCTGGCGCCCCCTTACCCTCCAGCAAGCTCTACAACCTCTCCAAACCAGAAAGGATGGCCATGGAGACTTATATCACAGACTCGCTAGCAGCTGGTTTCATTCGTCCCTCGTCCTCTCCTGTGGGGGCAGGCTTCTTCTTTGTAGATAAGAAGGACAAGACTCTTCGCCCCTGTATTGATTACAGGGGTTTAAATGACATAACTGTGCGTAACAAGTACCCTCTTCCCCTCATCGACTCCGCTTTCAGCTCCCTTCATGAGGCCACCGTCTTCACTAAACTGGACCTCAGGAATGCATACCATTTGGTACGTATCAGGGAGGGGGACGAGTGGAAGACCGCTTTCAATACACCCCTGGGACATTTCGAGTACTGTGTTATGCCATTTGGACTAACTAATGCACCTGCTGTTTTCCAAGCCCTTGTTAATGATGTCCTGCGAGACATGTTGAATAAGTTTGTGTTTGTGTACATCGACGACATCCTTATTTTTTCCCGGTCCCTTGAAGAACATGTTCAGCACGTCAGGCTGGTTTTGCAGCGGCTCCTTGAGAACAGACTATATGTAAAAGCAGAGAAGTGTGAATTTCATGTGTCATCTGTGCAGTTTCTTGGTTTTGTGGTGGAGAAGGGACAGATCAGAACCGACCCTGCCAAGGTTCAGGCAGTGGCCGACTGGCCCACTCCTACAACCCGTAAGCAGTTACAGAGGTTTCTAGGATTTGCCAATTTCTACCGTAGGTTTATCAGGAACTACAGCTGTGTCGCCTCCCCACTAACCAAGCTAACCTCTGTTAAAACTCCCTTTTTATGGTCCCCTGCAGCAGATGCTGCTTTTTGTAGGTTGAAGCGCCTGTTTTCCTCGGCACCTGTGCTTTCTCACCCAGATCACGCTGCTCAGTTTGTGGTGGAGGTCGACGCCTCGGACTCAGGAGTGGGAGCTGTCCTCTCGCAGCGTTCTGCCTCCGACCAAAAGCTACATCCCTGTGCCTTCTTCTCCCGTCGACTCACGCCAGCGGAAAGAAATTATGATGTGGGGAACCGTGAGCTTCTGGCGGTCGTGCTGGCTCTCCAGGAGTGGAGGCATTTTCTGGAGGGAGCCACCTTTCCTTTTATTGTCTGGACTGATCATAGGAACCTTTCTTATCTCCGCTCTGCCCGCAGGCTGAACTCTCGCCAGGCCCGGTGGGCTCTGTTCCTGGGCCGTTTCGACTTCCACCTAACCTACCGGCCCGGCACCAGGAACACCAAGCCGGATGCCTTGTCTCGCCAGTTCGACTTTCTGGAGGAGGAGCCATGTGGGGAGACCATCTTACCTCCATCATGTGTGGTTGGAGCTGCCAGGTGGGAGGTCGAGAGGTTGGTCCAGGAGGCCCGAGGGGACCATCCGGATCCAGAGGGCTGCCCCCCCGGGCGGCTGTTCGTGCCACCACCAGCCAGGTCTCCGGTACTTCAGTGGGGACACGCCTCCAAGGTAGCTTGCCACCCTGGTTTCCACCGCACCCTAGCCCTCTTGCAGCAGCGGTTCTGGTGGGCCACGATGTCTGCTGACACCAAGGAGTTCGTCGCCGCCTGCTCCGTCTGCGCCCGCAGTAAGGCCTCTCACCGCCCCCCTGCTGGCTTCCTTCGCCCCCTTCCCATTCCTCACAGGCCTTGGTCTCACATCGCGGTGGACTTCGTCACAGGCCTGCCTCCATCAGAGGGTAACACCACCATTTTAACTGTCGTTGATCGATTCTCTAAGGCTGTGCACTTCATTCCCCTGTCCAAGCTTCCCTCAGCCCTGGAGACCGCCACCCTGCTCATCCAACATGTGTTCCGACTGCATGGCATCCCTCAGGACATTGTTTCAGACCGGGGTCCTCAGTTTTCTTCGCAGGTTTGGCAAGCCTTTTGCCGGGCTCTAGGGGCATCAGCCAGCCTCTCCTCGGGATACCACCCACAAACTAACGGCCAGACGGAGCGGGCCAACCAGGACTTGGAGACGGCTCTTCGTTGCGTCACTGCTCGCCACCCAGCCTCCTGGTCCACCCACCTCCCCTGGGTCGAATACGCCCACAACTCCCTGGTCAGCTCCGCCACAGGTATGTCTCCCTTCATGGCCTCTAATGGTTTCCAGCCTCCGCTTTTCCCCTCGCAGGAGTCGGACTCTGCTGTGCCCTCGGTGCAGGGTCATCTCCAGCGCGCCCGCCGGGGTTTGGCGTGAGGCACGGGCTGCCCCTCTCACGCACGGCGGCTCGGAACAAGAGGTTGGCGGATCTGCACCGCATTCCTGGTCCTGACTACCAGCCCGGGCAGAGGGTTTGGTTGTCCTCTCGGGATCTCCCCTGCAGACTGAATCCCGAAAACTGGCTCCCAGGTACATCGGCCCTTTTGAGATTGACCGGGTCATCAATCCCACAGTGGTGAGACTGAGGCTTCCTCCTGCCCTGAAGGTGCACCCATCCTTCCATGTTTCCCTTCTGAAGCCGGTGTCCACCAGCCCTCTGTCCCCCCCCCGGCCGAAGCCCCTCCGCCCCCCGGATCATCGATGACCACCCTGCCTTCACTGTCCGGCGGCTGCTGGATGTGCGGAGGCGGGGCCGGGGTTATCAGTACCTGGTGGATTGGGAGGGGTATGGTCCAGAGGAGCGCTCCTGGATCAAGCGCTCGCTCATCCTGGACCCTAGCTTGTTAAGAGACTTTTACACTCGGTTCCCTGAGAAACCTGGTAGACCGCCAGGTGGCGTCCCTTGAGGGGGGGGTACTGTGAGGGTTGTGGGTGTGTGTCTGTTTTCTCCGCCTCTTTTCTCCCCTGCAGGGCTGGGCAGGCTGGCTGACGAGGCACACCTGCAGACACTCATCTCATCACTACTCTCCATAAAGCATCTGGTCTTCACACCACTCCTCTGCCAGATAATTCCGTCTCGTCGGTAGAGCTGACCTAACTTTTGACTATCTCCAGTGAACTGCCTTGTGTCCTGTCGAGTGTGTTTTTGACGTGTGTTTTCTCCCTCGTACTTTTTCAGTTTCTCTTACCTTGCTGCCTCGTCGCCTGCGTACCTAAGTTGACTGCCTCCGTGCCTGAGTGTTTTTGTTTCGCCCTGGAGTTTCCCCGCTGCCGTGCCGGCCACCAGTCCTTTTGTTTTTGTGAAGCTCTTGGTTAAAATAAACTTTGTTTTGCTCCGAAGGCGCCTACTGATCTCTGCTTCTGGGTCCAGACCCACTGTGAACCGTAACACTTTGAGTGAAGAAAATCAATTCTGTCAGGTGTGTGTGTGTTTACAAGGCAATCCCATTGAGCTGGTCCAACTTTTAATAATTTGTAACCTGGCTGCCTTAAAATATGAAGCTGGGCACGCCTTAAATTCTTGTTTGACAAACTAAGAAATTTAAGTTGTTCCTTAAACTTAGAATAAATAGTTAATGTAACAAAGATAATATCAACATATTCTAAGTTTAATCAACAGTTTTTTTTAATGACGCCCTCAAAAAAATTATATGTTGACTTTAATTACATTTATTTTGTCAACAGGTTCCTCGTAATTGTATTAAGTCATTTTAACTCAAAAAATATGATGTAATTGAATCCCTAACTTAACATTTTTATTTCATTTAAAGTTGTACAAATGTGAATCCTAGTTGCGACAGCTTAGGCTGACTAGTAAAACCAACAAACTTGCTTTGATATCTTCGGTTCTACAAACATGAAAATTAGATTTGTGCAAACTATAATTTTGGTTGATTCAGTTTAAGGCAGCCAGGTCCGTTTTTTCAGGAATAGTTCATCTTGGTTGTAACATTAAGATCATAAACAAAATTGAACTGAACCTTCTAATTTGTAACAGAACAAAGAAAAAGAATTGATTCAGCTATATTAAAAAAAACATTCAAAATGTTTATTTCAAAGCTGACAGTTTGGTATGAATCTACTTATAATATAAAACACCATGAGGCATACCAGTTAATATTATGACAGTGCCTTGATGCATCTTATTTGGGATAACTTTATGCATCACCTCGAAGGTGTCCTTCAGTCTCGGTTAAGGCAGTAAAGAACACCTGTCAGTGCTGCACAGGCATTAGCAATATCTCTTCGGTTGTGCAGAGAGTTGATTTAACAGGAGGTGATAATTGCTGTTGAGTCAATTAAAAATGAATATGTCTAATGTGAAATTGTGTTGGCAGCTCTTTTCAATGTGGCTTGTGCATTAATGTTATAAACCACTAATGTTGGTTTGCAAAAGCACACATGGAAATAGAGCACGGATATAAATCCATAACTACAAACACTGTTCAACTCTTTAAAGTACTAAAAACTGCTGCGAGGTGAAACATTTATCGAGTTTATCTGTCCAGCACTTCATTTAAAAAGAATTTTGATAAATGCAAGCAAGCTAAAAGTTTGTCCTTACCTTGTAAACTCCTGATCCAAACAGGAGATTTCTGCTGGTGCTGGAAAAGTACGTTACCTGAACTACTCTTATTGAGCTGGTTCGCTGGGCACAGTTAAACTTAATATTTCAAGTACACCCAACATTTTTCATTTAACTGTTCAAATACAGGCTTACAGTCGGGCATGAGAGGACAGTCCAAACAGTTCAATGAATCCAGAGAGCGGTTCACACGCACTTAGACAACATTAGCTGGTTATAAAGTGAGGCTGTGTGGTGGACAGGTGGAAGTGGTCAGGTGAGGACAGTTCCTCATTGAGATATGAAAGCAAGGTTTTATTGCACAGCTGCACAGTGTTTGTTTTTATCGAGCCAAATCATAACAGAAGTTATTTCATGACATTTCCATATAGAGCAGGGCCTGACTGAACACTTTATATTATTTACAGACACTCAGCAGTTCATGAGCAAACACTTGGTGACAGTTTTGTCTTTTACTGAAATGATTTATTCAAAGCTGTTACAGAGCTAACGGAGCTTCAAATGTACACTGACCACTGAGGTGATAAAGTTTACATGTTAGTGCTGCTTCATGCTCCGTGTGTGGTTTATTCAGTTGGGGTGATAAATCAGGGGCACTTTCCTCACCTAGACTTGTCATGCTGGTCCGGAGGACTGACTCTAACCTTTAGGCCACCACTGCACGCATGTTCTCCCTGTGCCTGTCCAGAGACATGCCAGCTAGGTTAACTGGTGACTGTCCTGTCCTGGGTGCTGGATGCTAAATCTAATAATGCATATAAGTCCAAGCGCCTACGACACAATGGCAAACTCTTGTGTGTGTGTTTGTACTTTCAGGGTGTTAAGAGGCTCATTTTCACCACACAGTCACCATCTTCTAAACACATCAGTGGTAAGTCATGACTGTATCTTACTGTTTAAGTCAAACACAGCTGAAGTGTGTAAGTGTGTGTTAAATACTGTGTCACATGTTCTCCTCTTTTCACCGTGTCAGCTCTCCA
Organism: Argyrosomus regius; assembly: GCA_946959425.1. Classification (NCBI taxonomy): domain Eukaryota; kingdom Metazoa; phylum Chordata; class Actinopteri; family Sciaenidae; genus Argyrosomus; species Argyrosomus regius. Next base: position 30,496,901 of record OX336884.1, read on the forward strand.
CTGCTGGAAACATGAAGAAACTCATCTTGGTTGCTCTGATCCTTCAGCTGGTGATCATAATAAAAGAGGCTGATGGGGTAAGTGGCTTCAATATCATTAATGTTTAATGTGTACACACACAAAAACACTACAGTCCACATCCCATCTTATTTTATCCATGATAACGTGACCATACAGCCATGTGACGGCCTGTATTTATATTATATAATGATACTGAAGAGAGTCAACTTAAATATAACATGAAATCAAAGAACGCAGCTGTCAAGACATCACGTGGTTAATCACATGTGTGCTCAGAGCAGGAACAACCAATCAGATACAAGAAAATCCTTGACAGGTAGACAGGTAGGTGCAGGTCCAGATAAAGGTAACAGACACTCAGACACAGAACAACAATGATAATGTGAGGAGGTTCAGGTAACTGCAGGGCTGATGACAGAAGTGGGAACAGGTGAGGACTGTTTATGTGTGGTGCAGTCAGGTGACGGGGAAAGGAGGGAAAGTCTGAGGGCCTCTGGTGGACAGGAAGTGAATGACAGGGGTTAGAGGAAGTGAAGCAGAGAGGCTGAGTGTGACACATTATGTATTCAGGCTGATTGTTGTGTTGTACTGTGCTGCACTGAATGTAAAAGTTACTAATAAAGGTCTTTTCTTCTGTTCACAGTATAAATTTGGAGACATAATTATGTTTCCAAGGTGGTGTATGTACAAGCACTATGCTATTTATGTAGGCCCAGAAACAGGTGTAAACGTTGGCCAAAAAGAGGACGAGGGTGAAGACATCTTTCACCGCATGCGTACGTATTCTGAAGTCAGAATTAAAATATTCATATTTAATTATCGTGTCACTCAAAGTATAAAAAACAACTCAAACTTCAGTGAAACTAACTTATCTATAAAGAATCTGTCATCAGACATCTTGAGGGTTCTGTGCAGCAGCAAAATGTTGTGTTGAATCTATGTACAACATTTCTAAAAGTTTGTTCTCACAAACAGCTTCGAAAGGAAAGGATGGAAATTACTGTCAATTTGGTAACCTTCAAAAGACGAAACAACTCCTTTCAGAGAAAAAGGTCAACTACCTGGAGGAGATTAAGCAGCTAACACAGGAAGACTTGAAGCTCGTAGCATCACTGACAAATGCACAACAAATAGCCAGCCGAATCAATGAATTAAAAAATGAAGCAAACTGTGGAAAATATGATGTCACTACCAACAACTGTGAACACCTTGCTACCTATGTGCGCTATGGTGAGAGCATGTCAGTTCAGGTATGTAGTAGATTCAACAGTTTTTGTTGTAGATGTGCACAAGGTTACACACACACACACACACACACACACACACACACACACACACACACACACACACACACAAACAGAGGAGTCTAACAAAACTCCAAACCACATTCATTCATTTGGATTTATTAAGCTGAATAATTTCATACTCAATATGCAAACACAAACAGAGTTTAATGAACACCAGGAGGTGATTAGGTGATCCAGAACCTGATCAATTACAGTTATTGAACATGTAGTATGTTGAAGGAACAGCCACCATCCCATGATGATACATGAACCAGCTCCACTCACTGAAAGTGATGCAGCGTCACAACCAGTAGACACAAAAAGTGTGAGGTTTGTGTTCACCCATCAGGAAGACAAAATTTAACCTTCATCTGTTCTGCTTTTTTTCACAGAAAGGTACAGTTGCTGGCCCACTTCACAAACGACTAAATGACGAGCAAAACACTCAGGCCATAAATAGCATAAAACAGAAATTAGTAGAACTACGGAACGACCAGAAAGCTGAGGCAAAATGTGACTCAAACCCTGCGAGCTGTGAAACAGGATGTGAGCCTTCTGGTTAATGAGTTTGTTGTCAGCCTGTCTTGCTCTCCTCTCTTCTTTCCTCATATGATGAAGAAAATAAAAATGAACGAGCAAGAACTGTTGGTCTTTTCTGTCATTATTATTATTATTATTATTATTATTATTATTATTACTGATTATACTTCCCTCTGTCCTTGTACACTAACTGCTGGCAGTCAAACTTGTGCATTAGACACATGAAACTGACGTCTGTGTGTGTGTGTGTCTTATTTTAGTCGTATACACGTGAACATACAGTGCATTCAATGTTTTAATAGCTTACACATTACAGATATTATATTCACGAGCACTTCACATTCATCAGACTAATTAATCCATTCAAACCTGACCTGACCTCGGCTGGATCAGCATCCCCGGGGGCCCCTGGGCACAGAAAGTGGGCAGGCACAATAAAAAATATACAAACACACATTTGTAATAAACATAACTTCATCCAATAGATGCTCATGATCTTTTATCAGAGGTCTCAGCAACATCTTCAAGACACAATTAGCATAATTATGAACCATGTGTGCACATTGTTGACAGACACACACAGACTGTGTATCGTGTTATTGGCTGTAATAAACACACTAACAATGAAGCAGGAGGTCAATCTAAAGAGTCACTACACAAATATAGAAATATTAATCTGTATATATGTAGAAAGGAATGAGGTGAACAGTCTCAAACATAAAGATTTGACTGTAATGTCTGGTTCTGGTCCATACGTCCTCATATGTTCATATTCTGTGTGATATGATAGTTGTGACCTCCTTGAAGGAGTTGTTGGCCTCAAACAGGTTTCTCTGAGCTCATTTGTTGTCCTGTCTTTGCTTTGGGTGACAGATCCCCCTGCTGGATACCTCTGGTTATGAAAAACTGTTCACATGAGGACGTCACGATGACATTACAGTCGCTTTTATTTTGAAACATGTGATTTCATTGCAAGTTAGACAGCATCGGTCAACAAAGAGAAGCTGTTTGACAGAACAACATTAATCCTCAGAATAAATGTGAATCTAATTAAAAAATGACTGCATAATAAAAAACAGTGTGAGGGTCAGGACTGAGGTCACATAAAACCTGACCTATCACACGAGAGGGAGTCAGGAGGTCGGTGCGCTCTCTTCAGCACCAAACAGGAAGCAGGAAACTGGTTAGTTACTATGGTAACTAAAATCCTGTCACACACACACACACACACACACGACAGGCGGTGAATTAACAGTGTTTAGCGTCAGTGTTTAATTCAGCTTCTATCTGATCCACCAATCAGCTCTTATTGTGGAGAGAAACCTTCATGTTTGAAACGTCTAACGCTAAAATAACGCTGGTCTAACATTAAAATAACATTTAAATAATGCTTGATTTGACAGTGAGCTCCAGCTCCAGGCTTCCTGATCTCTGGCCTCCAGAGGGATTGTGTCATCGCTAAAAACAAGTTTTTATTCTGCTGCTTTGTTTGGAGTGGTGGTAAACAGACATGAGTAAGCAGTTGAATATTTTATGGGCAGTGACACCTCAGAAATACTTCTGTATTCAGAAGAAGAAAAAAGGAGAACTCATCTCCATCATGTTTTCTTTTTCTTTTTTTGGCTACGTTGATGCTCCTTGTCGTCCTGCTCCATCTCATCCAGCTAACTGGTGTCCTCCCTGTTAGACCCTGCTCTAAAACCAGACTGCACCCAGGCTGCTGGCCCTAGGAGGAAGCAAAGATATCAGAGACGTCAATCCCTTCAGCTGCCCTGCATCATGGTCGACACCCAGCCAGATCTTGTGTTGACCCCTCAGCCGACGTCCAGTCTGGTCATGAGTCGGGGGTCCAAACTGTTTCTGGTTCTCTGTTTGCGTTCTGGCCAACACCGGCTCCTCATGCCCAGTTGGTGGTCCAGCCAACATGGTCCCTAGTTCTCCATTGGCTTTTCAGCTAACTACTGCACACACATGCCCACTCGGCGAACCAGCAGCCTCCAGTCCCTCCAGTCACCAAGCTGTGGCTGTCCCGTTGCCGGCCTCCAGCCCAGCAGTCCTGTCACCAGTTTCCTACTCTGCACTCCAGTCCTGACCTCTGGCCTCCAGTAGGGCTGGGCGATATATCGATATTTTAATCAATATCGATATATTTTCAAACGCGACATAGCACGAGACCATATTGTTTATATCGATATAGTTTATTTTACATTAAAATGACTATACATTTCTTCCCTTGAGCTGCCAGTTCGCTTTTATTTCTTCTGCTCGTGGACGTCGTCACGTCAGAGTCTCCAATAACTCCAGAAGAAGTCTCTAGATTTGTCGCTAGTCGCTTTTTTGGAAAAAACAACTCGCTATATATATCGACAAAGTCACTGAGTTGTCAACACTGGACCACTGATTAGTGTGTCAATAAACAACCGAAGCAGCGGGGTTAGAGGTGGTGCACAGGTGTTTGCACAGGTGTGTGTACCTGTGTGTCAGCTGTTGCAGTGCATTGTGGGATTTGTAGTATGAGTGGTGGGAGTGCGATTTACTGGCGGGCCATTAATAATAGATGTATGAAATTATCCAGCCACGGAAAAAATATCGATATATATCGAGTCACCATTCAGCTAAAAAATATCGAGATATGACTTTGGGTCCATATCGCCCAGCCCTAGCCTCCAGAGGGGCTCTGCCTTTGTTAAAAACAAGTTTTTATTCTGTGAAAGGCGAGACAGAAAACAAAGGATTTTACTGTGCAGTGACTCTCTTTATGGACGTATGGACACAAAGACAAAAGACTTTCACAACTTTGATCAAATGTCTTGACAGACGTCTGACAGTTACACTGTGGTGGATGAGAGTGAACAATAAAGTTGTGTCGTGTTCTTTGAAGATCATAGAAGGATTTTTTTATTGGAACATTAATTCATAGTGAATGAACGTTTGAATCTTCCCTCAGCTTCTTCTTGTTTTAAGAATGAATATAAAATGTCTATAAAGGCCTACACGGGTTACTATGAATATAGACAGTGCAGGCAGTACACTTGCACTGAGGCCCACAGTATGCTGCTTTGTTTGGTTTGGTGGTAAACAGACATGAGTAAGCAGTTGAAGGTGTTATGGGTGGTGACAATGCAGAAATACTTCTGTATTCAGAAGAAGAAAAAAGGAGAACTCATCTCCATCATGTTTTCTTTTCTGGGGGGTAAAATTGTCACTAGCTCTGGGCTACGTTGATGCTCCTTGTCATCCTGCTCCATCTCATCCAGCTAACTGGTGTCCTCCCTGTTAGACCCTGCTCTAGAACCAGACTGCACCCAGGCTGCTGGCCCTAGGAGGAAGCAAAGATATCAGAGACGTCAATCCCTTCAGCTGCCCTGCATCATGGTCGACACCCAGCCAGATCTTGTGTTGACCCCTCAGCCGACGTCCAGTCTGTTCATGAGTCGGGGGTCCAAACCGGCTTTTCGTCTGTTTCTGGTTCTCTGTTTGCGTTCTGGCCCACACCGGCTCTTCATGCCCGTTATGGAATTTTCTATCCTTAGGTTACACAGGGTCAAGCGTGGGCCTTGAGGTCCCTGGCAGTTGTTTGGCTTTACTTGAGTAGATTGCCAGCCTATCTCAACACTGTGGTGACCAGGGTCGAAGAGACCTAATGTTGCCTTCCTAGACATAATAGAAAGTTTGCCGTTGACGTTTCTTTAACATGAACAGACATCTGTGTCTCCAGACTAGAATATGCTGACAATAACACCTGCATGGGTAAAAACATTCTCTTTGGCTAATTCTGGGCGTATAGTATTTGTGGTGTTATCTTGGGGTTTAAAGTCTATCCACCAGCACGAGTTGGGCAGAATGTGAGACCGACTCAGGCACTTCTGATGTACTTTGATAGTGTCTCTAATTCTCCTTGATCAAGCGACAATAAATATTACAGCATAACCCCCAAATTCCACCGGGCACCGCAGCAATATGCGGTCGTTCTAGTCAATGTTTCAAATGCAACCAGCAGTCCAGTTCAGAAGCGTCCCAGAAGCGGGCCTCACTTTTGATGGATGCCGCGAGCAGCCTGCGTCAATTTCCACAGAGCACCTCGAGCTGACAGGAAGCCAGACACAGAAACAGCATAGAGAATCCGGTGGATTTTCAAAATAAAACACCCTGTGCAAACTGCCGGTCGTACAAACAGACAGAAGAGAAACAAATGAACTACATAGCATATTTACACATGTAGAAACATATTTAGAAGAACATGAACCAGAAAAATGACCAAATCTGAGCAAGTAAACAAAGTCTGGAGGGATAAACGCTTCTGAAACGCTCGCGGTGGGTTTGAAGTCGATGCAGGACGGAACAAAACGACGTGATGGAGACGTGCCTGGTGGATTTTCGGAGTCAGACATCAGAGGCTCCTGAACACTTTCTTCCCTCCTGACCTCACCATTGAATTTGAACATTTGAATCTTCCCTCAGCTTCTTCTTGTTTTAAGAATTAATATAAAATGTCTGACCTACACAGATTACTACAAATATAGACAATGCAGGCAGGCCCACAGTATGCTGCTTTGTTTGGTTTGGTGGTAAACAGACATGAGTAAGCAGTTGAATATTTTATGGGCAGTGACACCTCAGAAATACTTCTGTATTCAGAAGAAGAAAAAAGGAGAACTCATCTCCATCATGTTTTCTTTGGGTGCGGTTAAATAGTCAGTTTTGCTCATGAAGGTTCCTCACTGAAGTATTAACGTGTCTGCCATGATAAGAGCTGTTTGAATCCTCTAACTGTTAAGGAAAGGAGCTTCAGTGCTTCCTTTATTATCTCCTTTAGCATAGGATACACGGACCATCCTTTAGGAAAGGAAAAGAGGTCATGGCATCCCACAATTCCTTGCGGCAGCAACAAAAAATCGACGCACCGTTCAGTCATTCACAACCAGACATTAAAAAACCATCAGTGTATTTAAACAGTGTGACGCAGCCTGCAGCAGAGAGCGTGTGAATATGAACATACGTGTTGACGTGATGTCAAACTTTGATCATGAAGTGTGTTCTGTTGTTGACTGTGGAGCTGCGTTCACACACAGAGTACAAACTGTTTGTAACTGTGACATCCAGCGTCCTGCAGATCATCATGAAGTCACCGTTGCTGATTAATCAAATATCTTTGCCATAACTTGCTAATATGTTTCTATATGAGTGGACAGGAGGGTGAGCGACCATACCAGCTAACAAACACTTCATCTGACTTCTGTGACAGGTGGACAATATTCATTTATTATTTGAACTCTGACGTTGATGATGAAGTCACATTGTACTGCTCACTCCAGCCCTGACCTCTGGCCTCCAGAGGGGTTCTACTTTGTTAAAAACAAGTTTTTATTCTGTGAATGGTGAGACAGAAAATAAAGGATTTCACTGTGCAGTGAGTCTCTGTGAATGTTTATGGACTTCATTTAATCTAACAATGAACAAGTTCCCAATGCTCTAATGCCCACTTAGAGATTAACATCAACTCATTTGGACTTCAGTGAAATATCTAACATCTACATAAATTCATCCATTAAGGCAAACACCTTTTTTTACATTAACATTTCACTAATCTGTGTTTACACACTGACGTACACACCAAAAAATCCAAAATGTTGATGCCACTTATGCATTTCAATTACATAGAAAATTTACATCCATTTGAATTACATGGTTTTAATACAAATGAACTAACTAACTTAATGTGAAGCAAGGAAGATGTGTGTGTGTGTGGGTGTGTGTGTGTGTGTGTGTGTGTGTGGGTGTGTGTGTGTGTGTGTGGGGGTATGTGTGTGTGTGTGTGTGTGTGTGTGTGTATGTGTGTGTGTGTGTGTGTGTGTGTCTTAAGTGTATAAAAGGAGAAAGCTTCGTCTGTACCGACACGCTTCCACCGTCTCACTGCAGAAGGTAAGACAAAGATTTCTCTGATCTCTGTTAAATACTGTACTGTAGTACTACTATGACAGGTGGAACAGAAAGGACTGGATGCTATGTATTCTAAACTAAACTTAAACGAACCTGTCATGTTGCAGGTAAAAAGGTGTGTGTGTGTGTGTGTGTGTGTGTGTGTGTGTGTGTACTTTCAGGGTGTTAAGAGGCTCATTTTCACGACACAGTCACCATCTTCTAAACACATCAGTGGTAAGTCATGACTGTATCTTACTGTTTAAGTCAAACACAGCTGAAGTGTGTAAGTGTGTGTTAAATACTGTGTCACATGTTCTCCTCTTTTCACCGTGTCAGCTCTCCACTGCTGGAAACATGAAGAAACTCATCTTGGTTGCTCTGATCCTTCAGCTGGTGATCATAATACAAGAGGCTGATGGGGTAAGTGGCTTCAATATCATTAATGTTTAATGTGTACACACACAAAAACACTACAGTCCACATCCCATCTCCTAATATGAAAGGCGAGGAACACCGTGGACAAGTCGCCAATTCATCAGAGGGCACATAGAGACAAACAACCATTTTAGTCACCAACTAACCTTTTGACTGCATGTCTTCATGTTAAGGTGGGATTCAATACTGTCAAAGGATCTAAGAAGACACAGAGACAAGTTGCACAGAACCAGGTACGTTCTTACTGTGAGGAAACAGTGCTAACCACTGCACCACTGTGCTGATGTAACATCATTACTGTTTAATATTTCATTTGTCACTCCCACTAATCATTTCACACTGCTGCTACAGAGTGTGTGAGAAAAAACACTACAGTCCACATCCCATCTTATTTTATCCATGATAACGTGACCATACAGCCATGTGACGGCCTGTATTTATATTATATAATGATACTGAAGAGAGTCAACTTTAATATAACAATGACAGAAGTGGGAACAGGTGAGGACTGTTTATGTGTGGTGCAGTCAGGTGACGGGGAAAGGAGGGAAAGTCTGAGGGCCTCTGGTGGACAGGAAGTGAATGACAGGGGTTAGAGGAAGTGGAAGCAGAGAGGCTGAGTGTGACACATTATGTGTTCAGTATAATTGTTGTGCTGCATTGAATGTAAAAGTTACTAATAAAGGTCTTTTCTTCTGTTCACAGTATCAATTTGGAGACATTATTGAGTTTCCAAGGGGGTGTGGCCCCGTTCCTGCGTACAAGCACTTTGCTATTTATGTGGGCCCAAGCAGTGTGATAGACATCGGCCAAGGTCGTAATGACATCTTTCAACGTACAAGTACGTATACTGAAGTCAAAATGAAAATATTCATATTTAATTATCGTGTCACTCAAAGTATAAAAAACAACTCAAACTTCAGTGAAACTAACTTATCTATAAAGAATCTGTCACATCTCAGGAAACACACGTGTTTGTCTGTTTGTTCATCACTGAAACATCTTGAGGGTTCTGTGCAGTAGTTGTTCCTAGGACTGCACACTTATGGATAGAGACCTTCGATGTTGCTCCTGGAATCTGCTGTAGCCACTCATCCAGTTTGTGGGTCACAGCTCCCAGTGCTTTGACTACCACTGGCACCACTGTTGCCTTTACTCCCCACATCTTCTCTAACTCGCCTTTCTTCCTCTGGTATTTCTCGGTCTTCTCGTGTTCCTTCTTCCTGATATTGCTGTCTATCACCACAGCCTTCTTCTGTTGTTTGTCCACCACCACGATGTCTGGTTAGTTAGCCATCACCAGCTTGTCAGTCTGGATCTGGAAGTCCCACAGTATCTTGGCTTAGTCATTCTCAACCACCTTAGGAGGTGTCTTCCATTTTGACTTTGGGATTTCCAGCCCATACTCAGTGCAGATGGTGAGGTGGAGTCGATATCTCGCTCATTCCTGGCATACAGCTTGATGTCATCCTTGTAGAGTAGGTGGCCGATGGTTGTTCCACTGGTATCTGTAGCCACTCTTTCTGATTATCTGACTAGGGGGGTTTTACCACTGACTATTGATCATTAGCTGGTGTTAGCATGTATTGGGCCATGTCCCTATTCATTTTAACCACTATGATGCCTGACAAGGAGCTTTCATGTTGTACAGAGGCAAGTGACTGGCTGAAAGTTGGATGGGATTGGACCCTTCTGGGGATCTTTCATGATCAGGACTGTCCGGCCTTGAGTCAGCCAGTCTGGGTGAGTCCCCTGCAGCAGCAGCTGGTTCATTTGTGCTGCCAGGCGTTGATGGAGTGCAGTTAGCTTCTTTAGCCAGTAGGAGTGGATCATATCAGGGCCCAGTGCTGTCCAGCTCCTCATACCTGATACTCTATCTTGGATGTCTGCCAATGTGATGATTCTTGGTTCTTGTTCTGGAAGATTGCTGTGCTCTGCTCTTAAGTCCACTAGCCACTGGGTATTGGTGTTATGTGATGCCTCTTTTTCACATATACTCTTCCAGTATTGCTCAGTCTCTCCCTTGGTGGATCTGTTGTGGATCTGTGTTATTATGGCTTGTGCTGGTCATCTTGTGTCCAAGCATCTCCAGGATCACTGATTGCGTGTTTCTTTGTTAGCCTAGATCATGTAAAGAAACCTTTGAGTTCTCTTTGACCGACACATGAACTTTGAAGTTTATGTTTACACGAAGTATGAAGTTTACTTACTTAATTACTTACTTACTGACTAACTCCTGATAAGATGGCAAACTAGAGGTTTTCCCAAAATGCTTCATTCATTGTGTACATATAAATGTGTTGCATGTTTAGGTGTGGCAGAGTTAGTCAGTATTTTTGAGTTGTGTAGTTACAGGTTGCTCTAACTGTTGTGCAGTAACAGTGTCTGGTTTGTGCAGAAGAACAGGAGGAACAAGTGACAGATGTTGTGTTGAATCTATGTACAACATTTCTAAAAGTTTATTCTCACAAACAGGAGAGAGAGGGGCGAACGGATTACACTGTGGATTTGGTAAACTTGAAACCACGAGAGAAAACTCACAGGACAAAAAGGACAACTACCTGGAGGAGCCTGGGCTGCTACCAATCGAAGACTTGGAGTTGGTAGCATTACTGACAAGAAGAGCAGATATAGTCAACCGAATCAATGAATTACAAAATGAAGCAAACTGTGGAAGATACGCTCTCACTAACAGAAACTGTGAACACCTTGCTACCTATGTGCGCTATGGTGAGAGCTTGTCAGTTCAGGTATGTAGTAGATTCAACAGTTTTTATTATACATGTGCACAAGGTTACACACACACACACACACACACACACACACACACACACACACACACACACACACTATAAACTCAAACTTTATTTATTTCTATAACACCTTTCAGAGACGGGGGCTGCAGTACAAATAAGATAATCTTGAAATAATTTCTAAAACTAATGATTTTAAAAAGGGGCTTATGTGCCCTCTGTCTGGTCTTTGTCAGTACTCGGGCTGCAGAGTTCTGTACGAGTTGTAAGCGTCTAGTGTTTTTATGGGAACACCAGACAGAAGAGCATTACAGTAATCGAGCCTGGAGATGATAAAAACATGAATTAGTAAGACCTGACTTTAGTGATATTTCTAAGATGGTAAAATGTGAACACCAGGAGGTGATTAGGTGATCCAGAACCTGATCAATTACAGTTATTGAACATGTAGTATGTTGAAGGAACAGCCACCATCCCATGATGATACATGAACCAGCTCCACTCACTGAAAGTGATGCAGCGTCACAACCAGTAGACACAAAAAGTGTGAGGTTTGTGTTCACCCATCAGGAAGACAAAATTTAACCTTCATCTGTTCTGCTTTTTTTCACAGAAAGGTACAGTTGCTGGCCCACTTCAAGAACAACTAGAGAAAAACAAAAACACTCAGGCCATAAATCGCATAAAAAAGAAATTAGTAGAACTACGGGAGGACCAGGAAGCTGAGGCACAATGTGACTCAAACCCTGCAAGCTGTGAAACAGGATGTGTGGCTTCTACTTCTGGTTAACAAGTTTGTTGTCAGCCTGTCTTGCTCTCCTCTCTTCTTTCCTCATATGATGAAGAAAATAAAAATCAGTGAGCAAGAACTGTTGGTCTTTTCTGTCATTATTATTATTATTATTATTATTATTATTATTATTATTATTATTACTGACACCTGCCACCTCATTCCTTTCTACATATATACAGATTAATATTTCTATATTTGTGTAGTGACTCTTTAGATTGACCTCCTGCTTCATTGTTAGTGTGTTTATTACAGCCAATAACACGATACACAGTCTGTGTGTGTGTCAACAATGTGCACACATGGTTCATAATTATGCTAATTGTGTCTTGAAGATGTTGCTGAGACCTCTGATAAAAGATCATGAGCATCTATTGGATGAAGTTATGTTTATTACAAATGTGTGTTTGTATATTTTTTATTGTGCCTGCCCACTTTCTGTGCCCAGGGGCCCCCGGGGATGCTGATCCAGCCGAGGTCAGGTCAGGTTTGAATGGATGAATTAGTCTGATGAATGTGAAGTGCTCGTGAATATAATATCTGTAATGTGTAAGCTATTAAAACACTGAATGCACTGTATGTTCACGTACACGACATAAGACACACACACAGAGACGTCAGTTTCATGCGTCTAATGCACAAGTTTGGCTGCCAACAGTTAGTGTACAAGGACAGAGGGAAGTATAATCAGTAATAATAATAATAATAATAATAATAATAATAATAATAATAATAATAATAATAATGACAGAAAATACCAACAGTTCTTGCTCATTCATTTTTATTTTCTTCATCATAAGACAGGCTGACAACAAACTTGTCACTCGGGTGCTGGACGTGCTGGTCCTGATCTTCTTTGCCTGCCTTTGCATCTCGTTTCATTTGATTTAGATTAATTAGTACGTTGTTCATTCTGTTTTTCTCTTTCCCTCTTCCTTTCCATGGCATCTATTATGATTTGTATAGAACTTCTTTCTTCCTGTAAAAAAAGAAAAGCAGAACAGGTGAAGGTTAAATTTTGCCTTCCTGGTGGGTGAACACAAAGCTCACACTGTTGTGGCTGAATGTGATATGAAATATGAATGTGAACAGTTATTAGCCGCTGTTGAATGTATACATTACTTAATGTGTTCACTGGTGACTAAACTGATCATAGATTTGAATGTCAGTGTCAAATGTTGTTTGTCTCTATGTGGCCTCTGATGAACTGGCAGTTTGTCCAGGGTGACCTCGCCTCTCACACAATGTTATCTGGGACAGACTGCAGCACACCATGACCCTGATAAGGATGAGTGGATATGGAAGACAGGAAATGGATGGATATTAAAACTACTGACCACATTAATAGATAATGTGTCACACTCAGCCTCTCTGTTCCACTTCCTCTCACCCCTGTCATTCACTTCCTGTCCACCAGGTGCCGTCCTTTGCGTTTTGTGTTTGAGTGTCTGTTATCTTTATCTGGACCTGCACCTACCTGTCTACCTGTCTGCCTGTCTGCCTGTCTGCCTGTCTGCCTGTCTGCCTGTACCCGCCTGTAATTTACTCAATAAATCTGTCAAGTGATCCTGCTGGCTGCCTCGCAGTCTGCTTTAGGATCATCCCTGTGACATAATGAATACAGAGAGCTAATACCAAGTGATGTAATCAAACATGAGGTGCAGTAGTACTTTGACTGAGGTTTCAGGCGCTCAGATATCAGGCCGCAGCAGACAAACTGTTTTTACTACTCTACACTAAAGAAATCTCATATTTCATACAAAATATGACAAAAGCCTTCCAGCTCAGTGATGATGTCTTTTTGCAGACCACTCTGGCCGACACTTTCCACACACACATCTTGATTTTCTTTGTCATTGTTGAAGTGACACTTCCATCCCATCTCCTACCAACAGTCACAACACTGACTGTTGGTAGGAGATGGGATGTGGACTGTCGTGTTTTTTCTCACACACTCTGTAGCAGCAGTGTGAAATGATTAGTGGGAGTGACAAATGAAATATTAAACAGTAATGATGTTACAGCAGCACAGTGGTGCAGTGGTCAGCACTGTTTCCTCACAGTAAGAACGTACCGGTTTCTCTGCGTCTTGTCCCTGTGTATCTTTAGATCCTTTGGCAGGGACGTCTCCTCCCGGAGCCTAAAGAAATACAGTTAATATGTTAGTTAGTGACTAAACTGATCATAGATTTGAATGTCAGTGTCAAATGTTGTTTGTCTCTATGTGTCAGCCCCTTGATGAACTGGCAATTTGTCCAGGGTGAACCCCATCATTTATTATTTGAACTCTGACGTTGATGATGAAGTCACATTTTTCACCGGGTTGTCCACGTTTATATTTCCTGCATGAAACAACACGGTCAGAGCGCACGGGGAGTATCTAGGAAGTATCTCAGATGAGCGTTTTGTAGTCCATCTTCTGGACTTTGTAGTTTTACCACAGATCACGTCAACAACATTCACCGTCGCTTCATGACGTAGTCTAATGTAAGAGCAGTCGTCTTCTCCTAACTCCTTATCACCTCTCCTTCACATCATCAAAAGTGGTTAGGAAAGGACTTAGGAGCTCATTTTTATTGACTATTCGACCACAGTGCAGCGTTTTTTTGTCGCTGCCACAAGGAATTGTGGGGCGGCATTACCTCCTTTCCTTTCCTAAAGGATGGTCAGGTGTATCCTATGCTAAAGGAGATAATAAAGGAAGCATTGAAGCTCCTTTCCTTAACAGTTAGAGGATTCAAACAGCTCTTATCATGGCGGACACGTTAATACTTCAGTGAGGAACCTTCATCAGCAAAATTAAGTATTCGACAGCACCCTCTTAGTGTCTGTTACCTTTATCTGGACCTGCACCTACCTGTCTACCTGTCAAGGGTTTTCTTGTATCTGATTGGTTGTTCCTGCTCTGAGCACACATGTGATTAACCACGTGATGTCTTGACAGCTGCGTTCTTTGATTTCATGTTATATTTAAGTTGACTCTCTTCAGTATCATTATATAATATAAATACAGGCCGTCACATGGCTGTATGGTCACGTTATCATGGATAAAATAAGATGGGATGTGGACTGTAGTATTTTTGTGTGTGTACACATTAAACATTAATGATATTGAAGCCACTTACCCCATCAGCCTCTTGTATTATGATCACCAGCTGAAGGATCAGAGCAACCAAGATGAGTTTCTTCATGTTTCCAGCAGTGGAGAGCTGACACGGTGAAAAGAGGAGAACATGTGACACAGTATTTAACACACACTTACACACTTCAGCTGTGTTTGACTTAAACAGTAAGATACAGTCATGACTTACCACTGATGTGTTTAGAAGATGGTGACTGTGTGGTGAAAATGAGCCTCTTAACACCCTGAAAGTACAAACACACACACAAGAGTTTGCCAATGTGTCGTAGGCGCTTGGACTTATATGCATTATTAGATTTAGCATCCAGCACCCAGGCCCTGCTCTATGTGGAAAGTAAAGTAAATAAAACTTTGCATTCATATCTCAATGAGGAACTGTCCTCCCTGCTCTTTTCCACCTGTCCAGCACACAGCCTCACTTTATAACCAGCTAATGTCGTCTAAGCGCGTGTGAACCGCTCTCTGGATTTATTGAACTGTTTGGACTGTCCTCTCATGCCCGACTGTAAGCCTGTATTTGAACAGCTCAACTAAATTGTTGGGTGTACTTGAAATATGAAGTTTAACTGTGCCCAGCGAACCAGCTCAATAAGAGTAGTTCAGGTAACGTACTTTTCCAGCGCCAGCAGAAATCTCCTGTTTGGATCAGGAGTTTCCAAGGTAAGGACAAACTTTTAGCTGGCTTGCATTTATCAAAATTCTTTTTGAATGAAGTGCTGAACAGATAAACTCGATAAATGTTTCACCTCGCAGCAGTTTTTAGTACTTTAAAGAGCTGAACAGTGTTTGTAGTTATGTTCTATATACAGAACAGTGTAGTAAGCTATAGTCGGCTTACGTTACACGTACTGTTTATTGTTGAAACATAAATAAATATGCCTCATTATGGCCATAATTAAGGTCTTATCTCTTAATTCTGGATATAAGTCAATGACAGTCAGTTATATGTAATGCTGTAAAGTGTATGACACATAGTACTTTCACTGCAGCTTACAATGAGACTAACATTTAATTACGGATGCCACGAAAGGACGTTGACTTCATTGCTGCAGAGGAAGATAGAAGCAAACAAAGGAGCACATCACTCTGCACAACCGAAGAGATATTGCTAATGCCTGTGCAGCACTGACAGGTGTTCTTTACTGCCTTAACCGAGACTGAAGGACACCTTCGAGGTGATGCATGAAGCTGTCATGGGCATCGAATGGTCATGGAGTTCATGGCCTCCCAAACAAGATGCATCGAGCCAAGTTAATGACAGTCATCACTGTCATAATATTAACTGGTATGCCTCATGGTGTTTTATATTATAAGTAGATTCATACAAACTGTCAGCTTTGAAATAAACATTTTTTAATATAGCTGAATCAATTCTTTGTTCTGTTACAAAATAGAAGGTTCAGTTCAATTTTGTTTATGATCTTAATGTTACAACCAAGATGAACTATTCCTGAAAAAACGGACCTGGCTGCCTTAAACTGAATCAGCCAGATTCTTAGTTTGCACAACTTTAATTTTCATGTTTGTAGAACTGAAGATATCAAAGCAAGTTTGTTGGTTTTACTAGTCAGCCTAAGCTGTCGCAACGAGGATTCACATTTGTACAACTTTAAATGTTGGTGTCACTAAAAAAAACAACTGTTGATTAAACTTAGAATATGTTGATATTATCTTTGTTACATTAACTATTTATTCTAAGTTTAAGGAACAACTTAAATTTCTTAGTTTGTCAAACAAGAATTTAAGGCGTGCCCAGCTTCATATTTTAAGGCAGCCAGGTTACAAATGAATAAAAGTTGGACCAGCTCAATGGGCTTGCCTTGTAAACACACACACACCTGACAGAATTGATTTTCTTCACTCAAAGGTCAGTTTTCACCTGCAACACGACAGTTTCAGCCAATCACAACCAGCGACCTCACTCATGAGACCAAAGCAACCCAAACAATTTAAGTGTAGTTTAGAATTCAGAGCAGGTAGCATCTGTTCCACCTGTCGTAGTAGTACTACAGTACAGTATTTAACAGAGATCAGAGAAATCTTTGTCTTACCTTCTGCAGTGAGACGGTGGAAGCGTGTCGGTACAGACGAAGCTTTCTCCTTTTATACACTAAAGAAGGGATCTTCGTCCAGCCCCCGATGGCCTGTTCTCAGGCTCATTTGAATGCTTCAACATTCAGCAAAATGATTTTATTATTTTTGCTGAATGTTATCAAATACATTTACATACACAGTACGTTTACCTCGTTTCACACTCAGATCATTCTGACACTCAGATCCATGTATTCAGATGTTAGCAGCTTGTTTAAGGAAACATACGATTACAAAGTACATTAATACTGCTCAATGACACGATGAGGGCAATGTGACAATGTGTTGGATTTTACAGTGCGTTGCAATGAGTTACTCAGGCCTCCAGCATCTAATATGTGTAACTTGTCTTGAACTTTATATCTAACTCAATAGCCAAGTGTCTGTGTGGGTTCTCTCCGGGTTCTCCGGCCTCCTCCCACAGTCCAAAGACTCTTATTAATTGGTGACTCTAAAGGTGTGGATGTGAGTGCGGGTGGTTGTTTGTCTCTGTGTGCCCTGTGATGCATATTGGACCACGCCCAGAGCCCAGTACCAGCTGGGATCGGCTCCAGCCAACCGTGACCCTGATAAGTGGTTACAGAAAATGGATCTATAGCCAAGTTAAGGTAGCGATTCTTTAGGGGTGATATTAAGTATTAGAGTTATGCAGAATTAAGAGTGTTGCTGCTTTTCTGCCTAAACTAGTTACATCATATTGTCTCTCTCACTGCACAGTGGACCACTTCCTCATGTCCGTTTCTTACCAATCCAAACAAAGCAGACTAATGTGGGCCGCAGTGCAAGCACACTGCCTGCACTGTCTATAGTAGCCCATGAAGGCCTTTAAAGACATTTTATATTAATTCAATGAATTAAAATCTTTCTATGAACTTCAAAGAACACGACACAACTTTATGGTCCATGACTGATTGACATGTGATTAAAGTTTTGCATGTCTTCTGACACAAAGACTTCTAAGACGACAGTTAAACAGTCAGGAGTTACTTTGTGTTAACTGCCCATTGATAGAGAGCTCATCATAATCAAACTGTAGAAAAGTCTTGTTCTCTGTCAAACAGGAGCTGGAGCTCATTTGAATCAATGACACACTGCTCAGATAAAGTTCAGCTGAACTCTTTGTGTAGTATTCAAATGAGACCTGTGGACACGTGGACTGCTCTGTCCTTCAGGTTATTTGCACTACATATAATAATTATAGTATGAGAAGAATAATAATGTTGACTTCATGATTCTTGACACATTTCCTTTAAGTTCAAGACAAGTTACACATATTAGATGCTGGAGGCCTGAGTAACTCATTGCAACGCACTGTAAAATCCAACACATTGTCACATTGCCCTCACTGTGTCACTGAGCAGTATTAATGTACTTCGTAATCGTATGTTTCCTTAAACAAGCTGCTAACATCCCAATACATGGATCTGAGTGTGAAATGAGGTAAAAGGCACGTACTGATGAGCAGATGAGCATTTTGTAGTCCATCTTCTGGACTTTGTAGTTTTACCACAGGTCACATCAATAACATTCACCGTCGCTTCATGACATAGTGTAGCGTAAGTGCAGTCGTCTTCTCCTAACTCCTTATCACCTCTCCTTCACGTCATCAAAAGTAGTTAGGAAAGGACTTAGGAGCTAATTTTTTTGACTATTCGACCGTACTCAGACACAAAACAACAATGATAATGTGACGAGGTTCAGGTAACTGCAGGGCTGATGACAGAAGTGGGAACAGGTGAGGACTGTTTATGTGTGGTGCAGTCAGGTGACGGGGAAAGGAGGGAAAGTCTGAGGGCCTCTGGTGGACAGGAACTGAATGACAGGGGTTAGAGGAAGTGGAAGCAGAGAGGCTGAGTGTGACACATTGGGTACGGTCAAATAGTCAATGAAAATTACCTCCTAAGTCCTTTCCTAACCACTTTTCTTTGACCTTGATGGAAAATGTCACGAGGTCATAAGGAAAGATGTGAAGGAGAGGTCATAAGGAGGTAGGAGAAGATGACTGCGCTTACATTAGACTACGTCATGAAGCAACGGTGAATGTTATTGATGTGACCTGTGGTAAAACTACAAAGTCCAGACGATGGACTACAAAATGCTCATCTGAGATACTTCCTAGATACTCCCCGTGCGCTCTGACCGTGTTGTTTCATGCAGGAAATATAAACGTGGACAACCTGGTGAAAAATGTGACTTCATCATCAACGTCAGAGTTCAAATAATAAATGATGGGGTTCACCCTGGACAAAGTGCCAGTTCATCAGAGGCCACATAGAGACAAACAACATTTGACACTGACATTCAAATCAATGATCAATTTAGTCACCAGTGAACACATTAACTAATGTATACATTCAACAGCAGCTCATAACTGTTCACATATTTCATATCACATTCAGCCACCACAGTGTGAGCTTTGTGTTCACCCACCAGGAAGGCAAAATTTAACCTTCACCTGTTCTGTTTTTCTTTCTTACAGGAAGTAAGAAGTTCTATACAAATATTGATAGATGCCATGGAAAAGAAGAAGGAAAAAGAAAAACAGAATGAACAACGTACTAATTAATCTAAATCAAATGAAACAAGATGCAAAGGCAGGCAAAGAAGATCAGGACCAGCACCTCCAGCACCCGAGTAACAAGTTTGTTGTCAGCCTGTCTTGCTCTCCTCTCTTCTGTCCTCATATGATGAAAATAAAAATGAATGAGCAAGAGCTGTTGGTCTTTTCTGTCATTATTATTATTATTATTATTATTATTATTATTATTATTATTATTATTATTACTGATTATACTTCCATCTGTCCTTGTACACTAACTGCTGGCAGCCAAGCAAAGTACACAGGCTGTGGTGAGCTCTGAAGAAAACTATTAAAAAGGCAGACTGATGTCTGTGTGTGTGTGTGTGTGTGTCTTATTTTAGTCGTGTACACGTGAACATACAGTGCATTCAATGTTTTAATAGCTTACACATTACAGATATTATATTCACGAGCACTTCACATTCATCAGACTAATTCATCCATTCAAACCTGACCTGACCTCGGCTGGATCAGCATCCCCGGGGGCCCCTGGGCACAGAAAGTGGGCAGGCACAATAAAAAATATACAAACACACATTTGTAATAAACATAACTTCATCCAATAGATGCTCATGATCTTTTATCAGAGGTCTCAGCAACATCTTCAAGACACAATTAGCATAATTATGAACCATGTGTGCACATTGTTGACAGACACACACAGACTGTGTATCGTGTTATTGGCTGTAATAAACACACTAACAATGAAGCAGGAGGTCAATCTAAAGAGTCACTACACAAATATAGAAATATTAATCTGTATATATGTAGAAAGGAATGAGGTGAACAGTCTCAAACATAAAGATTTGACTGTAATGTCTGGTTCTGGTCCATACGTCCTCATATGTTCATATTCTGTGTGATATGATAGTTGTGACCTCCTTGAAGGAGTTGTTGGCCTCAAACAGGTTTCTCTGAGCTCATGTGATGTCCTGTCTTTGCTTTGGGTGACAGATCCCCCTGCTGGATACCTCTGGTTATGAAAAACTGTTCACATGAGGACGTCACAGTGACATTACAGTCGCTTTTATTTTGAAACATGTGATTTCATTGCAAGTTAGACAGCATCGGTCAACAGAGAGAAGCTGTTTGACAGAACAACATTAATCCTCACAATAAATGTGAATCTAATTAAAAAATGACTGCATAATAAAAAACAGTGTGAGGGTCAGGACTGAGGTCACATAAAACCTGACCTATCACACGAGAGGAAGTCAGGAGGTTGGTGCGCTCTCTTCAGCACCAAACAGGAAGCAGGAAAGTGGTTAGTTACTATGGTAACTAAAATCCTGTCACACACACACACACACACACGACAGGCGGTGAATTAACAGTGTTTAGAGTCAGTGTTTAATTCAACGTCTCAACCTTCATGTTTGAAACGTCTAACACTAAAATAACGTTGGTCTAACACTAAAATAACATTAAAATAACGCTTGATTTGACTGTGAGCTCCAGCTCCAGGCTTCCTGATCTCTGGCCTCCAGTGGGATTGTGTCATCGCTAAAAACAAGTTTTTATTCTGCTGCTTTGTTTGGTTTGGTGGTAAACAGACATGAGTAAGCAGTTGAAGGTGTTATGGGTGGTGACAATGCAGAAATACTTCTGTATTCAGAAGAAGAAAAAAGGGGAACTCATCTCCATCATGTTTTCTTTTTGGGGGGTAAAATTGTCACTAGCTCTGGGCTACGTTGATGCTCCTTGTCGTCCTGCTCCATCTCATCCAGCTAACTGGTGTCCTCCCTGTTAGACCCTGCTCTAGAACCAGACTGCACCCAGGCTGCTGGCCCTAGGAGGAAGCAAAGATATCAGAGACGTCAATCCCTTCAGCTGCCCTGCATCATGGTCGACACCCAGCCAGATCTTGTGTTGACCCCTCAGCCGACGTCCAGTCTGTTCACGAGTCGGGGGTCCAAACTGTTTCTGGTTCTCTGTTTGTGTTCTGGCCAACACCGGCTCTTCATGCCCAGTTGGTGGTCCAGCCAACATGGTCCCTAGTTCTCCATTGGCGGTTCAGCTAACACCTGCATACACATGCCCACTCGGCAAACCGACAGCTTCCACTCCCTGAGTTTCCCCAGTCTCTTTGACATGGCAGCCTCCAGTCCCTCCAGTCACCAAGCTGTGGCTGAGTGAACAATAAAGTTGTGTCGTGTTCTTTGAAGATCATAGAAGGATTTTTTATTGGAACATTAATTCATAGTGAACGAACATTTGAATCTTCCCTCAGCTTCTTCTTGTTTTAAGAATTAATATAAAATGTCTATAAAGGCCTACACGGGTTACTCTGAATATAGACAGTGCAGGCAGTACACTTGCACTGAGGCCCACAGTATGCTGCTTTGTTTGGTTTGGTGGTAAACAGACATGAGTAAGCAGTTGAAGGTGTTATGGGTGGTGACAATGCAGAAATACTTCTGTATTCAGAAGAAGGAAAAAGGGGAACTCATCTCCATCATGTTTTCTTTTCATTTTTGGGGGGTAAAATTGTCACTAGCTCTGGGCTACGTTGATGCTCCTTGTCGTCCTGCTCCATCTCATCCAGCTAACTGGTGTCCTCCCTGTTAGACCCTGCTCTAGAACCAGACTGCACCCAGGCTGCTGGCCCTAGGAGGAAGCAAAGATATCAGAGACGTCAATCCCTTCAGCTGCCCTGCATCATGGTCGACACACAGCCAGATCTTGTGTTGACCCCTCAGCCGACGTCCAGTCTGTTCATGAGTTCATGGGGGTCAATCCCTTCAGCTGTCAAGTTCATAGAAAGATTTTTTATTCATAGTGAATTAATTTAAATTGTCTATAAAGCCCTACACTGCTATAAATATAGACAGTGCAGGGAGTGGTGTAGAGGTATGGGGTAATACATACAAAAGCAACCTACAGCCATTATGTGTACTGCAAAAAAGAGCCATAAGGATTGTAAATAAAGTTGGTTTTCCTGAACACACCAACACATTATTTTTAAAGTCTAATATCTTGAAGTTTGGGGATCTTGCAGAATATAACACAGCACTGATGCATGTATGCATGTATGTATGCATGTATGCGTGTATGCGTGTATGCGTGCATGCGTGCGTGTATGCATGCATGCGTGCATGCGTGCGTGTATGTATGCATGCGTGTATGTATGCGTGTATGCGTGGATGCGTGTATGTATGCATGTATGCGTGTATGTATGCATGTATGCGTGTATGTATGCATGCATGCGTGCATGCGTGCGTGTATGTGTGCATGCGTGTATGTATGCGTGTATGCGTGTATGCGTGTATGTATGCATGTATGCATGCATGTATGCATGTATGCATGCATGTATGTATGCATGCAGTTATATATATACGATCTTTAGGGTGTACCAGTTTCGGTCTAAGTGTGTTGCTGAACACAGCAGCAAACAGACATGTAAAAGAAGAGAAACCTTCACTCAACAGAGGAGACGGCCTCAGACAACATTTACCCCCCACCTACAATGCTGTCCTTTCATCCCTCCCCAGGTGACTGAACAGCACTTCACATCTCATGTGACTCTAACGACTATCGGCCACACCTGAGCTCAGGTGACCTAAACGACCTTCGTTCACACCTGACCTCAGGTGACCTGAACGACGGTCGTTCACACCTGACCTCAGGTGACCATCAACGACTCTGACGATAGTCATCACAACAACAACGAGCACTAACGACCCAGTGCAACGATGGGTGGATCTACGACCTTTGCTGGTATGAATACACTGAGTCTCCACCAGTCAGTCAGAACTTCTTGGATGAGAGGCGAAACGTCTTCACAGATCTACAAACAAGTCCATTTGCCCCTGTTATGAAGACAAAATTAAATGAATGATTACTACTACTTTGTGTCTCATGCTTCCGCTGTTAATCCAACACGTTGTTAATCATATATAATTATATACGTGTGTGCGCACGCCTTTCATTGGAGAAAATTGTCTTTATCACCTGTGCTAATGTATTAATGTTTATTTAATTTCTTTAAACATGCTGCTAACATCTGAATACATGGACCTGAATGTAGAATTATACCATTGTGAAACAAGGTACAAGTTATCTGTAGATCTGTTTCATAACATCCTTCTGCTGAATGTTGAAACATTTAAATGAACCTGGAGAACCTCGTGGGCTGGACGAACTTTCTTTAATGTATAAAAGGAGAAAGCTTCGTCTGTACCAACACGCTTCCACCGTCTCACTGCAGAAGGTAAGACAAAGATTTCTCTGAGGTGTGAGAAGAGGAGTGTGTGTTATGTGTGTTATGTTCGAGGTAATCAGGACAGATGGTTGAAAACACATATATACTGAGGGCATGTGGTGGTCCAAGCACCTACAACACAATTGCAAACTCTTGTGTGTGTGTTTGTACTTTCAGGGTGTTAAGAGGCTCATTTTCACGACACAGTCACCATCTTCTAAACACATCAGTGGTAAGTCATGACTGTATCTTACTGTTTAAGTCAAACACAGCTGAAGTGTGTAAGTGTGTGTTAAATACTGTGTCACATGTTCTCCTCTTTTCACCGTGTCAGCTCTCCACTGCTGGAAACATGAAGAAACTCATCTTGGTTGCTCTGATCCTTCAGCTGGTGATCATAATAAGAGAGGCTGATGGGGTAAGTGGCTTCAATATCATTAATGTTTAATGTGTACACACACAAAAACACGACAGTCCACATCCCATCTCCTAATATGAAAGGCGAGGAACACCGTGGACAAGTCGCCAATTCATTAGAGGGCACATAGAGACAAACAACCATTTTAGTCACCAACTAACCTTTTGACTGCATGTCTTCATGTTAAGGGGGGAGTCAGTACTGCCAGAGGATCTAAGAAGACACAGGGACAAGTTGCAACTGGCACTCAGAACCCGGTACGTTCTTACTGTGAGGAAACAGTGCTAACCACTGCACCACTGTGCTGCTTTAACATCATTACTGTTTAATATTTCATTTGTCACTCCCACTAATCATTTCACACTGCTGCTACAGAGTGTGTGAGAAAAAACACTACAGTCCACATCCCATCTTATTTCATCCATGATAACGTGACCATACAGGGGTTAGAGGAAGTGGAAGCAGAGAGGCTGAGTGACACATTATGTTTTCAGTATAAAAGTAATAGATGTCACGTTTTTCTGTTCACAGTATAAATTTGGAGACATACTTGAGTTTCCGAGGGGGTGTCCCTGCAATCCTGCATACAAGCACTATGCTGTTTATGTGGGCCCACGGAGCGGTATAGACGTCGGCCAAGGTGATAATGACATCTTTCACCACACAGGTACGTGGGCTGAAGCCAAAATTAAAATATTCATATTTAATTATCGTGTTAGCAGCAACGTTTCAGTGAAACTATATATATATATATATATATATATATATATATATAACTATCTATAAAGAATCTGTCAGATTTTGTGTTGAATATGTACGACATTTCTAAAAGTTTATTCTCACACAGGTTCTGCATGCACATTTGGCAAACTTGCAAACACGAGAGGAAAATGGGTAAGGGAGAAAGTGGACAATTACTTGGATGACTTAATAGACCCACCAACAAGCAATGAAGTAACGACCCGAATCAGGGAAGCCCGTGACAACTGTCCAAGATATCATCTCACCAACAGCAACTGTGAACACCTTGCCACCTTTGTGCGCTACAACGTGAGAGTTTCAAGACAGGTATGTAGAAACCTATGGAGCTCTGTGACCACTAGTGTGTGTTCACCCAACAGAGAGACAAAATTGAACTTGCATGTATTCTGCTTTTTCCTCACAGGATGGGACGGCTGTCCAACGGATTCAAGCCAAACTAAATGGCAGGAGAAACAACATGCAAATACAACAAAAACAACTAGCGGACCTAAATGCAGTCGAACAAGTAGTAGCAAAACTAGCACAAGAAATACAACAACGATTAGGCGACCTGAGAGTTGAGGCGCAAAGAGGATCAGAACCAGAACCTGCAAATTGTGCAGCAACTTGCAAGAAACCAAAGTAACGAGTTTGTTGTCAGCCTGTCTTGCTCTCCTCTCTTCTTTCCTCATATGATGAAAATAAAAATGAATGAGCAAGAGCTGTTGGTCTTTTCTGTCATTATTATTATTATTATTATTATTATTATTATTATTATTATTATTATTATTATTATTACTGATTATACTTCCATCTGTCCTTGTACACTAACTGTTGGCAGCCAAACTTGAAACTGACGTCTGTGTGTGTGTGTTATTTTAGTCGTATACATGAACATACAGTGCATTCAATGTTTTAATAGCTTACACATTACAGATATTATATTCACGAGCACTTCACAATCATCAGACTAATTAATCCATTCAAACCTGACCTGACCTCGGCTGGATCAGCATCCCCGGGGGCCCCTGGGCACAGAAAGTGGGCAGGCACAATAAAAAATATACAAACACACATTTGTAATAAACATAACTTCATCCAATAGATGCTCATGATCTTTTATCAGAGGTCTCAGCAACATCTTCAAGACACAATTAGCATAATTATGAACCATGTGTGCACATTGTTGACAGACACACACAGACTGTGTATCGTGTTATTGGCTGTAATAAACACACTAACAATGAAGCAGGAGGTCAATCTAAAGAGTCACTACACAAATATAGAAATATTAATCTGTATATATGTAGAAAGGAATGAGGTGAACAGTCTCAAACATAAAGATTTGACATGTTTCAAAACAAAAGCGACTGTAATGTCACCGTGACGTCCTCATGTGAACAGTTTTTCATAACCAGAGGTATCCAGCAGGGGGATCTGTCACCCAAAGCAAAGACAGGACATCACATGAGCTCAGAGAAACCTGTTTGAGCCCAACAACTCCTTCAAGGAGGTCACAACTATCATATCACACAGAATATGAACATTTGAGCTTTTGAGATAGATTAATAAAGAAGCCTCCAGTCCTGACCTTCAGCCTCCACAGTGGTCCTGTCTTCACTGCTGGCCTCTAAACTGGTCTACAGTACCGAAGCCTGGACTCCAGCCAGGCTTGCACCAAAACCCCACCAGGCAAGTCTCTCTCACGTCACAGCCATGGGGCTGTTTTGGTCCGTTCTCTACACAACTTCAAACCTCACCTGGAGGCCTTAAGATCTGTCTTCAGTCCCCAAGCTGTGGCTGGACTCGAGCCCAGCAGCCCTGTCACCAGCTTCCTGCTCCATACTCCAGCCGCTGGCCTCCAGTCCTGACAATATGATGTAACTAGTTTAGGCAGAAAAGCAGCAATACTCTTAATTTTGCATAACTTTAATACTTAATATCACCCCTAAAGAATCGCTACCTTAACTTGGCTACTGTCCATCATTTTCTGTAACCACTTATCAGGGTCACGGTTGGCTGGAGCCGATCCCAGCTGGTACTGGGCTCTGGGCAAGGTACAATATGCATCACAGGGCACACAGAGACAAACAACCACCCCCACTCACATTCACACCTTTAGAGTCACCAATTAATAAGAGTCTTTGGACTGTGGGAGGAAGCCGGAGAACCCGGAGAGAACCCACACAGACACTTGGCTATTGAGTTAGATATAAAGTTCAAGACAAGTTACACATATTAGATGCTGGAGGCCTGAGTAAGCTCTCCTCTAAATGATGGTGGCACTTGGTGTGGTGGTTAGGGTGGTTTTAGGGGTTTGGACAATAAGCCCCAGGGATCTGTTCATGTCTTGGGCTAGATGACCTGTTGGAACCTCCAAGGATGTTAAACACAACTCACTGATATTTACAAGCCTGGGAAGAATCACAAATTCAATTCCACAATTTAATCTTTCTTAATATTTAATATTTAATCTTTCAAAATATTTATTGCAAATTTAAGCAAGGGCAAGCATACAGCATCATTAATTCAAGATCGATTACTTACTTTCATCATTACAATTACACATATATATCAATTACTGGAATATGAAAAGTTACATTTCTGTAGCGTGGATGACCAGATGTTTAATTTGGAGAGAGAGAGGGAAGTGGTGCACGGCCCTGTACAGCTCTTCCTTGACTGCCGTACTGCTGGAGGCTAAACCGTCTTCAGCTGCAGCTGACCGGATGAAGCAAGGAGGGTCCACTTCAGTCAGGATGATAACTGACCAGTCTTCAGCCTTCAGTAGCAGGATGCAGGAAAAAAAGGTGAATCCACTTCTTCTGCCAGGTTAGTGACCTACAGCCATGTGGAAATGGATAGCCCTTTTAGCACGGCACTCACTTTTTAGCTGTAGAAGCTTGGATTCTCTTTTCTGCGATGTTGGGCTCCTCATCTGCTCTTTCTCCTGAAATAAAATCTTCACTTCAAAAGACAATGCCCCGATGTGGTTGATCAATCAGCATGCCTCGAACCCGAGAGTCCTTCATGCCTCTTCTTGCTGTACGAGATCCATCCCTCTTCATCCTTTCTTCACGGTGCGCCTCTCCCACCTTTCTCCTTTTTTGGTCATGATGCCCTCTAGTTCTTTACAGAGATGTTCCGATACCATTTTTTCCCTCCCGATACTGATTCCGATACTTGTGCTGTGGGTATCGGCCGAAAACAAATTATGTGGTATCGGATCGATACCGATGCCAGCATTTTCGGCAGTATGGGAGCAATTTCTGATACTGGTATCGGAATCGGAACAACTCTAGTTCTTTACCCAATTCTCCATCATGGTTTACCTTCGTCCTGGTTTCAGCATTTCCATACCTTCATGATTATTAACAGTCAAACAATTAGTTCCAAACATATTATCATTCATTATTTGTCATAGTTTTGAGTTTGTTTTATTTTGTAGTTACAGTTTCAGTTTGTTTCTGTGTTTCCTGTTTTATTTTGTAGTTCTGTCTTGTCTTTTTCTACTTCCTGTCGTTTCCCGCCCTTTTTGATTTTGCACCTGCCCTTGATTTGTTTCACCTGTGTCTGATTAGTCTTGTCTATTTAGTTCCTGTGTTTTCTTTGTTTCCTTGGCTGTCCGTTCTCTTGGTTTCCTGTTAGTCTTGGTCTTGGGTGTTCATGGTTTCCCGTGTGTCTTGTGTTCTTGGTATCTCTGTGTGTCTTCCCTGTTTTTTTGTCTAAAGATTATTTGCCTTTCATTCCTGAGTTTTTGCCTGGACTGCCAGCCGCCTTTTGTTATTAAAGATTAGTTTTGATTCCCTGCATTTAGGTCCTTTTCCTGCACCTCGCCACTCACCCAACGTGACATTATTTTGTTCATCACAACACTTCATTTATTAATACATAATCAACTTCAATCATTACAGCTCTGGTTACTATATTTTCTATGCATACTTCCCTGATGGCGAGACCCTAGGCCTCCTGTTACACAACCTTCAGCTGCCATCATTTCTGCGCATGCCATATCCTGGTGGAGACTCCACAGGTTTCCTGTTTAGTCCCTAACTTCCACCTCTTGTGCGCATGCTCTTGTCCCTCTGGAGAGTCCCCAGGTTTCCTGTTGTTCAGCCTCCAGCCGCATTCTTGGTGACAGGTTCCTGTCTGTGTGTTTGTACTTTCAGGGTGTTAAGAGGCTCATTTTCACGACACAGTCACCATCTTCTAAACACATCAGTGGTAAGTCATGAACCGTATCTTACTGTTTAAGTCAAACACAGCTGAAGTGTGTAAGTGTGTGTTAAATACTGTGGTGGAATAATTCTATTCCATTATCAAAGACCACGGAGAAATACTGAAATTAAGAGTTGGACAACGACAGATGTCTTTTATTAAATGTATTTCTGTACAGAAGGAGCGATCAGGAACAGAGTGCACGGACAGTCTGTCAGAGAGTCTCAAAGACAAAACATTTGCAGGGGATATTTCTATCAAAATACAAGACGTTGCAGGAAAGAGGAAGTTTCTGCAGTATCGCACGCTTCTCCATCTGTTGGCGTAAACGTCACTTTTACTCGAGGGTCCATCCTATGGTCAGAAGTTCAAAAGTTCACCTAGGAAACTTACTTCTCCATCTCAGACATGCATCTGCAAAAACATTTCTGCTAAAGAGAAAGAATATCTATTTATGTTACTCGCCTCGTGTCTAGCCATTCAAAAGGTCATAGCATCAACAAGTTATTTAACAAGCTTACGTTTCCACTTATATTGTCCAGACATAAAGCATAAAGCATAAAAAAATCATACATTGGAAATTTCCATCACAATACTGTGTCACATGTTCTCCTCTTTTCACCGTGTCAGCTCTCCACTGCTGGAAACATGAAGAAACTCATCTTGGTTGCTCTGATCCTTCAGCTGGTGATCATAATAAGAGAGGCTGATGGGGTAAGTGGCTTCAATATCATTAATGTTTAATGTGTACACACACAAAAACACTACAGTCCACATCCCATCTTATTTAATCCATGATAACGTGACCATACAGCCATGTGACGGCCTGTATTTATATTATATAATGATGCTGAAGAGAGTCAACTTAAATATAACATGAAATCAAAGAACGCAGCTGTCAACACATCACCTGGTTAATCACATGTGTGCTCAGAGCAGGAACAACCAATCAGATACAAGAAAATCCTTGACAGGTAGACAGGTAGGTGCAGGTCCAGATAAAGGTAACAGACACTCAGACACAGAACAACAATGATAATGTGACGAGGTTCAGGTAACTGCAGGGCTGATGACAGAAGTGGGAACAGGTGAGGACTGTTTATGTGTGGTGCAGTCAGGTGACGGGGAAAGGAGGGAAAGTCTGAGGGCCTCTGGTGGACAGGAAGTGAATGACAGGGGTTAGAGGAAGTGAAGCAGAGAGGCTGAGTGTGACACATTATGTATTCAGGCTGATTGTTGTGTTGTACTGAATGTAAAAGTCACTAATAAAGGTCTTTTCTTCTGTTCACAGTATGAATTTGGAGACATTATTGAGTTTCCAAGGACGTGTCTCAGCATTCCTTATGCGTACAAGCACTATGCTATTTATGTGGGCCCAGTGAATGAGAACAGGGATAATGACATCGGCCAAGGTGATAATGACATCTTTCAACGCACAAGTACGTATACTGAAGTCAGAATTAAAATATTCATATTTAATTATCGTGTCACTCAAAGTATAAAAAACAACTCAAACTTCAGTGAAACTAACTTTTCTATAAAGAATCTGTCACATCACAGGAAACACACGTTTGTCTGTTTGTTCATCACTGAAACAATGCACAAGTGCTGTATGACATTTTGAACATGTATATGTATGTATATAATTCAGAGGAGTTAAATGTATATGTGTGTGTGTGTGTGTGTGTGTGTGTGTGTGTGTGTGTGTGTGTGTGTGTGTGTGTGTGTGTGTGTATCGTGTTCATTCGTTACTTTTTTCTGCCCAAAAGATTCCTGATTTACAGCAAACGTAAAACAAACCTCCAAGAAACCTTTGAGTTTACTTAATTAATAACTAGAGGTTTTCCCAGAATGCTTCATTATGTGTACTTAAATGTGTTTCTGCTCTGCATGTTTACGTGTGGCAGAGCTCCTGTTAGTCAGTAGTTCTGAGATGTGTAGTTACAGGTTGCTCTAACTGTTGTGCAGTAACAGTGTCTGGTTTGTGCAGAAGAACAGGAGGAACAAGTGACAGATGTTGTGTTGAATCTATGTACAACGTTTCTAAAAGTTTATTCTCACAAACAGGAAAGAGAGGGGCGAACGGATTATACTGTGGATTTGGTAAACTTCAAGACACAGTAGGAAAGTCACAGGGGAACAACTACCTGGAGAGGCCTGGGCTGCTACCAAAGGAAGACTTGGAGTGGGTAGCATCACTGACAGGAAGAGAAGATATAGTCAAGCGAATCAATGAATTACAAAATGAAGCAAACTGTGGAAAATATAATCTCATTAACAAAAACTGTGAACACCTTGCTACCTATGTGCGCTATGGTGAGAGCTTGTCAGTTCAGGTATGTAGTAGATTCAACAGTTTTTGTTGTTTACACACACACACACACACACACACACACACGCACACATGCACACACACACACACACACACACACACACACACACACACACAATTTAAACTCAAACTTTATTTATTTCTATAGCAAAAACAAGAAAAAAATTTAAAACCAAAATAACATAAAAACTGCAACAATAAAACAAATAAAATGTTAAGGGGATAAAAACTAAAACAGGGAATGATCAGGATAGATATTATATAATTATTTTAAGATAATCTTGAAATAATTTCTAAAACTAATGATTTTAAAAAGGGGCTTACGTGCCCTCTGTCTGGTCTTTGTCAGTACTCGGGCTGCAGAGTTCTGTACGAGTTGTAAGCGTCTAGTGTTTTTATGGGAACACCAGACAGAAGAGCATTACAGTAATCGAGCCTGGAGATGATAAAAACATGAATTAGTAAGATCTGACTTTAGTGATATTTCTAAGATGGTAAATGACGTTCTGGTTCTGGTTTTTATGTGAGAAAGTGTGAGGTTTGTGTTCACCCATCAGGAAGACAAAATCTAACCTTCATCTGTTCTGCTTTTTTCACAGAAAGGTACAGTTCTTGGCCCACTTCAACGACGACTTAAGAAAAAGCAAAACACTCAGGCCTTGGAGAGATTAGAAGAAAAATTACAAGAACTACGGAAGGACCAGGAAGCTGTGGCACAATGTGCATCAAACCCTGTGGCTTCTGCTTCTGGTAGAAATACCATTGTGTTGTCAGCCTATCTTGCTCTCCTCTCTTCGTTCCTCATATGAGGAAAGAAGAACCTGCAGATTGTGCAGCTACCTGCAAGAAACCAAAGTAACAAGTTTGTTGTCGGCCTGTCTTGCTCTCCTCTCTTCGTTCCTCACATGTTTGATTGATTGAAGTGTTTATTTCGAATATGCAAACCAAAATTTTAAAAAAGAAAAGTAAGGCAAAACATTTAAACATAGAAATACATATTTGAAAACTCCCACCCTTTCTCTTTAAATATTGAATGAAAATACCAAGCTTCCTTGCAACTTGTTTAGATATACCTGATACTTCTAGATAAATAAAATATATTCATGTTTGGACATTGCTTCAACTCCATCGTAAACCTGTTCCATAGTCTCACCCCGCTAACTGAAACACAAAAACCCTTCCTCTTTGTCCGAGTTAAAGTTAGATTAAAGTTTATTTTTCCCCTTAAATTATAACTCCCCTCATGCATAATGAATAATTTCTATATATTTATTGGTAAAACATTATTTTTAGCTTTAAACATTATTTGAGTTGTTTGATACTCCACAATGTCTGTAAATTTTAGTGACTTGGACTGTAGAAATGAGGAGTTTGTGTGTTCCTGACAGCCAACGCTGTGTATGATCCGTATTGCTCTTTTTTGAATGGTGGTTAGTGGCTGTAGTGATGTTTTGTAGTTGTTGCCCCAAACCTCAGCACAGTATTGAACGTATGGTGAGACTAGGGAACAGTAAAGAGTGTGAAGTGATTTCTGATCCAAAACCTTTTTTGCTTTGTTTATTATTGCAGTGCTTCTTGAGACGTTGGTTTGTTTGATATGTGATTTCCAACTGATTCTGTCATCTATGGTTACCCCAAAAATTTAATTTTCTATTTTAACTCTTTTAGCACTGTTAACTCTCATTATCACGTGAAAACTGAGGAAATAAAGTATAAATGTATGAACACTCAGGCTTCCGTTATATAAATATAAATATATATATATATATTTGAGAGCAACGTGAAAACAAATCTTTTTTTATTACTTTGAATGTGGTGGACAATTACCAAAGACCATTAATTTTGTCTTGCTCAGATTTAATGATAACCTATTTCTGTCTAACCATATTTTTAGTCTGTTCATATCTGTAGTGATGTCCTTTTGTAATTTTTGTAAGTTTTCCCCAGAACACAAAATATTTGTGTCATCAGCAAACAACACAAAATGCAACACTTTAGTGATTTTACATATATCATTAATATACAAAATGAAAAACTTGGTGCCCAACACCGACCCCTGTGGGACACCACAAGCAACGTCCAAAGAAGAGACACAATCACTGCTGTCTCCCACTTAAATAACTTTTCACCCAATCCAGCACTATTCCCCTGATGCCATATCTTTCCAGTTTTTTTTATTAATATTTCATGGTTAATTGTGTCAAAAGCCTTTTTTAAATCAATAAATACTCCAATAGCATTTTGCTTACAGTCTATAGCATTTGTGATTTCTTCTATTGCCTCTATTATTGCCAGTGATGTTGATCTTTTTGACCTACACCCATACTGATTCTCAGCAAGAATTTAGTGTTTTTCTAAAAACATATCCAATCTTTTGTTGAAGAGTTTTTCCAGTATTTTTGCAAATTGTGGGAGCAAGGTGACAGGTCTGTAGTTTGTGAAATGATGCTTGTTTCCAGCCTTGAACAGAGGTATGACTTTAGCTATTTTCATTTTATTTGGAAATGAACCAGTTTGAATTGATAAATTACAGATGTATGTGAATCGCTCAACAATGACCTGTTTTACCTTTTGTACCATATTGATATCACTGAAGTCAGTGGACTGTTTGTTCTTACATTTTTTGACAATATTCAAGATTTAATTTTTATTCGCTGCTTGTGATGATGAAAATAAAGATGAACGAGCAAGAGCTGTTGGTCTTTTCTGTCAATATTATTATTATTACCATCATTATTATTATTATCATTATCATTATTACTGATTATACTTTTAGTCGTATACACGTGAACATACAGTGCATTCAATGTTTTAATAGCTTACACATTACAGATATTATATTCACGAGCACTTCACATTCATCAGACTAATTAATCCAGAAAAGAAATAAGGACTGTCGTCCAGAAATCATTCACACCTGAGCTCATCACGACTGACACGTTGACATTAGCCTCAGGTGTGTTCTCATGTGAAGGGTTCGACTGATGTGGGTTTATTTTTTATTAATAACTGAAAGAGCTTGAAGACCAGCAACACATTTATCCACCTGAACATACAGAGTGGTTACATGAAGCAGCTAAATCAAACCTGATCCGACCTTGTTTTTTATTCTACAGTATATTTTAATGTGACTTCACGTTCATGCTGAGGATTAATGTTGCTGTCATCTACAGTACCTGTCCATGTTGCTCATACTGTACATATATCTGTATGTATCCTATAGCATATTCAAATTTATACCTGCACTATATTTATATATCCTGTTCATATGTATGTGATAGGGTCAGTTTTTATAGAACCATGCATGCTTAACTTTGTTTTCTTGAGTTTATTGACTTTCTAACTGACCCTGAACGCACCACCTCACACTGATTTTTGGACAACTAGCATCAGGTGTGTGTGCAAGCACACACATGCTACAACAGAGAGGAAAGACGCACAGAAGGGGAGCAGACGGAGGAGTGTGTGGGGCAGGGCTGGGACTGGAGCTGGAGCCAGCGTACTCCAATCTAGAACTGTGTCCCAATTCAGGGGCTGCATCCTTCGAAGGACACGGCCCTCGAGGGCGACTCCTTCTGAGGGACCTTCGAAGGCCGCATCAACCGTTGTTAAATGAGACGGTCTTCGAAGCATTTCCTGGTTGCGTCACCAGCTGCGTCACCTGCCGTCAGTTGGTACTTTGTGACGTAGCCGTTGCCTGTCAGTTAGTCGTCAGTTGATAAAACGAAGAAAAAACAGACAGAAGAAAGAATAAGAAAGAAGAATGAAGTATAACATATAATAGTGATAATCCTAAACGTAGGATTAGCACAGAGGTCAGGTGAAGTTTGGACTTAGTTTGGACTCCGACTGTAAGTTTGCCCGAGTGAACTTCGACAGTTCAGTTTTAGGAAAAGACTTCTACAGCGACATCATGGTAAGTCCATTAAATTAACTTGTTTCAGTGCAAATGTGTCACAAGTCTCCTTCCAAAGACGAGTGACCGGTTACATTTTGGTTTGGTTTGGTCAAGTGTGCAGTGCAGTCCACTGATCTGCTTCACTAACAAGCAGATATATTTAATCGTTATTTTTATAGTAAATCTATCAGACTGTCAAAGCTTTAATGAAGAATATAATGTATCCAGAAAGAGAGCTTGACTAACATCATCCCTGCATGTAAACTCTTTATACTGCTGCTGTCTGTTTTATGTGACAAAATGTGACTTTATGTCGTGTCCGTCACCCTTTCCTTTTCCTCTAGACCACAAATTACCGGGACCCAGCTCAGTTTGTACCATCTGAAGAGGAGGCCACATCCTCCTCCTCCTCCTCCTCAGGTGAGGAGTTCCAGATGGTCCTACGCATCCTCACCTCGTCCTCCTCTCAGTACTCAGTGCTCGTTTTGGGGAAAGGGGGCTTTGGAATATGGAGGACTAAAAGTGCCAAAATTAAATAAATAAATACACCATTAAATAATTACTTGAATGTGTCATTAATTAATTAAAATACTGATTCATTTTATGTAAAAAAACAATTATTTCACTATTTAATTAATTATTTCATGGTCTTCTGTTGCAGCGCTTCATGAATTGTCAAGTGTCAAACTCTCCCATCAAAGTTGGTAGGCGGATCCTAACACCTGATTGGTTACCCTGCGTGTCAAGTCAAGGCAAATCAATTTCAGATAATGGATTGATGCAGAGCTAGTGGACACATTCCAATACACTGGGTGGCGCTATTCACCTCTACGTTGGTTTAGATACTGTATTAAACAAAAGTTTATTTGCAACGGCTAAAAATCAAGGGGAAGACTCGGTCCTGCTTACCCCAGTGTTGAGACAGCGTGCGAGGTGTGGGACAAGATGTCTAAAACTTGCCCGGAGCTGCTGAGATAAGCAGCGAATTTGATTGAGGAAGCTCTGAGCAGAACTCCTCCGGCTCCGGCGGCTCAGTCACAGCAGACACCTGCCATCATCCAGGCACTCTACTTCAGACCAAAGCAATGGATAAGACTAGATCAGTGTTAGCCCCACCCTCTGACTTTGATGGGCAAATTTGACAGATAAAATATGAATTAAAATGAATTAAAAATGAATCAGTATTTTAATGAATTAATTACATTTAAGTAATTATTTAATTATGTATTTAATTATTTAATTTTGGCACTTTTACTCCTCCATATAAAAATGCCTACACAGGTTACTATAAATATAGACAGTGCAGGCAGGCCCACAGTCGTCAAAACAAGTTTTTATTCTGCTGCTTCGTTTAGTTTGGTAGTAAACAGACATGAGGAAGTGGTTCCTCATGGTTACTCATCTTTATCATGTTTTCTTTGGGTGCGGTAACGTGTCCACCATGATAAGAGCTGTTTGCAGAGAGAGCGTGTGAATATGAACATACGTGTTGACGTGATGTCAAACTTTGATCATGAAGTGTGTTCTGTTGTTGACTGTGGAGCTGCGTTCACACACAGAGTACAAACTGTTTGTAACTGTGACATCCAGCGTCCTGCAGATCATCATGAAGTCACCGTTGCTGATTAATCATATATCTTTGCCATAACTTGCTAATATGTTTCTATATGAGTGGACAGGAGGGTGAGCGACCATACCAGCTAACAAACACTTCATCTGACTTCTGTGACAGGTGGACAATATTCATTTATTATTTGAACTCTGACGTTGATGATGAAGTCACATTGTACTGCGCACTCTGGCCTCCAGAAGAGTTCTGTCATCGCTAAAAAAACAAGTTTTTATTCTGTGAATGGTGAGACAGAAAATAAAGGATTTTACTGCTTTACTACTTTAAACACATCAGTGGTAAGTCATGACTGTATCTTATTCAGGGCCGTTTCTAGCTGTTTGGGGGCCCCTATTCTGTCAAACTCTGAGGGAGAGATTCCTAATCTGTTCAGATGATCTGTGGCGATGCAACAGTCTGTTACATTTTAAAAGGAAAACAGGCTGGAGTGCATTAATAAATGCCACAGATGCAGCATGTTCCTGAAAGATGTTCATCATAAACTTGGAAAACAAGGTGACATAACATGAAATGAGACCGAGTATGCGGATGTTGTTATGCCTGCAGAGACTGTCCAGGTGAATTCATGCGTAAGAAAGTAACCTGTTTGTCGAGCTATTGTTGCTCTAAATAGCAACAAACTATCAAAAATGCTTTCGCGAACAGCTGTTCGGTTCCCGTGTTACACGAAACATATTTAATCAAGATTTTGCAAATTACAGCTGAATAGGACATTGAAATAAGTCATTAATTATTCACTTATTATTTCAATTCTGACGTTGATGATGAAGTCACATTGTACTGCTCACTCCAGCCCTGACCTCTGACCTCCAGAGGGGTTCTACTTTGTTAAAAACAAGTTTTTATTCTGTGAATGGTGAGACAGAAAATAAAGGATTTCACTGTGCAGTGACTCTCTGTGAATGTTTATGGACTTCATTTAATCTAACAATGAACAAGTTCCCAATGCTCTAATGCCCACTTAGAGATTAACATCAACTCATTTTGACTTCAGTGAAATATCTAACATCTACATGAATTCATCCATTAAGGCAAACACCTTTTTTTACATTAACATTTCACTAATCTGTGTTTACACACTGACGTACACACAAATTAAGTTGAAACTTTATTAATCACGTTGAAACACATAAAATTACTCCTCCGCATTTAACCCATCCAGGTTGGCACCTGTTGGAACACACACATGCACATGCACAGGGTCACACACTCATAGAGACAGATGCCATATTCACTGGAGCAGTGGGCATCAATTCACAGCACCCGGGGAGCAGATGTTGGGGGGTACGGTGCCTTGCTCAAGGGCACTTCGGGCATGGCAAGGAGGTGGACTGCCACCCCACCAGCTGTCAGTTCTCCAATCTTCGAGCAGCAAAGCAGGGTTCAAACCGCCAACCTTCGGGTTATAGGACAACCCACTCTACCACTGAGCCACGGCCGATTAATGTGAAGAAAGTAATAAGGTGTGTCTGTGTGTGTCTTTAGTGTATAAAAGGAGAAAGCTTTGTCTATATTTGGGTTGCTTTTGTCTCATGGGTGAGGTCGCTGGTTGTGATTGGCTGAACCTGTCGTGTTGCAGGTGAAAAGGTGTGTGTGTGTCTTAAGTGTATAAAAGGAGAAAGCTTCGTCTGTACCGACACGCTTCCACCGTCTCACTGCAGAAGGTAAGACAAAGATTTCTCGAATCTCTGTGCTTTGGTCTCATGAGTGAGGTCGCTGGTTGTGATTGGCTGAACCTGTCGTGTTGCAGGTAAAAAGGTGTGTGTGTGTGTTTGTACTTTCAGGGTGTTAAGAAGCTCATTTTTACGACACAGTCACCATCTTCTAAACACATCAGTGGTAAGTCATGACTGTATCTTACTCAGGGCCGTTTCTAGCTGTTTGGGGCCCCCATTCTGTCAAACTCTGAGGGAGAGATTCCTAATCTTTTCAGATGATCTGTGGCGATGCAACAGTCTGTTACATTTTAAAAGGAAAACAGGCTGGAGTGCATTAATAAATGCCACAGATGCAGCATGTTCCTGAAAGATGTTCATCATAAACTTGGAAAACAAGGTGACATAACATGAAATGAGACCGAGTATGCGGATGTTGTTACGCCGGCTCCTGTTCTCTCGGTCGTCCACTTTGTCTTTGAGGGACTGTACCTCCTTCTCCAATGGTTGTGTGCGCGGGTCTAGTTGTTCGTTAATCTTACATTCTGACTATTAGTTTAGATTTTACCCACCAATTTAATTGGATTTCTCCTCTTTATTCTCTTAACGTCACGTGTAAACCATTAAAGTCAACGAGTCATTAATTAAAACTCATTTAATGATGATTTGAGAGCAAAGTATTCAAACTCAAACACACTGAACTGTTCATAATCTTGTTGATAGTCACAAGGTTGTATACCTGTCTTTGCTCCAAAAACTGCCAAGCCAATCAGACACTTAGATCGATCAAACTGCCACAGTCAGCCTGAAATGTCTCTGAAGCAGAGACTATCCAGGTGAATTCATGCGTAAGAAAGTAACCTGTTTGTTGAGCTACTATCAAAAATGCGTTTGCATACTTGAGCCAGAGAATGCAGGTGTTGTTACACCAGCTCCTGTTCCTCCTTCTCCAATGGTTGTGTGCACGGGTCTGGTTATTTGTCATTATTGGCACGACAGTGCCACTGTCGTGCCAATAATGACATTAAAGCACACCCTCAAGTGTAATATTGCGATTATACAACAGTTA
Source organism: Argyrosomus regius (assembly GCA_946959425.1). Lineage (NCBI taxonomy): Eukaryota > Metazoa > Chordata > Actinopteri > Sciaenidae > Argyrosomus > Argyrosomus regius. The sequence goes on from OX336884.1 coordinate 30,536,624, forward strand.
CTAAGTTAAATAAATATATAATCAAAAGATTTTCATAATTTGGGGCAATTTGCTCTCAGCATAAACATTTCTTTGCTCGCCGTTTCTGTTCTGATCTCTGTTTCTATGGAGACACACAGGGCCTGACTAATACCTGGAAAACAGTCAGTCACAGCAGTAGACTCCTGTATGTAATGGAAACCAGTTCATTACTCCAGCATGTAGCCCGGGCCTTAGTAACGACCCAGCAACGGAGAAACTTTCTAGTCCCGTCAAAGTTTATGGAGATCGTGGAGTTTCCCAAACTGAATACACACATATAAACTCTAAACTGCTTTGCTAGTTCAGTCTTGTAGTGACGTGAAGATAGAAGCTGATGGAGGATGATCCAAACATTTCCAGTAACTCCACAGTGTTGTAAAGTCCAAAAGTCAAAATGTGTTGAACAAAGATCGATGGAATCAAAATGAACATCATGTTTTTATCTAATGAAATATTCCTCTTCAGTCCAGATTAGTCCACCTTTAGTCTTAAAAACGTAAAAATATTTTCTCTGAGCTCACTGAACTGTTTGAACACAAACGAGGTACACACCTGTGTTAACGAGGTACACACCTGTATTAACGAGGTACACACCTGTGTTAACGAGGTGCACACCTGTGTTAACGAGGTGCACACCTGTATTAACGAGGTGGTCTAACAGCTCCATAACACTGAATATTCATTAAAGAAAGCTGAAATTGTAAATTCAGATGTATTACTTTATTAAAGAACTTCCAGTGGACTTATTCATATTTGTTTACATGTTTTATATTTTCAGGGCGTGACAATGTGGAGATGGCGGAGTGATATTTTTAGTGATGAGTCAGGTGTGCTGTCATGCTGATTTGAGCACATTCTAAATGTCTAGTTGACCAATCAGATTGCTCAGTCGGACCTACTTGTTGTATAATATAATATAACATGAGGCTGAACTTGCAGTTTGGGGCCCCCCCGGTGGCTGCGGGGCCCAGTGCAGCCGCATAGTCCCCGGCTCTGATCTTATTGTTTAAGTCAAACACAGCTAAAGTGTGTAAGTGTGTGTTAAGTACTGTGTCAAATGTTCTCCTCTTTTCACCGTGTCAGCTCTCCACTGCTGGAAACATGAAGATCCTCATCTTGGTTGCTCTGATCCTTCAGCTGGTGATCATAATAAGAGAGGCTGATGGGGTAAGTGGCTTCAATAGCCATCCATTTTCTATTTTCTGTCACCTTTTTTTGTTATCAGGGTCATGGGGTGCTGTCCCAGCTGACTTTTGGCAAAAGGCTGGTTCACCCTGGACAGGTCGCAGGTTCATTAAAGAGACAAACAACATTTCACACTGACATTCAAATCTATGATCAATTTAGTCACTAATTAACCTATTAACTGCATTTCTTTAGGGTGTGAGTGTAAACACAAACAAGTAAGCAGTACTCAGAAAAAGTAAGGCAATCGTTTGCCACAATTTTTTTAAAAGTCAGAGGTAAGCAGAGCTTAAATATTTTTATATGTGACATGTCATTTTTGTTTACAAATAAATGTAATTACTCATTAAGCCTACCTAAATATTTTCAGTTTATACAAATCAAAACATTGGTTAACCTCATCAATAAAATAAATGTATGAAAGTGACTAATTTTAAGTATAACAACAGTTATCCAAGTTCAATAAAAAAAACAACAAATCATTTAATTAACCATAACTTAAAAACTTTGATTTCATAAACTCATTTACCCCAAAACTTACATTTTTTGTGGCAACTGATTGCCTTGAGTGCATTAAGTACTACTAACTAGATCAATATCTATTTTACATTCAAAAGTTGAATACAGAAACTTTTTTTCCCATGCTCTTCCATTTTAGTACAGACTGAAACATAATATATTTGATATACATAAAAAAAAACCTGTGGGGTATCAGCTTCAACAAGTACACACACATCAACATGTATAAAGGCATAGCTCATAAACTCTTAACACTACATATCATGTCACAATGTTAAATGTGAAATTACATGAACAAATACAAAGGCAGGTGTACTTTGGGCCACCTGGCTGAAAGCCTGTGGAGTAGCTTGAATACAGTTGAACAGTAGTCAACATGGACAATGTTGTGGATCCAACAGAGTGAGTCACTTGAATCCACTATTGCCTTTTCAGATCTTAACTTTATACACGTGTCATAAAGACATTCTTGAGAGTCTGCAGCCTGGGTGACAATTTACAGTCATCCAGACCAGGTGAAATTTTCTGCATGAACTCAAGTGTTCTTGGGGATCAGTCCTTGGGGATAGCTGAGATGTAGTGCATAGATCAGGCCGGACATTGCCAGGAATGCATCAGCAAGTCAGGGGAGGTTGTCCACCACATCACCTTTGAGGACTAGAGAGATTTCCACTGGTTGTTTACTGGACTCATGGCATTGTTGTTGATGGTTGTAAGGGGAATAACTGATCCATCCACGAGATCTGGCTCGTCCAAATCATCCTAAAAGAATGGAGAGAGAGTATTACCAAACATGTTCTGTAAAATCCAGAGACTTCCTCACTCAAATACACAGGAAGGGCATGGAGAACATCTTGTGTGGACATCATGTTCCTTAGGAAATTTAAAGTTTAACAATCCAAACAAATCCAATCCTAAGCAGTCCCAATCAATTGGCCACCAAATGACATCTGAACACAAATACACAAATATCTGAGCTGACTTATCTGGTGCCATGAAATAGAAAACACTTAAGTCTCTATCTAGATCCAGTGTTTAGTTTGTCCATTCTGAACTACTGTACAAACATGGTGGTTCAACATGGCGGACTCCTTGGAAGAGGACCTGCAATGTCCGTAGATGTAAAAGGCTCATTCTCAGGTAACAAAAACAGAACAATTCTTATTTTCTCTTACACTGGACCTATAAACGTTAAACCTCAACATTACACAAAGATTTAACCTGAAATGTATAATTACCTGTTCATTATGGGCTTCATGAGAGCATGTGCACTCTTCCCAGTTTTGGAAGCTTCTGTCCGAAAGGTCATCAAACAAGGAGTGTGGCATTCGAGCTCTGTATAGAATGTGTCAGCCAGGTTATCTGTTGGAACTCTGCATACACCTACAAGTACAAGAAAACAAAAGTACAACTGTACAGTAAGATCAATTATATTTCAAGATTAATGTAATCAAAATTAATCAAATTATGTGTGACACACATTAGTCACGGGAAAACGGGTGAAAGAGTTGAACCATCCCACCTCAGACTGCGTATGAAGAGCAGGCATCACCATGGTCTGTCGCTGCATAGCAAATATGTTCAGCATTATCTTAATAATGAGAAGTAGGCTTCCATCAGTCTTGGGCGATCGGGGAAAGTTGGACAGAAAAGTTAGTAAAAGGTTTACTAGTTGCCTTTGTTACCCTATTTTAGCTCTATGTACGATGTTACATTACACAACTGATATTGGCTATCACACCACTTCAAATAAAGTATTAATAAAGATTGCAATTCCAATATACAGATAACGCACTGACTTATTATACTTAAACTTTTTTTTTAAACTTTTTTCTTAAAATGGTACAATTTATGATTCACATAGAGTTACTTACCATTGAGTGGTCTAAAGACTGTCTCACTATATGAACCTCTTTGGAGTCAACAGAAGCAGCTATCTATCTTGTATTGAGAGAAAGACGCTACCTTAACTGTGCTACTACTAGACTACTACAATGGTTAAATAAATGTAAATAAGCTGAACACAGCTTACAGTGCAGAGTCTTGTTAGAGCAGCAACCTGAAGAACACAAGAAAAAAAAAGTTTCTTGACAGGACGCAACAAGCGACATATTCTACAGATAGACATTGAAACTGTATTGAAAAGTTACTGGTATGACATCGATATGAACCTTACGCAGCTCATCCTCCGCCACCATTCAGACCCACAGCAAGTGTATGGTCGCGTGCACATACACACACACGTGAACGCCCCTAACGGATGTATGTTCCCGCGCATAATTCAAACTCTGTGTCAGTAAAGAAGTAGTTTTGCGTTAACGTTTACAGCAAACAGATTACATTAAAACAACTAAAGCTAATTTAACTTTTAACCTGAAATGAACTAGCAGAGCATGATAAAGCACACATGGTATTTGGTAGGTTAATGCTAATCTTTAGCTTTCGCTCACAATGCTACCAGTTCAAATACAAGTCAGTTTTTACATTAGTTTAGTTTATGTGGATTTTGAATCTCTACTTCTCCGTAACTTTACAAACACTGTCGCATAAATAACACACAGCTGTGCACTTTGTTTTTACACTCGCACATCAGCTCGGCTTGTTAGCTTGCTAACCTGTGTTGCAGGCTAACATAACTCACGTCGTCTAAGAACAAGCTGAACTTTCAAACAAATATTTAAACCAATTTTAATTACATGTTGAATACTTACAATTATTCCAATGGTGCTGAGAGTTGACAGAAAATCCAGAAACACGTTGATAGTCCCTCTGGCTGCCTTCTTTGCAGGGCTGCACGCATACTGTCTATTTCACTGTTATAATACATCCTGCTGCTACAGATAATTTTCTGTTAGCAGCTACATTTCTGTAAATAAGTCACAAATTTTATTCTATTTCTTTTATATTTTATTCTATTTTATATACTTTATACTGTTTTCACTTGTCTTCTGTTTTTTATTCGGAGCCTTGCAACGAAATCTCGCTCAAATGTACATTGTGAATGTGCAGTTGAATGTCTAAGTCTAAGCTCGCCTCAGGCAGTGCAGCTCCACAATGGCAGCACAGGAAACGCACACAAAAATTCAAAATGGTCACTTCTGGCGCAAGCGAGTTTGTCTTGATTTATATTTAATATTTTATTTAATATATTTAATGAATTAGTCAACAATATAATATGAAAATTATTAATTCCTGACATGCAGTATGTTGATTTTTGCCAATCTATAAAATGTAGCAGCATATATTGATTCAATAATTCTTCTAACAGTTTCTTATTTACACATGCTGTTGATTTATTTGGTCAAAGGAGAACATACGTGATGTCAGAACTGAAAAGTTTTAAGTAACTATGAAATTATCATTTTAAGTAGTTAATCTGTGGAAAAGTTCATATTAATCAAAAAATATCAGGAAGTGATAGGAAGTGGAAGGGCCAGTTCCAGAGGATCTAAGAAGACACAGGGACAAGTTGCAAACGCCAAACAGGTACCTTCTTACTGTGAGGAAACAAACACAAAACAACAATGATAATGTGACGAGGTTCAGGTAACTGCAGGGCTGATGACAGAAGTGGGAACAGGTGAGGACTGTTTATGTGTGGTGCAGTCAGGTGACGGGGAAAGGAGGGAAAGTCTGAGGGCCTCTGGTGGACAGGAAGTGAATGACAGGGGTTAGAGGAAGTGGAAGCAGAGAGGCTGAGTGTGACACATTATGTATTCAGGCTGATTGTTGTGTTGTACTGTGCTGCACTGAATGTAAAAGTTACTAATAAATGTCTTTTTTTCTGTTCACAGTATAAATTTGGAGACATTATTGAGTTTCCGAGGAAGTGTGGCCCCGTTACTGTGTACAAGCACTATGCTATTTATGTGGGCCCAAGCAGTGTGATAGACGTCGGCCAAGGTGATAATGACATCTTTCACCGCACATGTAAGTGTACTGAAGTCAAAATGAAAATATTCATATTTAATTATCGTGTCACTCAAAGTATAAAAAACAACTCAAACTTCAGTGAAACTAACTTATCTATAAAGAATGTCACATCACAGGAAACACACGTGTTTGCCATCTTACAGTCTGTTTGTTTGTTCATCACTGAAACAATGCAAAGTGTTGTATGACATTTTGAACATATATATGTATGTATATAATTCAGAGGAGTTAAATATATATGTGTGTGTGTGTGTGTGTGTGTATCATGTTCATTCGTTACTTTTTTCTGCCCAAAAGATTCCTGATTTACAGCAAACGTAAAACAAACCTCCAAGAAACCTTTGAGTTTACTTAATTAATAACTAGAGGTTTTCCCAGAATGCTTCATTCATTGTGTACTTATAAATCTGTTTATGCTCTGCATGTTTACGTGTGGCAGAGCTCCTGTTAGTCAGTAGTTCTGAGATGTGTAGTTACAGGTTGCTCTAACTGTTGTGCAGTAACAGTGTCTGGTTTGTGCAGAAGAACAGGAGGAACAAGTGACAGATGTTGTGTTGAATCTATGTACAACATTTCTAAAAGTTTATTCTCACAAACAGACGAGAAAGGGCCGAACGGATTATACTGTGGATTTGCTAAACTTCAAGACGTGAGAGGAAAGTCACAGGAGAGGGTGGACAACTACCTAGAGAAGCCTGGGCTGCTACCAAAGGAAGACTTGGAGTGGGTAGCATCACTGACAGGAAGAGAAGATATAGTCAAGCGAATCAATGAATTAAAAAATGAAGCAAACTGTGGAAAATATAATCTCATTAACAAAAACTGTGAACACCTTGCTACCTATGTGCGCTATGGTGAGAGCTTGTCAATTCAGGTATGTAGTAGATTCAACAGTTTTTGTTGTACACACACACACACACACACACACTATAAACTCAAACTTTATTTATTTCTATAACACCTTTCATGCAGACATGCAGCCCACAGAGCAAAAATAAAAAACAAACAAACATTAAAAAACAAAATTAAAACCAAAATAACAATAAAACAAATAAAATGTTAAGGGGATAAAAACTAAAACAGGGAATGATCAGGATAGATATTATATAATTATTTTAAGATAATCTGAAAATAATTTCTAAAACTAATGATTTTAAAAAGGGGCTTATGTGCCCTCTGTCTGGTCTTTGTCAGTACTCGGGCTGCAGAGTTCTGTACGAGTTGTAAGCGTCTAGTGTTTTTATGGGAACACCAGACAGAAGAGCATTACAGTAATCGAGCCTGGAGATGATAAAAACATGAATTAGTAAGACCTGACTTTAGTGATATTTCTAAGATGGTAAATGACGTTCTGGTTCTGGTTTTTATGTGAGCCTCAAAGTTGAGGTCAGAATCTAGAGTAACTCTTTTGTCTTCAGAGCCACGGACAGAAAGTGCTGAGACGGATATTCTCTCTGGTCTTTGGGTATGAATATTATTATTACGAGCAAGATGTGCTGTCTGTACTGACGGCAGAATCAGAGAGTTAAGCTGAACAATTTCATACTCAATATGCAAACATGAACCAAGAGACTGGATCAGTTTACCAGAGTTTAATGAACACCAGGAGGTGATTAGGTGATCCAGAACCTGATCAATTACAGTTATTGAACATGTAGTATGATGAAGGAACAGCCACCATCCCATGATGATACATGAACCAGCTCCACTCACTGAAAGTGATGCAGCGTCACAACCAGTAGACACAAAAAGTGTGAGGTTTGTGTTCACCCATCAGGAAGACAAAATTTAACCTTCATCTGTTCTGCTTTTTTTCACAGAAAGGTACAGTTGTTGGCCCACTTGAACAACGACTTGAGAAAAAGCAAAACACTCAGGCCTTACAAAGATTAGAAGAAAGGTTACAAGAACTACGGGAGAACCAGGAAGCTGAGGCACAATGTGCATCAAACCCTGTAAAGTCACTTCTCCGTAACTTTACAAACACTGTCGCATAAATAACACACAGCTGTGCACTTTGTTTTTACACTCGCACATCAGCTCGGCTTGTTAGCTTGCTAACCTGTGTTGCAGGCTAACATAACTCACGTCGTCTAAGAACAAGCTGAACTTTCAAACAAATATTTAAACCAATTTTAATTACATGTTGAATACTTACAATTATTCCAATGGTGCTGAGAGTTGACAGAAAATCCCGAAACACGTTGATAGTCCCTCTGGCTGCCTTCTCTGCAGGGCTGCACGCATACTGTCTATTTCACTGTTATAATACATCCTGCTGCTACAGATAATTTGCTGTTAGCAGCTACATTTCTGTAAATAAGTCACAAATTTTATTCTATTTCTTTTATATTTTATTCTATTTTATATACTTTATACTGTTTTCACTTGTCTTCTGTTTTTTATTCGGAGCCTTGCAACGAAATCTCGCTCAAATGTACATTGTGAATGTGCAGTTGAATGTCTAAGTCTAAGCTCGCCTCAGGCAGTGCAGCTCCACAATGGCAGCACAGGAAACGCACACAAAAATTCAAAATGGACACTTCCGGCACAAGCGAGTTTGTCTTGATTTATATTTAATATTTTATTTAATATATTTAATGAATTAGTCAACAATATAATTATGAAAATTATTAATTCCTGACATGCAGTATGTTGATTTTTGCCAATCTATAAAATGTAGCAGCATATATTGATTCAATAATTCTTCTAACAGTTTCTTATTTACACATGCTGTTGATTTATTTGGTCAAAGGAGAACATACGTGATGTCAGAACTGAAAAGTTTTAAGTAACTATGAAATTATCATTTTAAGTAGTTAATCTGTGGAAAAGTTCATATTAATCAAAAAATATCAGGAAGTGATAGGAAGTGGAAGGGCCAGTTCCAGAGGATCTAAGGCTACGTTCACACCGCAGTTACAAGTGACCTGAATCTGATTTTTTCGCTCATATGTGACCCATATCTGATTTGCTTTTGACAGTGTGAACAGCACAAGTCGCATTGAATCTGACATTTTCTAATCAGATTCAGGCCACATTTAAATGTGGTACTGAATCGGATACGTATCGGATTTTTTTGAATGCGACCGCAATCTGAACAGCCAGGTCGCATTTAATGCGACTTTGACGTCATTCTGACCCGCGCTGCACTGTTTAGTAAATGAATGACAAATAAAGTTGACTGAAAAGCGGGCGGGAGCCACATAATCAAAACAAACATGGAGGACAGCAGTGAAGCAGGCGGCCAATGGAGGGACAGTGAGGTTTTAGACCTCATAAGTATTTGAGGGGATGCTTCTGTCCAAGCCAAACTTGAAGGGTCCTATCGGAGTCGATCCGTTTTTGATAACATTTCGATCGAAATGTCCCAACGGGGCCATAGAAGGTCTTGGTTGCAATGCCAGCGTAAAGTGAATCCTCCGTGATATCACCCGCTCACAAATTTGCCGGCTGCCACCACACACTGTTTTTAGCATTAAGCCATACAGTCCCACGTTACCGGTTGCCGTTGCCATGTTCGCTTCCGTAAACACCGCTGTGGTGTGATGTCATCAATGATCAACTGCGCATGCGGGTCACTTCAGGAGCGTGAGCTGTTCACACAGCAATCCGTAGACAGGCCGCATTTAAAGAGGTAATGTGAACAGCCAAACAAAAAATCGGATTTGAGCCATAAATCGGAATTGTGCATTAAGACCTGCGGTGTGAACGTAGCCTTAGAAGACAAAGGGACAAGTTGCAAACGCCAAACAGGTACCTTCTTACTGTGAGGAAACAAACACAAAACAACAATGATAATGTGACGAGGTTCAGGTAACTGCAGGGCTGATGACAGAAGTGGGAACAGGTGAGGACTGTTTATGTGTGGTGCAGTCAGGTGACGGGAAAGGAGGGAAAGTCTGAGGGCCTCTGGTGGACAGGAAGTGAATGACAGGGGTTAGAGGAAGTGGAAGCAGAGAGGCTGAGTGTGACACATTATGTATTCAGGCTGATTGTTGTGTTGTACTGTGCTGCACTGAATGTAAAAGTTACTAAAATATTTCATTTTTTCTGTTCACAGTATGAATTTGGAGACATAATTGAGTTTCCAAGGACGTGTCCCCTCATTACTCCGTACAAGCACTATGCTATTTATGTGGGCCCAAGCAGTGTGATAGACATCGGCCAAGGTGATAATGACATCTTTCACCGCACAGGTACGTATACTGAAGTCAAAATTAAAATATTCATATTTAATTATCGTGTCACTCAAAGTATAAAAAACAACTCAAACTTCAGTGAAACTAACTTATCTATAAAGAATCTGTCACATCACAGGAAACACACGTGTTTGTCATCTTACGGTCTGTTTGTTCATCACTGAAACAATGCAAAGTGTTGTTTGACATTTTGAACATATGTATGTATATATATAATTCAGAGGAGTTAAATATATATGCGTGTGTGTGTGTTGTGTGTGGGGGGGGGGGGGACAAACAGGAGGAACAAGTGACAGATGTTATGTTGAATCTATGTACAACATTTCTAAAAGTTTATTCTCACAAACAGCTTCGAAAGGAAAGGATGGAAATTACTGTCACTTTGGTAAACTTCAAAAAACGAGAGGACTCTCTCCAGACAGCGTGGACAATTACCTGGAGAAGCCTGGGCTGCTAAAAAAGGAAGGCCAGGAGTGGGTAGTAAACGTAACAGGGGCAGAAGATATAGCCAGACGAATCAATGAATTAAAAAATGAAGAAAACTGTGGAAAATATGATGTCACTGCCAAAAACTGTGAACACCTTGCTACCTATGTGCGCTATGGTGTGAGAGTGTCATTTCAGGTATATAATCGATTCAACAGTTTGTATTATACATGTGCACAAGGTTACACACACACACACACACACACACTATAAACTCAAACTTTATTTATTTCTATAGTACCTTTCATGCAGACATGCAGCCCACAGAGCAAAAATAAAAAACAAACAAACATTAAAAAACAAAAATTAAAACCAAAATAACATAAAAACTGCAACAATAAAACAAATTAAAGCTGCAAGCAGCGGTGAGCGGGACCTTGCACCATCCCATGATGATACATGAACCAGCTCCACTCACTGAAAGTGATGCAGCGTGACAACCAGTAGACACAAAAAGTGTGAGGTTTGTGTTCACCCATCAGGAAGACAAAATGTAACCTTCATCTGTTCTGCTTTTTTTCACAGAAAGGTACATTTGCTAGCCCACTTGTTGGAATATTTGAGAAAAAGAAAAACACTAAGGCCTTACAAAGATTAAAAGAACTACGGAAGAACCAGGAAGCTGAGAGACAATGTGAATTAAACCCTGAGAAATGTGGAATGAAATGTGGGCTGCCTTCTACTTCCGGCTTCCTACTTCCAAGTTTGATGTCAGTCTGTCTTGCTCTCCTCTCTTCTTTCCTCATATGATGATGAAAATAAAAATGAATGAGCAAGAACTGTTGGTCTTTTCTGTCATTATTATTATTATTATTATTACTGATCATACTTCCCTCTGTCCTTGTACACTAACTGTTGGCAGTCAAACTTGTGCATTAGACACATGAAACTGATGTCTGTGTGTGTGTGTGTGTCTTATTTTAGTCGTATACATGAACATACAGTGTATTCAGTGTTTTAATAGCTTACACATTACAGATATTATATTCACGAGCACTTCACATTCATCAGACTAATTCATCCAGAAAAGAAATAAGGACTGTCATCCAGAAATCATTCAAACCTGAGCTCATCACATGACTGACACGTTGACATTAGCCTCAGGTGTGTTCTCATGTGAAGGGTTCAACTGATGTGGGTTTATTTTTTATTATTAACTGAAAGAGTTTGAAGACCAGCAACACATTTATCCACCTGAAAATACAGAGTGGTTACATGAAGCAGCTAAATCAAACCTGATCTGACCTTGTTTTTTATTCTACAGTATATTTTAATGTGACTTCACGTTCATGCTGAGGATTAATGTTGCTGTCATCTACAGTACCTGTATATGCAGTATATTCATCTACCTGTCCATGCTGCTCATACTGTACATACATCTGTATGTAATGTATCCTATAGCATATTCAAATTTATACCTGCACTATATTTATATATCCTGTTCATATGTATGTGATAGGGTCAGTTTTTATACAACCATGCATGCTTAACTTTGTTTTCTTGAGTTTATTGACTTTCTAACTGACCCTGAACGCACCACCACACACTGATTTTTGGACAACTAGCATCAGGTGTGTGTGCAAGCACACACATGCTACAACAGAGAGGAAAGACGCACAGAATGGAAGCAGACGGAGGAGTGTGTGGGGCAGGGCTGGGACTGGAGCTGGAGCCGGGGGCCAGAGCCAGAGATGGGACCCCCCCTGAAGTGTGGCTGCCGGTGCCCGTGGGCGCGGTACTCCGGCCTGGGGAGGGATGGCAGGACGCTATACCCCAGGCTGGAAGGTACGTCAATCTAAGACTGGAAGGTGGACACCGGGGGGTCGGCCGGGATCAGGCGGGGACGAGGGCAAGGGGGTGACAGCGGAGGTCGGCTGAGGGCAGGTGGCGGACGGTGGCCACGGGGAGCAACTGAAGACGGGACACGGGGGGAATATCCCCGCCATACTCCAGGGACAGGACTAGGGGCATTTTAATGCATTTTATGTAAATAAATCATGGACCCTTTTTTTTAAATGATACGCAGAGTTTCTGCTCTGTTAAACCTGATTCATGGAGAACCCTCCTCGTGTTGCATAAGACAAAAAAAAACAAAGAACATGTTGCTGCAGTCAAACAGAAACATTCCAGAGAGCTGTTCCTGTTATGATTTTAAAGATCTAAGCAAAGTTCTACCTGCAGAATGTAGAACTCTGTCTGAATGTGACCTCATAAAGGCCCCATTCCAAACGGAACCAGACCTGCAGCTCTTAGCACAGAGGTCAGTGTGCAGTTTGTACTTAGTTTGGACTCCGACTGTAAGTTTGCTCGAGTGAACTTCGACAGTTCAGTTTTAGGAAAAGACTTCTACAGCGACATCATGGTAAGTCCATTAAATTAACTTGTTTCAGTGCAAATGTGTCACAAGTCTCCTTCCAAAGACGAGTGACCGGTTACATTTTGGTTTACTGCTGCTGCTGCTGCTGCTGCTGTCCTGTTTTATGTGACAAAATGTGACTTTATGTCGTGTCCGTCACCCTTTCCTTCTCCTCTAGACCACAAATTACCGGGACCCAGCTCAGTTTGTACCATCTGAAGAGGAGGCCACATCCTCCTCCTCCTCCTCCTCTCCAGGTGAGGAGTCCCAGGTGGTCCCACGCGTCCTCACCTCGTCCTCCTCTCGGTACATTGTTCAGTCTGTTTTGGGGGAAGGAAGCTTTGGAAAGGTGGTCAAGTGTGTGAAGACAGCCACCAGGGAAACGGTGGCTGTGAAGATATTAAAGAGCAACAACGTCACAGCTGAAGTTCAGAACGAGGTGAAACACAAGTGATGTTTGTCCAAAGTTTTCATTTGTACTGCGCGATGCTTCAAACGTTCACCTTAAATCTAACATCTCATTTGTTCTCCAGGTGGACGTCCTTGAACAGCTGAGAGCTTTCGACTCGGACAGATTTAACTTTGTCAGATTCAACAACAGTTTTATCGACCAAGAGTACGTCTGCTTCGAGTTTGAAATGCTGGATATGAGTCTGTGGGACTTCTTGCAGAAGAGAGCATCCCGCTCGATCTTGGTGAAAGAAATCCGCCCAATCGTGCACCAGGTATGTGTCACCTTTGTTTTTTGACAGGACACCTGCAAATCAAAAGTAGATATCGGCCCTCTCAGTAAAAATCGAAAGTTTGATGAACCTGGTGTGCCGAGCTGTGTCTTTTAATATCAGACAACATATACGATGATACCGATGTATCCAAGTGAAGTGGCTGACCTTCTTATGTGATTTATTAATGACTTCAGATGGCCAATGCTCTACAACTCCTGAAGAACATGGGAATTGTGCACACGGACATCAAGCCAGACAACATCATGATGGTGGACCACGTAAACCAGCCAATGAAGATCAAACTGATCGACTTCGGCTTGGCCCGTCACGTCTCCGAGTCAAAGTGGGGCATATCCGCCTCCCCACTCGCTTACAGGTGAGTAACTGCTCACGTGGCAGAGGTTCGACCTTACCGACAAAGCAGTTGAAACACAGAAACAAAACACGTGTTGCTGTTTCTTTTTCTTCTCTCAGGGCTCCAGAGATCATCCTGGGATTTCCCGTCACTCCAGCCCTCGACATGTGGGCTTTGGGCTGCGTTGCTGCGGAGCTATTCACGGGCAATTTGCTGTACCTTGGACACAGCGAATACGCCATGGTCAGTGTTTGAACTCAGGAAACAAAGTCTCAATTATTGTGTATGAGGGGAGAAAAAACTCTTATTAGTTTTAGTTATGAATACTATCTCAAGCAACACCTGAAGGGAACATTTTCTTTCCAGGAGTTAGATAATATTATTAATACAACTCTGAAGTCTGTACGTTAAGTACCGGGGGCGACTCTCTTAGATTAGCACAAAGACTGAAACAGTTAGCCTAGCTCTTGTTATAACGATGAAACATAACACGATATAACGTGGCAATTTATTGTTGTAACGTGAAACATTTCACGTTATTTTTCTACCGTTAAACACTTCATGTTAAAACGTGACAATTTATTAACATAACGTGAAACGCTTCACGTTAAAACGTAACATGTTTCACGATATGACGTCCCATTTAAACATGACAATTTATTGTTATAACGTGAAATATAACCATATAACGTGGCAATTTATTGTAACGTGAAACATAACGCTTCAGGTTTTAACCTGAAACGTTATCGTGACGTTATCGTGACGTTAACGTGACATGTTGACATATGACATTTCAAGGTATAATGTGGCAATTTATTATTCACGTTAAAATGTGACAATTTATTGTCATAATGTGAAACATCACATTAAAACATGATCATTTATTGTTTCAGGTTAAAGTTTGATAATTTATTGTTATAATGTCAAATGTATCACACTTTAACAATGAAAATTGTCACGTGAAGGACCATTTAATGGCATAACGTGAAACGCTTCACGTTAAAACGTCAACGACACACTTCACAATTTATTGTTATAACGTAAAATGCTTTATTGTCATAATGTGACACACGTCACATTAAAACGTGATAATTTATAGTCATAACGTGAAACGCTTCACGTTAAAACATAACACGTTTCACGGTGTGACATGGCAATTTATTGTGAAACATATCACATTAAAACATGATTATTTGTTATAACATGAAACAACACAATATAACGTGATAATTTATTGTTATAATGTGATAATTTATTGTTATGTCAAATGTATCACACTTTAACAATGTAAATTATCACGCAAAGCATTTCACGTTACAAAAGTAAATTAGCGTGTTTTAAAGTGAAACCTTTCACGTTAAAACGTTTTACGTTCTAAAGTTATTTTTCTGGTGTGGCAGCAATATGCTTCCGTGCTCCTTCTTTCAGTCTTTATCTAAACTAATCAAACTCTTGACAAGAAAGTAAATGAAGCGTAATTCTCAAAATGTCAAAGAATTTCTTAAGTTAAACATTAAGTTTAACAAAACTTTTTTTTAGTTTTTTGAAGCAATTCATAAAAACTAAAGACAAAAAAATCTTTATCGTTATGTACCAAGTGTAACTGACAGAGTGACTTTGTGTTGTACCAACAGCTTCGATATATGGTGCAGACTCAGGGTCAACTACCACAGCGGCTCCTCAACAATGGGATCAACACTAAGTATTTTTTCCGAAGGAAGGGCCGTCATCATCGTCGATGGAGATTAAAGGTACGGACACTCGTTGGCTTTCAACTAGAATGTCTTTCTTTTTATTTATTTCTTTTCCTTCCATCAGTCTCTTGGTCTTTCCGTCCAAGGTCGCTCACTGTGTTTTGGACAGATTAGCCAATCAAATATTATTTCTCTTTAGACATCGGAAGAATACGGACACACCTCCTGGACCAAGACCTGTTTCAACTCCCTGGATGATCTGACAAAGGTAGGAGGTCCCCATGAGAACATATAAGGTGTCTTTAAGACAAATAGAGATTATCCTGACCTTTGTGACTTCTACTGATTCAGGAGAAGCCAGTTTGTCACCTGTCGGATGAGGACACCAAGGCAGAAATCGAAGACCGGGAGAACTTTGTAGATCTGCTGAAGAAGATGCTTCACCTGGATGTGGATAAGAGGATCATACCCAGCCATCTTCTTGAGGATCCATTCATCACCATGAACGACCTTGCAGACAGCTACCCCGACAGCTTCTAGTAAGTCTACATTAAAATGGCGTGTATAGAAATCTATGTGCTGCTGTAAATGGATGAATGACTCAATGATTTTCTTCCAGCATAAAATCGTGCTATGAAATGATGGAGGTGTGTCAGGATCAGAGTCTGAGCGCTGATAACAGGGGCCAGGCCTCCACCAGCTTGGCCAGCGTTCACCAGGACCTTCCTGCTTGGCACAGTCACCAAGAGCATCCCCTGATACTGGAATTAGCATCGGTGTTTTCCAGCTGCCTCGCCATCAATACGGACCAGGATCCATCAGAACCACAAGGAAAGGACGAGGAAAGGACCCAGCCAGAGCTGCTGTTGCCCGTCACCTCTGATGAGGTTCAGTCCAGAGACGGACTTAAACCTGCAACGAAAAGGCAGAGGGATACTTCATCTTCGAGTGGTGAAAGGTAAGTGCTAATACTCAAAATACTAAAAATGTTTACTATATACTAATATATTACGTGACATTGCTGTTGAAATTGAAGAAATTCAATCAGTATTTGGTCCATGCAGCCTAAAAAGCACCCAGCCAGACAGGAAGAGGAAGAAGATGGACTCTGAAGAGGCTTCATCCAGCGAGGCCAATCCCTCCGAGAGCGACCGCAGGTAGGTGTTACGCCACTTCCCTTTCTTGATTTCAATTCGATCACCGCACAATTCAAGAGATTTAAAACATTTGATCTGTACAGAAGCCAGGACTGCTCATCTCGGGGGAGGAAGAGGAAAAGGGACGAGGAAGGATGAGCCTGGATGAGGGCGAAATTTTATGATAACACCAGGTCATGGATGTACCGGAGGAAGCAGCTAAGGACGATGGAGCCAGAGCGATGAAGATGAAGAGGACAACATGACGTGGGAGGTTTGTACAGTAACGTCTGCACAGGTGGAACAAGTAACTCAAAAAAGAGCATTTAAGTAATGCTTAATGATCTGTTTAATTATAGTTAATTAACAACACCAGGCTGTTTTCAAGCCCATCAGACACTAAACTATCTCTGGAAGGGAGTTCCCTCTTGCGTGATCTTTCCCAAGGTTTCTCCCGTTAAAGGGTTTTTTTGGGAGTTTTTCCTTGCCCACTTGAGGGAGGTGTCGTAATCACTTGGGCTTGAGATTATTACTCCTCAGTAATATTAAATGTAATAAACATAATCATAATTTAGGGCGGCACAGTGGTGTCACCTCACAGCAAGGAGGTTTGCTTGTTCTCACCATGTCTTTGTGGGTTCTCTCCGGGTGCTCCGGCTTCCTCCCACAGTCCAAATACGGGCACTTAATAAGTTGATTGGTTAATTGATTACTTTTAAATTGCCCTGTGATGAACTGGCGACTTGTTCAGGGCAGCTAGTGATAGGACAGCTGATTAATTAGATGAAAAAGAAGTATAGACGTGTGTGCAGACGTTACTTAGAAATACTAAAGCTATTTTTAATATTATGAAATGCTACATAAATAAAAATGGAATAGATTTTTATATTTTTGAGTGTCTATTTAAATTCTAAAGAAAAATAAATAAATTGGATACAAGATTTTCTTTGCATTTCATATATTTAATGTCTCTCTAAATGTCACTATCTAAAATATTAGTATTAATATTGTGATACTGATTTTTAAATATATTGCAAAGCTCTTACGTGCTTTTCCTCTGCTGTGGAAGTAATATGAACCGTTACTTGACGTTCGCTAAAATTAGTGTACGACAATCGTGTGATGGTGCCATGCCGTTGTCCCAACAGCCCTTCTCTTGCACGTTCAAATACACAAAGACATCAAAGTCTGTCAGTTATAACGGCCTTTAGAACCGTCTCAGTGCCGTTATTCTCTATATCAGCACTCATGAACGACTCTTGTCCAATCAGATTACTCGGTTTGAACTAACCTTCTATCAGAGGTCTCCGCAGCATAATTATTAAACGTGTGACTGTGTCTCGTGTTATTGGCTGTGATAACCGCGCTAACAATGAAGCAGGAGATCAATCTAAAGAGTCTCTCTGGTAGACTCCCTTTTAAAAATGAAGATTTGATTTGATGAACTTCATGAAATGCTGTCTACATCAAATTCCTAATAGTTTGTCCCCTCTTGTAAATTCGGCAAATATATGATTCCTGACTGATTCTTTTTTTAAAATGTAGATTTAATTTTTCATCATTTTCTTCAGTTCAAAATGAGTTTAAAAAGACAAACAAACAGAGTACACAGGAGCCTAACACCAGTTTGTGACGTTACACGTTAGTGGTTGACATTTTAATTCATTTCATACGTGTTCACACTCAGTGAGCTGACATGGTTACTCTTGAAGAAAAAGTTAATACATGAAGAGGGATAATAACGTCCTCCAGTATACAGGCACTGCTTTGTCATTGGTACAGTCTGAGGTTACAATAGTTTTTATAAGTTTGGTACAATATGCATTATGTTTTTAAAAAAAAAGTAAAAATGGAATGTGGCAGTGGCATTTTAACTCTGTACAACAACGATTAAAACTGAACATACATGCTGTAAGTAGATGCTGTTAACGTGAGATGGTTTTAAAAGGCCGGTGTGTCCCATCTGTTTTTTCGGGTTTTCGTCCTCATAAGCTCATGGAGACTTGGACAAACTAGAGAGAGAGAGATATCTAGAGTTATTGTATGACTCTTAAGCTTGGACTTAAATAATCTACTAGCTTGCTGTATCAACATAAAAAGGTGATGTAATGATACACCGATCAGCCATAACATTATGACCACCTGCCCAATAGGTAGGTGTAGGCCCCGTAGCCTTGACCCGTGGCATGGACTCCACTAGACCTCTGAAGGTGTGCTGTGGTATCTGGCAACAAGATGTTAGCAGCAGGTTCTGTAAGTCCTGTAAATTACGAGGTGGGGCCTCCATGGATCGGACTCCGTTCGGCCTCCGTGGATCGGACTCCGTACGTCCAGCACATCCCACAGATGCTCAATTGGATTGGGGGTATTTGGAGACTGAGTCAACACCTTGAACTGGTTGTTGTGTTCCTCAAACCATCCCTGAACCATTGTTACTTTGTGGCAGGGCGCATTGTCCTGCTGAAAGAGGCCTCTGCCACTAGGGAGTAAACTGCCACCGTTTTGTGGAGGTTCTCAGTCATCCGGGTCATCTTTCTTCAAGAAGGGTTCAATCTGGGGTAACTGGACTTGGCTCCATCCATTGCAGTTTGGTTCTTCGAAGTCGCTCAGTCGCTTCTTACATCAACTTTGAGGACAAAATGTTCACTTGCTGCCACCAAACTGACAGGTGCTACGATAGCAAGATAATCAGCGTTATTCACTTCAGCTGTCAGTGGTCTGAATGTTACGGCTGATCGGTTTAAGAGACGCATCATAAAAGATGGTGAAAGACCAACAGAGTTAGTAAACTGTAGCTGTAGATGGAAGTTTCACAGATATTTTGGATCGTTTTTAAGCGAGCTGCATTTTAGCTGAACTTTGCTGACTGGTGTTTGGATAAGTGGTCTGACTCTGGAGCTCCAACAGCTGCTTCTCCTGTGATGTTACAATCAACTCAAAGCTGAACTTTGAAGCTTCGGAAACCTAAAAAATAAGTTGTGGAAACTTACATCATCATAGCGAAACATGGCCGCGCCAGCTTGGGTTGTGTCTCTTCGTCGGAAATGATCTGAAAAACACATTAAAACAGAGTCCTTGATCAACTTCTCTCAACAAGGTGCCAACTGTCTCAGAGTTCATGCATTCCTCGCCCCACTCACCGGTCAGGCCACGGAGTCTTATGCAACAGCTCATGAAATCATCGAAGCCGATTTTGCCGTTGGTGCTGTAGCGTTTCATGATGATGTTCATGGCCTGAGGGCTCAGGTTGAAACCTGCAGAGGAACACATACGTTATTAAGCATAGAACAAGCTGAGAGGACATACCTAATGTGTTTGAGTGACTTCCAGCCTGTGGAATAGATGCAATTTACACTTGCACTTTATCTCCACTCAACTAAAATATAAACTTTTGGTTTTGCTCCCATTTTTCACGAGTTTAGACAAAAAAGATTCTTCTCTGCACACAAAAGCAACGTGCACCAGCCAATCAGAGACAGAGGAGGGCGGGTCATGACTTTGCCCTCCTGAGAGAAAAACAATTGTTATCTGTAGCTCGATGTCAAACAGCTCAAGATAAAACTGCCTTTTTTGTGACAGTCCAGCCTGTGTCACAAGTCTTCCTCTTGATGCAACACACCCGTCAGTGTGAAGGTGAAGTGAAATAAACATCGTGTCCAGAGAAGAAGCCTGAGATCTTTTTATTCCTGATTAACTGACGAGTTCCTTCAGATAAAATCATTTAAGAGGACAAACGACAGATACAAATACAAAACTACAAACAACTCCGACGTCTTGTTGTGTTAGTTTTGCCCGTACCCATGGCGCTGATGGCGTGCTGCAGCTCAGGGCCCTCCATCGTTCCACTGCGATCCCGGTCGTAGGACGCGAAGGTGGTCTTCCAGCCGTTCAGAACCTGGCTCAGTTCCTTGAACTCATTAAAGCCCATGGTGCCGGACATGTCCCTCTGAGACGACGCGGTCAGTCAAGGACCAATCACGTACTTTATTTTTCTATTTTCACACTCCATGCTCTGCTGGATAACAGACAGGAAGCTAACCAAGGGGACAACCATGAGAAGACACGCAGTTTGTGCAGATACAATTTGAGGAATTACTGCGGTCGAAGAAGCTGCTGGAGCTGAAGCTGTTTCAGTGAATAACATATAATACAAATGTAAGTTGTACATATGTTTTATATTTATATTATAGCTGTCAAATGTCGGCACTAATGCTCCGCCTGGTTACAGTTCAGCGAAGAAGAGGCGTTCGCATTTTTGCCAAATTTTGTCACTTTTCATGCGTGAACTGCATCATGGGTCTGCGTTTCCTGCGTTTTTATGATGCACGTTATGAAGTTACATCATCATTGACACCTTCCACCTGCGAGTCAGTCTACTAAACCTCTCTTGATTGGCTGACGGGTGAAGGATACATCCAGCATGCTGATCATCAGTCTGCAGGTCTCCAGGCAGAAAGCTGTGAAAAGAAAACACACAAAGAGATGAAACATCACTGAAACCATGTGCTGACGCTGTATTTAATGAATATGTCCATAATGTTTCATGTTGGAGAGTTTTTTTGTCCACCTCAGAGCCACTATACGTATATGAAACTGGCAGCTAGTGGCTAAAAAGTCCCTGTGACCCACTGACTCTTAGGCAGACTTCCCACAGCATCCATCTCTTGCAGTAAGAGCTGAGTAGTTCTCACTGGGAATGATTTTAAATGAAATATATCTCTGTCTGGTGTTCTCACGTTTGTATGATCCAGAGATGCCGGACTGTGTGAGGCAGCGCTGCAGCTCGTCTGGTGAGATCTGTCCATCCTGTCAGAGTTCAAGAAAACAGATAACAATAAGCATACTGCTGCACAGATTACTGAGGTGAGGTAAGGTGTGTGTGTGTGTGTGTGTGTGTGTTACCTGTCCAGCTACAGCTGAAAAATACCCGTACAGAGGATCCTGCTGCAGAGAGACAGAAACAGAAAGAGTCTGTGAGCTCAGAGCACCGGGGGAGTGTTAGTGTTTGTACCACGGGCGTTTTGGACCACCGGGAAGAAGAAGAGGAGGTTTACAGGCCCGGAGCTGGTGTCGTGCCAGAACCGGAGCTGGGTAACCGGGCTGAGCAGCCTCTATAGACAAAATAGCAGAGGAACCTCAAGACATTCAGAGAAAAACAGGAAATGTCCATGTTAGAGAGGTTTAAAAACACACTTTGTGTCAGTCGTCTAATCTCTGCAGCGCTAGTTTAAATGATGAAACTGCGTTCAGGAAGCTTTGTTGCTCTTTTGTAACCTTTACTGTTCACTGACTGGAAGCCAATGCACGCTGACGAGTTCAGTCTGCGCTCTGTGCAGAGTTTAAGTCACTTATTCAATCTCAAATAAACCCATTCACTCACACATTATCACCGCTGCATTCTTCCGTCCATGCAAAGTCCACCAGCGCTGACTCAGTGTGTGTTCGTATTGAGCACTAAATACATGAATGAGGGTGTTATCCAGTGTGTGTGTGTGTTTTCCTCTGGTCTGGTAAAGAAGAAACTCCACCCTTCCTCATCTCAAACTTCCACTATAAAACACACACACACACACGCACACACACACACACACACACACACAGTGTAAACAATACATTGTCTCAGTGCTACGAGAGACAATGCACAAAGACAGACAAAGGATTCGTCCAAACAGTCCCCGTCCCCTGTGGCTGGGAAATGAAGCTAAAAACTGCAGTTTCTGAGTCAGTCTCCATAAGTCCCCATGTTAAAAACCTCACAGCAGAAATAAACATGTTTACAGCCTGGTACAAAAAACAGTTTTGGTCTCTATAGCTAATTTCCCCGTTCATGACAACTGTACTGAGGGTGAATTTATATACAACTCACCTGTTCAGATTATATTAAGGCTTAAAGTTATGCAGGATTAAGAGCGTGGACGCTTTGATTGACAGGTGGGTGTCGTTACAGGTAACTTTTTTTTTGACACAGATACTGTGTCCATGTTTTACACAGTCTATGACCCCCCACCCCCCCCCCCTCGGTTTGGGCTAAAGTGTGAGTGTTTATAACGTCTTGCTCCGCCCGTGGTATGGAAACAATTAAAGAACATGTGTTAATAGTTAGCTGATAGATAGTTCTCTTTAGTCAACACATTGAAGTCAATGAACAAAGAGCACTGCGGATAATTTGACTGTTATTATCGGTCAACTCCGGCAACTTCCGCACTGTTTGGACAGGAGGACGCCCATCCCGGGACGCTGCTCGCCGGACACCTAAAGGTTTTCTTACCGCTCCGTGGGCAGCACCGTATCCTGGATAGGCCATTTTGTGATTAAACCCGATGAAAAAAGAAGACGGATTCTGGTTCTGGTCGCGGTTCCCGCCTCGTTAACTTCAAGAGGGAGTGTCCACAAAAGCCCGGAGACGACGAACACTGAGGGTGTAAAGTGTCGCGAATCAGCCTGGAGCACAGAGGCGGGTCTAACTGTAACCAAACCCGGGGAAACCGACCGACACACGGAGGAACACACACCGAGGAGGAAGGTGGGACCTCTCGGAGGGGTTATCAAATGTCCTGCGAGCCGCTCCGCTACATTCTGATTGGCAGCGAGAGACCACGTGACCTCCAATCGACCAATCGGATCACAGCGCTGGCTACAAGGCTTGTAACGGTGATAAACAATGCAATAAAATGAAAACAGTGAATGAAATATGCAAAGTTATACAAGTGGGGATAAAATCAGGTCATAAAAATCACAGACAGGCAGTCAGATATAACATACTGGCTAATAAGATGAGAGAAAATACAACTTTAAACATAGTTAAGGAGTACTTTGTGCCCAACGTGTACAAAATACACATACAAGGTGTAACTATATTACAGTATTAATGTGTAAAAATATGCTTTACAGACAGGTGCATCTGTGTTACAGTTGCATGGAAAATATGAGTGTAATATCCAGAAGTTGTGTGCACATTGCTCTCAATATACAGTACAGACCAAAAGTTTGGACACACTTTCCCATTCTCTTAAATGAGAAAGTGTGTCCAAACTTTTGGTCTGTACTGTACATACAGATGTAGACATTAGTACAGCTAAAAACTATGAAAACTGTACATATAAGAAGTATATTTATAAATATATATCTATCTAAATGTATTTACATATATTTACACACATGATGTGGTGATAGTGCAATGGTGCAGAATGCAAAGGATGATGAAATAAATATAGTTTATACAGTTATACAGTTGTGTTATGTACATAAGTCAAGTCAAGTCCCTCCGTAAACTACAGCTTGTGCAAAATGCTGCTGCCCGGATTATCACCAGGACCCCTTCTTCTCATCACATCACCCCTGTTCTCCAGCACCTTCACTGGCTTCCCATCACCCACCGCATCACCTATAAAATCCTGCTCTTAACATTCAAAGCCCTCCACAACCTCGCCCCTCCTTATCTGACAGAACTTCTCCACGTCAACACACCCAGCCGGACTCTTAGATCATCTTCATCCATCAGCCTCACCATCCCTCCTGCCCGCATGACCACCAGCCGTTCCGCCCCCCGCCTCTGGAATTCCCTTCCACCCAACATCCGCAACATTGACACTTTGGCAATTTTCAAATCCCATCTCAAAACCCACCCTTTTCTCCAATCATACCCTCCTTGACTGTCACTCTCTCCAGATTTTTAAATTTTAAACCGAATCTTTTTTCTTTTTATTGTATCTTTTAGTGTATTACAGTTTGTTAAATGTTTTGATGTCTGTTATGTATTTTAAACCCTGTTTTACCTGTACGGTGACCTTGGGTGTTTTGAAAGGCGCCTAAATAAAATGTATTATTATTATTATTATTATTATTATTATTATTATAAGGTCGTACAGTATATACAGTATTCATAGCATGAGTAGATTGTGTGTGAGTGATGATATTTAAAGGACACAAACATACACATGTGCAGCTGTCCATATTTACCACACTCTGAAACCGGGGCTGGGAAATCGCAAAAATACCAATTTCCGCATAATGTTGCTTTAACACATGCAAAACACAGGCATGATCCTTTAATAGAAAGCATTACATCAGTATCTGAGACAAGCTGCCCAATCAGCTTGTTGTCTGAAGTGAGTCATACAGTCCCGCTGCGTCCAGAGAAAACCCATCTGATGCTTTGTTTTTGCTTTCAGAGGCAGAGCTGAGAGGAGGAAGACCACACACACACACACACACACACTCATAGAGGGCACTGAGGATCGAGCTCAGGCCGGGATGTACAGACTGAATCCTGACTGTTGGCTTTGGGCCCATCCTCAACATTCAGGGGCAATGCTGAGGCACCAAGAGGACCAGGAGGAGGACGAGGAGGAAGAAGAGGCGGGAGAGCATCCTGCTGCTTGCTGCTACGCTGCAGGTAAGATAAGAATACATTTAATGATACGGGTGAATGATAAACTTTACAATTAATCCAAATAGTCAACACAGTAACTAGCGATTGACCTAATGGCTGAGGATGGATTTCTTCAGAGGTGGACCCAGATGCAACACACAGACAGTAGGGTACAGTTCTTGACGTAGGACTTCCACTGCCAACATCCAGAAACAACCCCGCAAGGTCCAAGACGTCGCCCTTTCCGGCTCCAGTGTGTCCTGAAGAAGACTCGTCCTCTGAAGTGGATGGTTCCCTTCACCTGCCCCCCCTCCTCAGGCCTGGATGTGGAGATGGAGGAGGACGGTTCCACCTCTGATCCGTCACACTGATTTGATGAAGCTAAACTTTTCCCTTGTACAGATGTCTGTGATCGTTTCTGATTAAAATAAAGGATTAAAATGAGTTTGTTGATCCTGTCAGCTGCTCACAGGTTATATGCAGATGCATAGAGTATACCCACTTATTTTAGAGTTGAATTAAATCCCATCGGATGTGTTCTGCGGGCTGAATTTGTAGGATGGCAAAGGCGTGATATAATTTAGTTAATTATGTAGATGTCTCACCTGTCTGTGGGTCAATATTTATGGCAAAATCTGCATAAATGTAAATGATCTTTACTTCCTGATGTCAAACAGCAGACGTGCAAATACTATTCCTACGTTCTGGGGTGAACTACTCTTACACATAGATTGATAAACATAGATGTGTGCTGTGAAAAACCTCCCACTCCTTGCTACATGTGCATGCATGTTGTGTGTGAGTGTGTGTGTATATGCAAATGACTACGTTTCCCATCCAAAACCCAGCAGGTCTCATCAGCAGGTGCAGGAAACAGACGGTTCAGGCATATGATTCAGCCACGACGTGCAGCTCTAATCCAAGCCCCTGAATTTAGCAGCAGTGCATGTTTGAATTGTTGTTGTGTCTCTAAAGTGTAAATAAAATGTGTTTTAATCAGTATGAGAAATCCATTTTCTTCTCATCTGATTCTGCAGGTTGCGATGGCGTCATCAGTCAGGCTGCAGATGCTCAGTGGTCCACCTCTGAACCACCCATCCACTCGGGGATCCCCAGCAGCTCTGCTCTGGCCGGACGAGGTCCTGGTGCTCTTTCCCCCCAGCAGCCGAAAACATTGATCGATGCCGACGGGGGAGACGTATCGCGGCATTTCATTGGTGGTCATCATTGGGAGGGTCCGGGGATGGAGACCCAGGGATGTGTATGTGTTTATGGGCAGAGGGAACCAGAAGGTTTGGGTCCCTGCTGGCCTGGATCACCATACATCTACTATGGAGGTGAGAATTCACTGGACGTGATGAAACTGTGTACTTCAGGGCCAGTTTCTCTGAATAACCCAACTTTCCCTCTCTTTGAAGAGAGACCACATCCATTAAAACGTACACAACAATGTGACAGAGCAGGATGTTTGTCTGTTCTGTCTCTCTGGCCTGAGAGGAACAAGTCTGACTTGTCAGGACTGGATTTTATGTCATGGGTAAAATATAGATAAGAATTCCCTTTGGAGGATCGTCTTGCCGTGACACAGCTCATCATCTCTGGCCTCCACCAGTAAATACATCACTGGACCTGAACATTTAATCTACCAAAGTGAAACACACATCAAAAAATAATCTGCAATAACTTGGTTTATCGTGGAGGTTAAGAGCAAACGCCTCTAACAACATTCTTGTGTTTGCTTCGTGCAGTGAGGAGGAACGTGGTGGTCGGAGTGGAGGTGGTGGAGGAGGTTGCTGTTGAAGACACTCTAGAAGTAATGTAAGCGCTATATGAGTTATTATGACAGTTAATCGAACTACAGCGAATTACAGCGTGATTCACAGCAACACAATCAAACATATGTGTTTATAGATGACTGTCTTTTTCTCTTCTCAGAACAGAGGACATATATACAGATGATCTCCTGGGTCCTGAGCTGCTGCAAGACCCCCAGCTGTACCCCACATGAGCTCCGAGTAACTTCCAGCGTGTCCCGTTTTGACTGTATGCACTGTAAACAAAGATATATATATATATATATAAGATATATTCACACATCTGTCAAATTTGTTTCTTTTTTATATATTTACTATTGTTGTGTCGGTCTGGTTTTAACATGCTGTTTTATCATTATTTTAATTAAAGCCACTGTAAATTGTGATTAACAAGATTTCAATCAGAAAACAAAACAATAAAATCATGATTTGTTATGACTGATTACTTGTATTCTAATAATATAATATAATGTAATATAATACAATATAAGATAATATAATATAAAATAATATCATATAATATAAAATAATATAATATAATATAATATAATATAATATAATATAATAGATGATGGACTTCAACTACCAGCATGCCTCACTTGTGTTTTCCCGCCTACGTCATACCGTCGCGTAAACATGGCAGCCGTATATACGCAGTGAAAGCAGCAGTGACGATTTCAGGACAAATTCTCGCCTGATTTGGATTAAAAACGTCAAAATGGCGGACTCATTGCAGACTACAAGTGTTCAGGACCGACTGGAGCGTCTGCAGGAGCTGACTGAGTTCACCGAAAACTGTAAAAAACGGCTGGACGACGTGTTTGAAACGCTGGGATGGTCGTGGGACTACAACAAGGTAGGCTAACAGCTAGCGTAGGCTAACCCGGGTGTTTCGGTGTGACGAACGACCGTGTTAACTGGTGACCGCCAGCTGAATGCGACAGTAACAGACAGAAACAGTTACAACTACGCATCTCTCTGATTTCAACGGCTGTCGTGCGACAAACGGCTGACGGTCACCAGTTAACACGGTCGCTCGTTAAACCGTTACAGGGGTAACCTTATTTAACGTTAGCCTTAAATATTGATGTTTTCTGACGGTGTTAACGTCAGCTAACAGTTCCCCTCGTTTATTTTATTGACTTTAAAGATATCCATAACGTTAATTTAATTTATTTTATCTATATTATGTACTTTGAGACATTTCTTCTTGAATAATCTCAGTGTTTTCTACATGATTAATTTAAATAAAATGCTATTTATTTTTATATATTATTTTTATAACTAAATGGAAATGTAGTTGAGTGTGTATAGAGTACATAGAGTGTGTATGTAATGATCACCGTATCATATCTATGTCGTTCACAGCTGATGTTTGTGTTGTTGTGTGTTGCTCAGGAGATGATGGAGCAGTGTCCCTACGACCCCGACCACAGAGTCCCGGCCCGGAGCATGGAGAAACACAAAGCCTCCTGCAGCCTCCGGAAGATGGGCTACTCAGCCGAGGAGCAGGTAACATACACGTGGCTGTAACGGAGACTCAGTCTTCCAGAATACAACCGCCATAGAGCAATAAGAAGATGAATCTGTTTTACAGGCGGAGATGTTCGACCCTTCTGTGTGTTACGAGAACAGCAGCGTCAGAAGCTTTACGATGGGTGAGTCATTAGTGTAATTAATCAAAGATGAAGGACAATTATTCAGAGATCATTTATGCTTTTCTCTGCAGAACGACATGAAAAATAACCAGTTAGGAAATATTGAAGAAAACTAATCAAAGTGAAGATGTTCCAGAAATATTAATCATCTTTGTTTGTTCCTTTTTTAGATTGCTGTTGATTTATAGTGTGGAAGGTCAGGACAGGACAGACCAGTAATACTGAATTTTACCACCAGGTGTCTCTCGTGACTCGGCTGTAATCAGAATGAAAGTTCCTGTCAATATTTCACAATAAAAGCCTTTTTTTAAGAGATGAAGGCTTCCTGTCCTCTGACACATTAGAGGGCTTTTATTTTGAAACAGTGTTAGTTTGTTGTCATAACGAGGCTTCGTACGTTTGCTCGGTTTCATTGTTCAGTTGTCGTCATGTCGTTTCCTCCGTGCAGACAAATCCACCCAGCATCAGGTGATCCTGCAGGCCCGATCTGCTGCACCGCTGATGCGGATGGAGGGAGTCTTCTGGCAAGGTGTGTTACACTTCACTGCTTCCTCTCATGTTTGAATGTTTTCTTACACACACAAACCACTAGATGTCAGCAGAGGATTATAACTCATCGCTCAGACGTTTGGTCCATCTCAGCCTACGTCTGCCTCTGTTCCCTTTATAAATATGAATCTCGTGTAATTTTCAGATATGTTCTTGTCATGTTTCTGCTGACGTGTGTGTGTGTGTGTGTGTGTGTAACCCGCGTGTTGTGTGTTCTGTTTGCAGCCACAGGGGTGAGTATTAGGAGCTGGGCTCTAGAAAGTTCTGCTGCTCTGGTTCAGGCTTGCCTGATTACGTGCAGTATCCTTTAACATCATATCCTTTTTAAAAGCACAGGGCCGGGCGGGGACACACACACACACACACACACACAGAGACACACACACACACACACACACACACACACACACAGTAGATATACTACACGCACTCTTTTCCCTTTACGTGTTGGGGAAAGTCTTCATACGTTCACACTTATGAAGATCCGGTGCTTGATCCTGTCTGAATGCGGCCTTAATGTGCAGCATTTTGATGAAGACTGCTGCTACAATGACTCCACTTATGATCACAACTGAGTTCACTCATTAGTAGGGTTGCAAAAAGTTGGAAACTTTCCATGAGAATTAACAGGAATAAACTGATGAATAAAGGTTGGTCCTTAATGCTGCAGTTTAGAAATACTCTGTTACAAGTAAAAGACCCATTTAGAAGTACGAAAGTATATCCATCAAGACATACTTTAAGTACCTCAGTGCTCATTAGGGTGAAAGCAAATGGAAACTGGAAACTTTCCATGGGAATAAACAGTGAATTTACCAAATTGAAAGTTGGCCCTTTAACGGGGAACTTAAATACAGTTGGTGAAAATATATTTTATCATAATCTTGACTAAAACAATCAGATTTCATGCAGGTACACTTGAAAATCTGCTGTTCCTCAATCACATGCACATACCCCACACCTCCTACCTGCACAGGTGATTTCTGTACCTGGACCACACTTTACAGCCCAGAGCACACAGAGACTATTGAAGACACACATGTGAGCTCGTGGACTACATAAAGTTCTACTTACAAATAAAACAAAATCTTTATATTTATGTTCGGATATGAGACAGTTTGTTTAAATTACCCACAATTTAACATGAATTTTCATGGAGTTTCTGATTCGGAATATTCCCCAAATTCCCGAGCTTAACTTCCCATGGAAAGTTTACAAAAAATTTACCGGAAGCTTTGCAACCCTACTCATTAGAGTCACATTGATGACAACAAAGGAGAGATAAAAGGGTGCATCTTAGAAAAAGAGCTGCAACCACAGATTATTTTCATCACTGATTAATCTGCTGATCATTTTCTCGATGAGTTGTTTGATCCAGAAAAATGTGGAAGAAGTTCATCAGTGTTTCAGAAAGCTCACGGTGACGTCCTCAGATGTCTTGTTTTGGTCCACAAACCAAAGATCTTCAGTTTACCGCCATCGAGGTCGAAAGAAACCAGATCACTCAAATCCATCCAAATAGTTAATGGCTAATCGCTGCAGCTCGACTTAGAAACTCTCAATATTTTGTACATTTAAAAAGAAAGTGAGCAGGAAATTAAAGACACATCAGTGAAGTCATCGCGGGAAGACAGGGAACTCGTAGAGCGTCCGTCAAGATGGATGAGTTTATCTCACTTTGCAGAGTGAAAGGTTAGGGTTAGGGCGACGTCATTCTGTCAGTCAAAATTTAAATGGCGGTCCACTGTTTTTACCTGTTTAGTGATGTCTGTTCTATTTTCCTTTTGTCAGTAACATCTCTGCTTCAGATGTGTCTAATTCAAATGATATCATCCAATCAGAGCCAATTCACTTCCCCAAAGTAACTTTTTTATTTGGAGATATGAAGTAATCCAGCTGTGTGTGAACTTAAGAGCTGCTTTGTTCAGTTCATTATTTCTGGAGCTGATGAGAGAGTTCATATGTCGTGCAGACGACTTCTGTCGTCCACGTCCAGACGTGTGATTTGTGTGTTTTTTTGGTGTGTGTGTGTGCTGGGTCGATTTTGTGTGTAAATCCTCCTCCGGTCCTCCGTCAGGTCAGTACTCCGGCCAGCCCGTCGACGTGCCTCAGACCCACAAACGAGCGCTGTGCGACCTCACCGTGGCCGACCGATTGGCTCTGTACGATCACGTGGTCGGCG
Source organism: Argyrosomus regius (assembly GCA_946959425.1). Lineage (NCBI taxonomy): Eukaryota > Metazoa > Chordata > Actinopteri > Sciaenidae > Argyrosomus > Argyrosomus regius. Next base: position 30,567,810 of record OX336884.1, read on the forward strand.
TCCTCAGCCGACAGAAGGATGCTGCGTCCTCCAGCAACGACGATCTTTACGTAGATTTGGTGTCCAAACTCCAGAAGGGTAAGAGTCCGAACATCCGTCACGTCAGCTGGACGAGAAAAACAGATTTTTTTTTTTTACAGGTTCTTTGAACTTTTGCAAGAAATGATGCTTTTATTTTGGTGTGTGTGTGTGTGTGTGTGTGTGTGTGTGTGTGTAGATGAAGAACAGAATGAACCAAAGACTCACCTGGAGCTGATGGCTGAGATGAGGGACTACAAGAGGCGGCGTCAGTCCTATCGAGCCAAGAACGTTCACATCACCAAGAAGTCTTACACTGAGGTACGAGCGAGTGCCGGGAGAACGTTAAGCAGCTTCCTTACCCACAATCCTTATCTGTATCTAGTCCACAAAGTTAAGAAACAAACTGATCATCTGTGCTCATCCTGCAGGTGATCAGAGAGGTGATCAACGTCCACTCAGGGGAGCTCACCAGACAGTGGAAGGAGGAAGAGGAGGAGGCGGCGGCGACGACGACGACGAGGTCTGAACTCTCCACCCACAGGTACCACAAACACTGTGACCTTTGACCTCCTGATGATCAGTCTGCTGTGATGTTGTCGATTTTAAGGAAGTGTCCGTCTGTCCGTCTGTCTGTCTGTCAGGCGTCGGCCGGATGAAAGGCGGTCGGCGTCGTCCGAGTCTCGTCACTCTCACGGCAGACGGCATCGCAGCCGGGAACGAAGTCAAGACAGAGAGAGCAAGAAGAAGAGGAAGAAGAAGGACAGGTGAGACGGGACGGGTTCACCTGTTCATACTTCGTCTTCATACAAACAGCCACAGAAAAAGTCTGAATCACCGTTTGCCTTCTGGATGTTCTGCAGGGACTCCCGCTCCCCTGACGACCACCACCACGACCGGAAGAAGAAGAAAAAGAAGAAGAGAGACGAGAGGGAGAAGGAGAAGTGATAGTTCAGATCAGATGAGGTCAAAGGTCACGGCAGCCTCTCCTCTAACAGGTCAAACATGTCACGTCTCATTTTAACTTCATAAATGTGGAATAAAGTTTTGCGAACAAAAAAAAACATTTTGAGGTTTTTCTGCTTCACAAACATTTAAAATTTTCTGATTCCAGCTTCAGAAATGTGAAACTTTCTGGTTTCTTTCGTCCTCCGTGACAGAAAACTGAATATTTTTGTGCTGTCAGGAGGTCAGGTCGGACTTTTGGAGACGCTGAGCAACATTTTACAGAGCAAATGACAAAATCGATGAATCGAGAAAAACAATCATTCGTTGCTGTTTTAGTTTTACAGTGTAGTTTACAGCGTCTGCCAATCCTAAACAGGCTCCACCCACCTCTCTCTCTCTCCCTCTGATTGGCCGGGAGTGATTGTGGAATGTCGGACAGGAGTGTCACAGCTGGCACGCTTTTACCGCGAGGTCAAAGGTCGCTCTTGTTTCGGGCTGAATGTTGACACGAGGTTTGTGCAGCCTGTGGAGGGTCAGCGATATAAACTGAGAACTTTAGTTCAGTTAAACACGCGTCAGAATAAACTGAAGCTCGCCTGGTGATTAGTTACTTTGTTCATTAATTAAAAAACATCAGAAGACAAACGTAGAACAGTCCTCACAGAGTTCAAGGTGGCGTCATTAAACATCGCACATATTCTCATTACAGGAGTGTTAAAAGCTGCAGCTCGTCACGTCCAAAGAACCATCAAACGATGCTAATTTGAATACACCGAGATATAAACAGCTCGTGCTGCAGCGCTAACGAAGGTCCCGTTCCATTTAGTGCAGCAGAGACTTTCCAGTGAGGCAGCACAGCAGCACTATCTAGTCTATCGCAGGTGTAATTGTGATTATACAGTGCAGGTTAATAAACCTGAGATGACATGAAAACACTACAGGTCAGTCTTTTCTGTCAGTCGTGGATGAAGCCCGTTCTTCTTGGTGAATTGTACGTTTGAGATCTACTCAAAGTGGCTCAGTGAAGAAACTGATGGTCACTCCAGAACCTTCTCTGTCTTCTGCTTGAGCCGCTGGAGGGTCGACTCGGCCTTGTGTTTAGGATCGCTGTCCCATGTGCAGCTTTCAGGCTGATGAATTCAGATTGTGCTCCAATATTTTGTGATAACATGCTGCGTTCATCTTTCCATCAGTTTGAACTAAACGTGCTGTGCTGCTGCAGCTCACACACCGCCCAAAACATCAGAGATCCACCTCCATGCTTCATGGTACATGTTTTTGATAATAAACGGCTTCATCTGACCTCTATCCCTGAATAAAAGAAAGGTTTTCATCATGGTTAGTCATATTTTCCATAAAAAATGGCTAATATTTCACAAATTCTGCCCAGAGGTATGTAGATTTATGAGCACCTGTATGTGTTAGTGTTAGCAGGGTGGAAAAGCCTGTTTAACCTTTCTGTGACACGATGTCGCCAAAGATTTGTTCTCTTCATGTAATGAAGATGAAATGTAGAAACTAGTCTGAGCTGCAGAGAAAGAAAGTTTTACAGCACCTTGCATGTTTGGTTAGTGGAATAAACCTCATAAATAACCTGCTGCTTTCTGGCACACTCATGATGCAGATGATTACAAACTGTCAGATATTAAAATATCATGTTTGTCGTCACTTTTTCAGCTTTAAGTTTGAAAGTTTAGACTTTGCTGACGTGAATTTTCTGCATCTTTCTCTCTGTCCTGGTGTCTCTCTCTGCTCATGCTGCATCCTGGTTCAGGTATTTCTCACCCTGTTGAGACGCCGACATAGAGGACGACAAGAATAAGAGAGAGAGAGAAAGAGAAAAAAAAAAACAGGATCCCGTCAGTGCCTGGGAACCTGAGGGATCCTGGAGAGACGAGACAAGACGGAGAGAGAGAGCGAGAGAGCACAGGGGAAACCATCAGGGTGAGAATGCTGTGAGGAGAACCGCTCAGGGAAAGCTAAAAAATCAGGTTGTTTTTTTGTCCTCGTCTGTGTCCTGAAAGCGTCCTGTGCAGGATCTGGTCTGGTCTAAAAAGGGGGACTCTGCAGCACCATGGGAGCCTCCAGCAACAAGGTAAGGAAGGATGGAGGATGTGTCTGGGTTTGGCCTGCAGGTTTGGTCCCGTGACGGGTCCGGGGATGGAAGTTCAGACGTTTGGATCAACAGAAATTGTGCAAAAATATCAGTTATTGGTCAGTCAGTGATCAGGTGTCTTTAATTGAAGAAACAGTATGGATGGAAAAGTGATCCAGCACCGGCTGAATTTGTCAAAATATCTTGAATATATTGTCTTCATGTCTTTGTTTCGTCTTTATCAAGTCGGCACATTTTCTTTGTCTTTGTTAGATTCAGTTTGTGTCTTTAGCTGCAAGATCAGCGGTTTGACAGCCTGGAAAGCTCTTCTGTATTCTGACTAACACACCTGACAAGTGAAGCTAGCTGAAACCAGTCGATGTTATTTGCCCAAAAAACTTTTAAACATTTAAACGTCTTTAGATCTGCTCTTTTATGAGATATAACTCTGCTGCCTGAATGCGCCCTGCAGCACTAACGTTGTCTTCCGTACAACAGAGGAACTTTTGCTCACTTTCATTTGACAGTTTCAAGTTTTTTTTTCAGCCTTTTCGTTTGGACGTTTTGCTGAGATCGGCAGATTTTTATGTTTTTTCTTTGGGGATTTTGTGTCGTCGCTTTGGCTGCCTGTTCTCTCTTGAAAAACGCATTGAAAGTTGTCGATTTGATTATTATTATTATTTGATCAGTATTTCCACTGAGAGCTAAACCACTGGTTCCCAAAGTGGGGGTCGCGAGGCAGCAAAGGAAGGTCACAAGATGATTTTCAGAAATCAAATAAAATTTATAAACTTTTAGAAATGGCATATTTTAGCCCTCATTGTAACAAAACATAAAAAAGTAGTTATAAAATAAAAGCCCCTTTTGACCCCTGATGTGGTCTGTTAGCATCGTGCTAAACATTACGACATGTAACAAGGACAAATCATGTGACATCTGGGGATAGTCGGGGTCGCAAATCACTGGTACCGTTGTTTTTGGGGGTCGCGGGCTGAAAAGTTTGGGAACGTCTGGACTAAACAACCTCAAAACACAAAAAGAACTGATATTTGCATCGTACAAGATGACATATTTCTTCATGCAACAAACCTCAAAACCTCCACGAGAACACGTCAAAGACTCTCCTCCTCCACTCTCACCTCACAGCCCCAGAGGTCCTGCAGGTCAGCAGAGTACAGAAACATCGCTGGGAGAGGAAATATTCAGCCAAACTCTGAGATGAATGATGAGTTTTTAAGGATAAAACATCTTCTAATTTAAAGACACGTTTAATTAGAGGAGAAATCTCAGTTCAGTAATCATTTTCTGTGGTTCAGTTTATCGACCTCGTGTCAAAGCTTCTCCAGCGTTCTTTAAAGGTTTGTCCTCGGTCAGTGTTCGGGCTCACGGTGAAGCTTAAGGAATGTGAGAAGAGTCTGAGAAGAAGTCAGCGGTTTTCATCCTGACAAAGAAACCTCTCAGTCTGTTTCATTCTCACACAAACACCAGCAGAGGCAGGACGACCACAAGACGACGGCAGGAGGCTTTAAAAGATAAATGTCCTCCTTAAAGCAGTCAACTTAAGATTTCATGACATCTGATCTTTTCTTTCTGCACACTGATTTCAATAAGGGCTCGTCCGGGATTTGAACCCGGGACCTCTCACACCCAAAGCGAGAATCATACCCCTAGACCAACGAGCCACTTACAGGAGCTTATTTTCATCTAGCAGTCTTGTGACATACTGATATTAGTGGTTTGTGGTTGCCACCACAGACTGTCTAAAACCTGGACGTAGTCTCTGTGACGTCCCCGCAGACTGTCTAAAACCTGGACGTAGTCTCCGTGACGTCCCCGCAGACTGTCTAAAACCTGGACGTAGTCTCCGTGACGTCCCCGCAGACTGTCTAAAACCTGGACGTAGTCTCCGTGACGTCCCCCACAGACTGTCGCTCTGGTCATCGCCATCGTCGCAGTCCAGCTCTTGGCTAATCTAGAAAGAGGTGGAGCGTGGGTGAGCTGAATGACGCCTGGTTGCTCAAACAAGCCATCTGTAGCTGCACCCACCTGTCAATCAAAGCGTCCACGCTCTTAATCCTGCATAACTTTAAGCCTTAATATAATCTGAACAGGTGAGTTGTATATAAATTCACCCTCAGTACAGTTGTCATGAACGGGGAAATTAGCTATAGAGACCAAAACTGTTTTTTGTACCAGGCTGTAAACATGTTTATTTCTGCTGTGAAGTTTTAACATGGGGACTTATGGAGACTGACTCACTAAAATGGTTATTTTTTAGAGTTATGCTTGCATTCTCAATCATACCCCTAGACCAACAAGCCACTTACAGATTTTATTTTCTAGTAGTGTTGAGATACTGTACAAGTACAAGTGATCGACAGTGTGCAGGATTTTCTGCTGGACCATCTTCAGGTCTTCCAGACTTGTTTGACTGTAGGGCTCGTGGTCTTCATACAGATTGTATTAACTGGTCGATGGTTTGTTTGTTCCCCTGCAGGCGCCTCTCCTCTCTGGGCTGCTGGTGTTCACGCTGTGTATCGTCTCTTCTCTTTGTCAAGATGAATATTCTGGATACCACTCAGGTCAGAGCTGCCACGCGCTGCCACACACGTTTTCATGAACTCTTTGGTCCAGAAAATATCAACAACACTCACAAATATCTGTCACAGTTTACCACGACTTACAGATTTCTGACTTGTGAAATGAAGTTACTCTGTGCGTAGATCTTTTGTTTCTTTGAGGAATTCTTCTCAAAGTTTGCATTGTACATTTGTTAATTTTTATGTTCATTGAACTCCATATTGTTTGTTTTAGAAGTAATATTTGTTTTAGATATTCATTGATTCAAATTAAGGGCTCGTCCGGGATTTGAACCCGGGACCTCTCGCACCCGAAGCGAGAATCATACCCCTAGACCAACGAGCCACACACATATCAATGTGCCTAACAAACGGAGCTAACATTAGCTAACAGCAGCTAACAAACCATCCTACCAGCAACTAACAAACTGAGCTAACATTAGCTACAGTTTACATCACTGTCCATCAGGCCAGGTCAGGTCTCAAATTAAGGGCTCGTCCGGGATTTGAACCCGGGACCTCTCGCACCCTAAGCGAGAATCATACCCCTAGACCAACGAGCCACTCACACATAGTCACATTTAGGCGTGTTGTGTGTGGTTCCCACCGTAGATTGTAGACCCACGGGTTTCTGAAGAAGCTCAGTGTGCTGCTCGATCTACAGAATCAGGTCTGACATGCTGTGTTTACCATCCAGGTGAGGAACACACCTATGAAGGCTCCATGGTCGACCACTACGACAACTTAGCCACCCCTCAACCAGGTGAGCGCCGTGTTTGTTCTCGCCTGTCACATGACAGCAGACCGACAGAGTTATTAAAAATGTCGTCTGCCGTCAGAGTATCCGCCCGAGCCGACTCACAGCTACGACGAGGACCAGAGGCCCGAGGAGCAGGAGGAGGACTACGACCCCTACGGCCCCGCCCCCACCCGGGTCACCATGATCACCGAGGACGCCTTCTCCTACGCCACCACGGCCGAGTCCCACTACGCCAAGGAGGACAAAGAGACCATGAAGGTACAGCGTGAGCGCTGAGGGAGGGGCCGGAGGTCCATTTAGCTGCTGTTCAGGAGCTTTTGATCAAAGCACATGACCTTCAGTGTGAGCCCAGCTGTCCAGGTGAGATTGTAGGAGTGACTCCCCTCCATGGTGTCATATTGTTGTGTTTCAGGTCCCGTACGAGTATCCTCCAGCAGGACCGGACACGGACTCCTCGGAGGAGTCCGGCGGCGACGCAGGACTCGGGGAGGAGGGTCCTACGGAGTGCGACTGTGAACCCGGAGAGCCCGGATTCGCCGGCTTCGCAGGACCAAAAGTACCGACATGTTTCATTACAACACACTGACTTTATTCTCAGCACACAAACACCTGCTGACATTGATCCATACGTTACGCTGTGCTAAATACGAACAGCTGTACACGTTAGCTAACAGCAGCTACAGTGGGCAGCAGTTTACTTCACTGTCCGTCAGGAAAATTGTAAGTCTGTCTGTTGTTTCCTGTCAGGGGTCCAGAGGTCTGCAGGGTAAAGCTGGTTCTCCAGGAACTCAAGGCAGAGAGGTGAAACTTTATCACGCTGATAAAACCTGAGCAACAACACGAGACAGCTGCGTGTTCAGGCGTTCAAACTTCACGATTTTCTTTGTGTTTGATTTTTTTTTTTAGGGTTATAAAGGAACTAAAGGTGTTCGAGGACGAGGAGGAGACACCGGACCAGTGGTGAGTCAACCGCCACACACGGTGACTTCTAGATAAACCTGCAGTGACAGCACTGTTACACGAAACACAAAGTGAAAGTAAAACAACCTGAAACTGAAACCAACGAGGAAACAAAAGTAAAAGTTTCTTTTAACTGCGTGTCACCTGCTGCGTCTCTGTGTCATGAACTGAATTAACTTTTTGACCTTCGACCTCTCGTCTCTCGCAGGGCGACGTCGGACCTGAAGGAGATGACGGAGGCTCCGGTTTCTCCGGCGCCATGGTGAGTTCACTGACCCGTCCCGCTGATCTTTTAAAACATGAAAGCAAATCCATCAGGACACAACATGATAAATAAAAAAGTTATATCAGTGATTAATTAACTGAATCTTTTGTCGTCATCAGGGAGAACCTGGACTTCCAGGAGACCCAGGCGAGCTCGGAGTTCTGGGTCTGAAGGTAAACACAGAAATGACTCAATCATTAGTCGCCTATTAATTTAATAGCTGACATCTCATCAATTAATCGGTTAATTGCTGCAGCTATAAATAAGTAACGTAAAGGCAATCATATATTTCTATATGTACACTAATATTATATCACACTGTTATTCATCTTTCATGAACAGCTGCAGCAGACGTTGTGTTTTATTAAATTGTCACGTCTCTTCCTGTCGACAGGGCGACGTCGGTATGGAGGGACCCCGCGGAGGAGTCGGAGGTTCGGGTGAGACTGTAAGGAAACACGACGTCTCTGCGGTGGAAACATCAAAACAGAGCGAACATTAAAATCTGTCACCTCTTATTGATTTACATGAAAAATATCTACTCTATGACGATAAGCTCTTAAACGCAGCAGAGGTTCACGCCATTTAGAGAAGACTCTGGATTAAAGATACAAGAGAAACTGTGAAAATCAGTAAATAATTCTAAACTAGACACAAAATGAGCCACTAAGAATCGAGTTTTAGGAGTTAATATTGTGAGTTTTGTTGATATTCTACATTAAAGGCAGAGATTTGAGGCTTGGTGATGGAAGCTGAGAGCGGCCGCGGTTGTAATCGTTTTATTTGAATCGTGATCGGGAAGACACCGAAATATTTCTGTTGAAAAAACTAAACTGCAGCACGGTGATAAAAAAAATGAACACTTTCTGTAGAAATGGAGGCAGGTGAAGACTTGAAGCTGTCAGGGAAACCACCTGCAGATCTGTGTGAAGATCCAGGTGATCTTCATCATGTGTTGATCCAGTATTTGTTCCCTCACACGGCTGGAAATCACCCAGACTTTTGGTTTCTCCGCATCCTGTCAACCAGACGTTGTCATGGCCTTCACCTCGTCAACAAGCAGGTGGAGCGCCAGTGACGCGGTAACAGCAGCTGTTGGTGAAGTTTGGGGGTTTACCAGCTGGCAGCTGCTGCTGACGCTCTGAAACATGTGAAATGAATTATAGATTTCAAATCTGCTTCACTCTTTTAAATGATGAATTTATCTTAAATCTCATAACTCTAATGTCTAATGTTCTATTTCATGTCAGCCCGCTTTAATATTAAAGTTTGTATCTTTTATTGTCCTCGTTAGATTATTCGTGAGCTGTAAAGTCAGCGTTACACACACACACACACACACACACAGTTTTTTATCCTTCATCATGGTTTATTTGTTTTATATTTCAGGGCCCCCGTGGTGACCCTGGATCTCGAGGACCAAAGGGAGGTACAGGTACCAAGGTAAGCTGAAGTCACCTTCTCAGAATAATTCAAGAGTTGGCAGCTATTGAATTAATTAGTGCAGCTATTTACAAGTAACGTGAAGGCAAATCAACAATCTGAATTTATGATTCAAATATGAATTAACTTCATTTAACAGGGACGATGCAGTTTAATCTAGTTCCAATACAAAGCATGTAAGAATTTATGATCATAACTGTTATTACTGTTATTATTTTCAACTCAAAATGAGAAAATTGTGAAAAAAGTCCAACATGGCGTCCTCAAACTTAATATATATATAATAAAAAAGAATTTTGACATTTTTTAAATACAGAAATGATTCAAAATGATTAATTAATTATCAAAATAGTTGCCTATTAATTTAGCTGACGTCTAATCGATTAATCGGTTAACTGCTGCAGCTGTATACAAGTACCATAAAGTCAAATGAAAGAGAATTTATAACTATTACTATTATTATGTTCAACTCTTGTCCCTAGTTTGGAAATACAACAAAATACACACACCACAACACACCAGTGCACCTTGTACTACACCCACAGCAGTGGCTCTGGAGGTGGAGCTAGTCGGCGGTTCCACTCCAGTCTGCATGTTGAAGTGTCCTTGAAGATCCTGAAACCTTCTGATCTTTCATGTTAGCCGATGGATGATGTGTCAAGTAAAAGTAGTGTCAGATTTTAGATGTATGTTTTTATCACTTGTTTTGAACTGCTGTGTTTTTCTGTTCAGGGGTCTCGTGGTAGCGAAGGCAAAGAGGGTTCTCAGGGACGGGAAGGCCAGAAGGTATCAACAAACCAAACATACTGACTGGATTACATGTACCTGATGTACATTTTCCTCAAAATGCTTACAGCATATCTGCTAACAAACATGACATGACACTTCCTCCTGATCACCAGTAGGTGTCAGCGCTCACTTCAGCGTCTCTTTAACTGTCCCGTCTCTTCCTGCAGGGTCAGACCGGAGCTCCCGGGTTCCCAGGTGACGTCGGCGACAGAGGATACACCGTAAGAACTTAGACTCATCATCTGAACCATTGCTGCTCAGGATGAGCTACCGTTTCACCACGAGTCTGTCATATTTAGATCTATAACACGATCTAAGAAGTGGGCGGTAACTTCTACAAATAACTTGTTGAACCCTGCAAACTGCGAAACAAAAAACAGATCTTTGAAGTTGATCAGCGCTGAACACATGAAGCCTTTCGTGCATAAGTTATACTTCATTAAGAACAAAGTCTTCACACTTAAATTGTTGCCATGGCTTCATTGGTTTTCCTTCATTGTGTTTCTATTACACGCATGTGAGTGCTATTTTTGTCTGCGGTTTGTTATTCCGCCAGCGAGTTTCGATCCGTCTACGTAGCAACACATTACATCACTCAAACTCTTCCTCTCAGAGATGGAGAAGTCAGTTTGAGCCCATGTGACTATGACAACCAGTTTTACGCTGACAGATGTGATCTGATAGAAGCGACTCAAGTTTTTGACATGTCTTTGTTCGTCCTCCTCAGGGTTATCCTGGACAGCCGGGATCCATCGGACCGAGTGGACCAAAGGTACAAACACACATTTTATCTCTGTAGTCTATTTTGGGAGGCACGGCGGTGCAGTGGTTAGGAAGGTTCTTTCTGTGTCTGGGTGGGTTTTGGTTCTCTCTGGGTGCTCCAGCTTCCTCTCGCAGTCCAAAGAGGTTAAGTGTAGGCGTAGGTCCCCATGACCCTGATAAGGAACAGTGAGGTTTACATACCTCACTGTATGAGTGTGTAAGTGGAGGATATGAGTGTGTGCGATAAAGATCTGTTGTAGTTTCCCAATGACGACCCTCGTTTCTAGGTAGGAAATACAGTAATGTACAGTAAGTCTCGTTCGACATGCCTCGAACACGCCGGGTCACATTCCTTTTACTGTAAACCCAAAAGGATGAATCACACTGATGGATTTGCCCTCCTGACTTTTCTTTCAGCACCACCACCAGAAAGTTTCCACATGTACACAGTAAAACATCAAAATCTAAAAGACAGGTTGCAATTAAATTTACTGAACACATTCATAAACACCAGAGATCACCTGTGGGTCGTTTAGATCACCTGTGGGTCGTTGAGGTCACCTGTGGGTCGTTGAGATCACCTGTGGGTCGTTGAGATCACCTGTGGGTCGTTGAGGTCACCTGTGGGTCGTTGAGGTCACCTGTGGGTCGTTGAGATCACCTGTGGGTCGTTAACTCACCCTTGCTCCATCCTTGATGTGAACAGCTGACCCTTTTTGAAGACACCTTTTCATATCCAATCACAATACCTGTTACTGCACATGTTTACCTGTGGAGCTTCAAACAGGTGTTTTTTCAGTCTTCTGTTGATCCTGTCAAAACCTTGTTGTGACCGTTGCTGTTTATCAGTTAGAATGATAAATATCTCGTCTTTGGACTGTATTCTTAATGCCCGTCACTATCCGGTCAGATTCTCCTTGAAATGAACAAAACAAGGTGGTGAAAACACGTAGACACTAGTTTGTTTACAAGGAAACCTCTGTCTAATGAACACTGCAGCCTCCAGGTGACGCTAGCAGGATTTCACATTTTAAAAAATGTGAATATCAGCCACAGTTCAATCACCACAGACCTTCAAGGACTTCCCTCAGCTGGACGCTGCTCCGGAGTGAATGACCTTTTGAGAAATGGGAAGTCTGATCATAGGTCATGGGTTAAAAATGTGTGTTGAGCACGACAGTGCTGACCGTGTCAGTAGCCTAAAGGTCACAGGTTTGACCTTTGCTGATGTCATGTTGTCTGATGAGGTGTACCACCGTCTGCTTCTTCACTGTGACTCGTGTTTTTAGGTCTGTAGAAACAGTAGCTGTCTGTCCAAAACCTTGACTTGAAACTGAGCTCATCTGTTGAATTTCAGTTCCAGGGGGACTTGAGATGAGGGTTTAGAAATCAGTAAATGTGTGGCATTCACGTGCTGCTGGTAAAGTCTGACATCTGGCTGTTTATAATCAGTGGATTTATTGTATTTGTAGGACTCATGATGAGCAAATAGAGAGGATGATTTCAGATTTAGAGGGTTCAGACTGTCGTAGAATATAAAATTTATAAATGTGTTTTCATGAGTCTGTTAAAAGTCATTGTAGGAACCTGGACTGTTAGTTTTGCCTCTCATCCAAGAGGATTCTTCAGTTCTAAACGACCTGAGGTCACCTGAGTGAAGGTGTTGATGGGGTCGTTGAGATCACCTGTGGGTCGTTGAGATCACCTGTGGGTCGTTAAGGTTACCTGTGGGTTGTTGAGATCACCGGTGGGTCTTTAAGGTTACCTGTGCGTCGTTGAGATCACCTGTGGGTCGTTGAGATCACCTGTGGGTCGTTGAGATCACCTGTGGGTCGTTGAGGTCACCTGTGGGTCGTTGAGGTTACCTGTGGGTCATTGAGATCACCTGTGGGTCGTTGAGATCACCTGTGGGTCGTTGAGATCACCTGTGGGTCGTTGAGGTCACCTGTGGGTCGTTGAGGTTACCTGTGGGTCATTGAGATCACCTGTGGGTCATTGAGATCACCTGTGGGTCGTTGAGATCACCTGTGGGTCGTTGAGGTCACCTGTGGGTCGTTGAGAACACCTCGTTGAAATCACATGACTGAAGGTGTTGATGGACGTCGTTGAGGTTACCTGTGGGTCGTTGAGGTCACCTGTGGGTCGTTGAGGTCCTTTCCCTTCTGCTATGGAGCCAAAATGGCGACCACCGAGCGAGAAGTTTCCAGCGTTCCACACTCAACTTCTTTTATCCCAACAAAACATGTTTATAGTGTCAGATGATGAAGTAACTCTTAATAACAAGTCATCATCTGACTCTGAATGTGACAAACAAGATATTTGTTTTTGTTGTTTTTTTTGTGAGTTACGTGGAATTACTAGTTCAGTATCTTTCTGGTTTGTAACTTTCCCAGTGGTGAAAAATGGAAAATTTTGGACTCTGATTTCTGCCCCTGAAACTTTCACTTACTAAGAAAAATACTGTGAGGTTTCTTTTTTTATCATTTCACTTTCTCTTTACACAGTCAGTGCTTCAAACAAGGTGTGATAAGTGTGTTGAGTAAAAAAAAAACTGAAAGTAGAAGCCACAAACCACAAACACTGTTTATTTATTTAGAATGTGACTCACAAAGAGGATGACTAAAGCAGAAACCAAAACTGTAGTCCACGTGGGATGAAGGTGAGACATGCAGATAAAGATAATAATAATAAACACCAACGTAAGCAAAAGGAAAAGTAAAACCTTCGTTATAACCTTCATTATGTACAAGTCACACTATGAACTGGTCCACAGAATCAGACTAAACGTGGTCTGATGAGGTTCAGATCTTTGAATGATGTAACAGAGACTCTCTCTTTTCTCTCTCAGGGCACTCAAGGTTTCAGCGGCCTGTCAGGCAGCGACGGCGATCCCGGAGAAGATGTGAGTTCATTGGAAAAATCTTTGCAAGCTGTCCGTCATCTTTACCTTTATGTTAAAAAAACACATTTGTTTGTGTCCTCAGGGTCCTATAGGAGTCCCGGGTGTGATGGGAGAGCCTGGAGTGTTTGGTACTAAGGTAAAGGCAACAGCACAGATACACTGTATGTATGTATGCAGAGAAATCCCAACAGGAGTTTTCCACCATCAGGGTGTTTCTTTATGGTTATATTTAAGTTGTGCGTCATTTGGGAAAGTCTGATCAGCTGAAGCAGCGTTTGTTCTTCCACTCTCAAAGGGAAGTTTCATTTTCACGTCATTATTTTGAGCTCCCGTGTCATACTTCATGAATTTCTGTCTGCCACTGTAGTAGTGTGCTAATGTTAGAAGTTGTTGTAGTCATCAGGTTGGAATGCTGTGTGTGTGTTTAATCATTTCCAGCTCTCTGGTTGGCTGTTCCTTGCTGGAATCCACCTGGGAGAAGACCTCATCCACTTCACTATTCTACTTTATTATTAGTGATAGTACATTATTATATTAAAGGCAGTCAGTCTGTTTTCCTGCAACACCATTTTTTTGTTTGACCATTAAAGAAACATGCCTGATAAAATGACAAAGACCAACTGGATAAACTTGTGTCAGCTGTGTGTGAGTTCAAACTTATAATTACAAAATAAATACAGCTGTGGCTCAGGAGGCAGAGCGGGTCGTCCACTAATCAGATGATCGGCGGTTCGATCCCTGGCTCCTCCTCCAGTCTGCATGTTGAAGTGTCCTTGGGCAACATACTGAATCCAAAATTGCTCCTGAAGGCTGGAGTGTGAATGCATAATGCACCTTACATGGCAGCCAATGCCATCAGTGGATGAATGTGTGTGAATGGGTGAATGAGATAAGTTACATCATGACTCTAAATCAGTGTTTTCAAACTTTTTACACCCTGCACCACTTCAGAAAATATCCATCTCTCTGAGTACCAGGTTAGGTTATGTTAAACCACTCCAGGCTAACGTCGGAGAGATCTCCCCTCTACAGAACACCAGTCCTTTATCCAGTGTACAAATGTTACTGTCATATGTCTATAGATAGATACACATATCTATATTTATGCATATATATCTAGTGTATATGTATACAGTTATTTTTATGTTTATGTTTGTGCTCACCTGTCATGTCCCGTGTCTTTTAACTGTACTCATGTCTGTATGTCAAAGTGCTGATCGTCTGTTGTACTCCTGCAGGGCAGTAAGGGGGATCGCGGCGTGAGAGGACCTCGAGGCAGAGTGGGCGCCGTGGTGAGTGAGCTGCAAATCAAATAAACACCGCCTCTCCGTAACTCTGATGACACAGGTTTGAGTCCAGTCAAAGAGCCGGACGCCACCTGGACGACATGTGAATGAAAGTGTGCAGCAGGTTGTTTGATCCCTGTGATGTCCTCTCTAAATGACGCTGAACTTCTGTACCAGCTTCCTCCTGTGAGGTACAGATCCGGTCCACATCAGCCCGAGACCTCCAAAGAGGTTGTAAGATAAATCTGAGGAAGATGAGATGATCGACAAGAAACAAAACTTATTTCTGCAACACATTTGTTATTTTAAATACTGAATATAGTTTCACCTGTTTAGGCCTCAAAGATCCTGTTCACACCTGGTCTACACATGCGTCTCCACTCACCACTTGTGATCAGATCTCGTAAACACTGACATCATTTCAGTTTGCACAGATCAAATGTTTTGTCGCCAACAAACTGGAACCAACAGAATCAACGTTTTTTTCATACAAACAAAGAAATAACTTCTCGTGTAACGTGTGCCGAGTTTACAAGAACACTCCAAATACTGTAATTTAAGAATTTTTCCTAAGTTGCACAAACGTCTGCTGCTCATCTCGGCGAACCAAACTGAAGTAAGACGGCAGTAAGTGAGTCGGTGGTTCTGCAGTGTGGCACAGAACACGTTACCATTAACGTCCTCATCAAGTGGTCTGAGTGATCTGATCATAATGCGTCTTGGTGGTCGTTTACACGAGGATTTTGAGCTGCTGCCACTTGAGATCTGATCACCCAACACGCCTGTTCACACCACCTGTAAACAGACTCAAGTATCAGTCTCAAGTCAAAAAGGCGGGAGTGAGTGCTCACTAAAGGAAATCTGTTTAATCTCAGCCTGTTGACATTTTAACAGAGAGCCTGTGTTACAAACTGAAGGTCAGGTCACGTCAGGACAGTCAGGACAACTCAACCTCTATGATCTGTCCGCGAGTTCAGGGAAGTCCTGACATTTGAATCGAGCTTATGTGAAGAGCTTAAAAAGGGAAGTAAAAAATAAACATGAAGCAATTCTTTCTGCTTTCCTGTGATTACATAAGAACAGAGAGCACAGAGTTGAATTGTTTTATTCAGTCATAAAAGAAAGAAAGACTTATTTAACCTCTGATGATTGAAGTATAATGGCTCCTGAAACAGCAGACACGTACTGTAAATACGCTTCAGTACTTTCGTACATAGCGAAGCCAGTTCTGACTAAACTGGACATGCAAACACATCAAAAAGAAAGAGACACACATATCTGAGTGTGAAAGTGAAAAGTGAAAGGATAGCCAGTTGAGGACTGATTGTACAATATGCAAAGCTGTGACTCGGTTCAGTACTGAAGCGGCCGTGCATTCACACCTTAAATCCACAATCAGAGGCACAAGTGGGCCGGACAAACTCCAGTCTGACGACACCGTGACTCAGACATCAGCAATCAAATCAGCTGATCGGCACAAAATCCTGCAGAGTATAGAAGTGAAAATATAATGTTATTTTTACGGATTAATTTCTGAAGAAGTCTGTTCTGGTTGTAAAACTAAAATTGAAAGTATCACATCGTGTCATTAAAACCATCTGCACATTCCCCAGAGTTCAGTTTTCATGAAGCAGCTGGTTGTTTTTTACGCTGATGTGGTCAGCTGACATTAAAAGGAAGAACAATAAGATGAATGTCCCTGATTCAGATGTCAACACACAGACGTCATGTGACGTCACATCTAGAGTTCAGACTGTAACATCTGTAAACATTTATTATAAATCAAATCTGTTTATTATGTTTATTTAACATTTAAAAACTACAAACGTAGAGGCTGCTGAACACGGTTACATTGCACCGCTTGCCCAGCTCCGGTTCTGGCACGACACTTAACACTCCCCCAGTGCTCTGAGCTCACAGTCCAGGCAGCCCGGCTAACAAACTGAGCTAACATTAGCAGATAAATATTCATTGTTTCAAATTGAGGGCTCATCCGGGATTTGAGACCAACAAGCCACTTACCAACAAGTTTGCCTAACAAACTGAGCTAACATTAGCTAACAGCAGCTAACAAACTGGGCTAACATTGGCTAACAGTAGCTAATAAACTGAGCTAACAGCAGCTAACAGCAGCTACAGTTGTCAGCAGTTTACTTCACTGTCCATCAGGAAACTCTGTAAATCACAGAGAGTTGAGGCAGAGCAGCCGGAGGACATCAGAGGGAAAACCAGAAAACATTTTCTCCATAAAATATGATCCAGTTTCACCAAAATCAGTGAAATAGTTGGTGGTGTGTGACTTAGTGCCGTAAAGCGTTACGTACTTTTTATTTTGCTATCGATCTATTCACATTTAATGACAGAAGGCCAAGAATATTTATTGGGGTGAAGACAAAGACAAGTTTTATTCTCATTTAGCTGATTCGATAATAAAACAGCAGGTTTTAACTAGAGTATTGTCTGTTAGTAATTCTAAGAAAATAAAATGGGGCCTAACATGGAACCTTGTGGTACTCCAACAGAGATCGGTGCAGTTTTTTGTCACGCTTGAATTAACGTGAATTTTGATCTGACAAAGTGAGATTTTTTGAGATTTCTAACCACTGAAACCACCAAAAAAAAAAAAAAAACCCGAACCTGCAGCTCTGAAACAGCGGGATTCATACAGTGAACAGATAGATGACTGAGATCTACTTTTTCTCATCATCTTGTCAGTATCTCATCACAGTTCTCATCAGTTTTTACAGCACAGTAACTTTAGCTTTGGTGCTGAAAACAAAGCTGTTCCTCAAAATCTGACCTTTAGTGATCCGAGGGTGAAATACCCAGTGAAGGGGTTTTAACAAAGTTCTCTTACTTCCTCTTCTTAACCTTTTCTTTATTGGTAGAGAACTTATTGTCTTTTTTTTTCTTGTGTTCTCACTGCGGTCTTTACAAGCACACTGATTGATTGACTGAGTATTTTTCTGTCTGTTTGTCCAACAGGGAGCTCAAGGAGAGCAAGGAGATGCCGGAGTACCAGGGAAACCAGGACCAAAGGGCCTGCAGGGCCAGACTGTGGGTCCACACGACATATTTAACCTGCAGATCAGTTATTAACTAATATACAGACAATATTTGTCTTTTATTAAATATCAGACCTCACCAGAAAAAGTGATTCATCAGATTAAATAGTTTTTTTGACGGCAGGATGAGTTGGATTTGTCAGATACAAACAATTTTAAGTTGGAAATAAACTAGGTGACCTGGAGAGTGAATGAAGACAAGGAGCCCTGAACTGATTTCTGAATTGTTGAATGATTGTCTCCTGGAAAACTCTCAAAGTTGAAGTGTTGCTGTATATCTACGTTGTGCGTTTTAGTTAACGTGACGACTGATGGGACTGTTTTTTTGTTTCCTCCAGGGCGCCAAAGGTGAAACAGGAAGTGATGGTGAAAAGGTGAGTGTTGAAGATCGATGACACCGACGCCAGAATAAGATAAATGTATTTACAGCGATTATAACCCAATAAATATCATATACAGTGTAACACATGATGAGCATTTAGGGCACTGAATGAGCACTAGGGTTGCAAAGGGGTGGTAAATTTGTGGAAACTTTCCATGGGATGTTAAGATGGGGAATTTTTGAAATATTCCAAATCAGAAACTCCATGGGAATTATGGAAATTGGGGGTAATTTAAACAAACTATCAGATCCAAACATAAATATAAACATTATAAATAATATTATGTAGTCCACGAGCTCAAATGTGTGTCTTTAATAGTCTCTGTGTGCTCTGGGCTCTAAAGTGTGGTCCAGGTACAGAAATCACCTGTGCAGGTAGGGGGCGTGGCCTCAATAGCCCTGCAGTAAGCGGTGTGCTATGTGCATGTGACTGAGGAATAGCAGATATTCAAGTGTACCTGCATGAAATCTGGTTGTTTTAGTCAAGATTATGATAAAATATATTTTCCCCTGTTAAGAGCCAACCTTCAATTTTGTAAATTCCCAGTTTATTCCCGTTAATTCCCATGTAAAGTTTCCAGTTTCCATTTGCTTTCACACCAATGAGCACTGAGGTACTTAAAATATGTTTTAATGGCAATACTTTTGTACTTTTAAATGTTTTTTTTACTTGTAACAGAATATTTCTAAACTGCAGTATTGCTACTTTGACTGCAGTGAAAGATGAGTACTTCAAGGCCGTGTGATAAACACTGAGGGGCTCCCCCGAGAAATCCAGAGTTCCACATAATCTGAATTAGAATAAAAGTGTAGTAATAAGAGCTGACTCTGAGAAACCAGACTGAAGCGGCTCAGATTCATGGCGGGAGTTTCCCTCCGTCTGCTGACTTCTCCTTTTAGGCCTCGCCGTACCTGTTTCACCAGCTGCTTGTTTACTATCAGTCCGCCTGTATTATTATACAACACAAGGAAACAGTCAGGTGTTGTTATTGTTTGTCTGAATCTTCTGACTATAACTGACTTCCTCTTTCATCACGTTGGTTTTTTTTTTTTTCCAGGGTGCTGCAGGGAAGAAAGGCATTAAAGGTGCCAAAGGACAAAAGGTAATTATACCTGTTTACAGTCTGATGATGAAACACCTCCACACTCTCCATCTCACTTCCTCTTTCCACCCCATGCTGGGATTTACTCACTTGTTCCTTCTTCTTGTTCCCTTTCAGGGAAGCGCGGGTGACCGTGGAGACAAAGGACAGGTGGTTACTACTACTTACTTTTACACACAGATGGGAGAACAGCCTACATCTGATCTGTGATACAAGATACAAAACAAGAGTTGCAGGCATCGTACTTCTTCACTTTCTTGTAGTTTAGAGATAATAAACAATAAACAGGGTTAAAGAGGTTTAAAGTTGTAAAATAAAGTCGAACTTTGGCCCTCAAAAGTTCTTTTTAAAGCTTAGTCTTTAAACTTTATGACCAGAAGTATGTGGACAGTGCAGCATCGCTGCCATACGAGATAGTTAAAAGTTTAGTGGGTCCAACACTTGTCACAGTTCATCGCACAGACTCTGTGCTGAGCAGCCAAGTAGTTCTATGTTCTGTTATATTCAGTAGAAACAAACCGGAAACACTTGACTTGTTTAATGATTACACTCTTCTTCATCCTTCCTTACGTGTCTTCTTTCTGACAGCGTGGACCGAAAGGTGCAGTCGGTCGTAACGGCAGCCCCGGCCCCGTGGGACCTCCAGGCATCCCAGGTACCAGAGGAGAGCGCGGTGCGATCGGTGACCTGGGTATTAAAGGCCGAGCAGGAATCAAAGGAGCCCCAGGTCCCTCTGTGAGTATCAGTCAGTCATTAGTTTAAACCTGATTTTAAGTCTCAGCGGAGGATGGAACGATTCGTTAAAGTTGAGTTAAAGATAACCCGAGCCGCTCTCTGTCCTGCAGGGTCCTGGTCTGACTGATGAGCAGGTCCTGCAGCTCTGCAAAGGTGTGGTCACAGCTCAGATCTCCCAGTACGCTTCCTCCATCCGGGCCAAGTGCTCCCAGGGCTGCCCCATCAATAATCGCACACTAATCGGGCCCCCGGGAGCGCGAGGGCCGTTGGGATCTCCGGGCAAACCTGTAAGTCCGTCCTGCTCGTACCTCAAAGCTACAACAGTAGAGACTTTTCTTTGCAAAAACATTGCCCGTAAAATCGTATTAGAAGTTGCTCTGTGATTGAACTAATTAAAAACCCCACCTCTGCCTCCACCCATCAGGGTAAAGCAGGAAAACCAGGAGCCAAAGGAGCCAGAGGTGCTCAAGGTGACAGAGGACTGGAGGGACAGGAAGGAGCGCTGGGTAACAAAGGTAAGAACCTCCACGTGTTTGTGAGATTATAATCCAGACGGATTGTAGAAGACACGTCCTCAAAGTTGAAAAATGGACAGGCGTCAGGATGTTGCGGGGTGTTCCCGGTCTGCAGTTGTCAGTACTGATTAAAAGCCGCCCAAGGAAGGGAAAGCGGTGAAGCGGCGACACTGGATCATGGGCGGCCAAGGCTCATTGATGCATGTGGGGAGCGGAGACTTGCTGGTTCTGATGCTGACCTTCTGTTGCTGTTCACTGCCGAAGCCTCCAACAATGGGCAAGTAAGCATCAGACATGGACGGAGCACTGGAAGAAGGTGGCCTGATCGGATGAATCACATTTTCTTTTACATCACACGGATGGCCAGGTGCATGTGCGTCATATACCTGGGGAACACATGGCACCAGTATGCATTATGGGAAGCAGATGGAGGCCCTGTGATGCTTTGAGCAATGTTCTGCTGGGAAACTTTGGGTCCTGCCATTCATGTGGATGTTACTTTGACACGTACCACCTACCTGAGCATCGTTGATTCCAGAATGGTTTGAGGAACACAACGAGTTCAAGGTGTTGACTTGGCCTGGTCCCGCAGATGCTCGAGGCCTCGGAGCATCTGCGGGACGGAGACTTAACCTTTTTTGAAGTTCCCAGTTTGAAGTTGGTTTGTTTTTTCTTAACAGGTCCAAAGGGATCTAAAGGCCTCGCAGGTGTTCCAGGTAAAGGCCCACTGGGACTCGATGGACCACAAGGCCCCAGAGGTATGACACTCTTCATCTCCACACCGCCATCATGTAACTTAGTATCAGTCCAGGTTGTCGAAGTTGCTGCAGACAAGAACTGTATCGCGATGATTCATGAACTGCTGCTGGTTCCTTCGAAATGTGAACAGGGAAGTAAAAATGTCAAATATGATCACAGGATTTGTTTTTATTTGATTCTACTTTATGTCTCTGTTCAGTGGAGGTTCAGTGTAACGAAACTGTTGTTTCCCTTTAAACTTTAAAGATTTTACACAGAACCTTTGAGGTCATGACTGGAATTTTATAAGCTGGTTTTATATTACTTATTATAGATCACATCTCTGTTTTTAGGTTTATACATTTCACAATTTGCTCTGTTGCAGGTTTGCCAGGTAACCCAGCAGAACCCAAAAACGGCATGGAGGGTCCCCGAGGTCCCCGTGGCTTCCCTGGTGCAGTCGGTCAGTCCGGCATGCTCGGGATCGCGGGCGTTCCGGGATTCTGTGAGGCGCGGGACTGCAGCATTCATGCGCCGGTGATGCGCAAAGAGCAAGGTCTGGTGAAAGGACCCGTCAGTTCAAAAATGTGAACCTCTGAACATGAGCAACGAGGACCGCTGAGATTATAGAGGGTCTGAGATTCACCTGGGGACAACTTCAAGGTTCATCTCATTAAATTCCATCTGGGTTTAAATGGGACAAAAAATTTGATTTACGACAATAGTTTTTTTAAAAGCTGCGAAACGTCAGTGGACCAAGTATAGTACCGTGGGGTGCTCCGCTGGTGGGCAGGTTTGATAAGAAATGGGGAAACTGAAGGAATGAAACCAGAAAAGACTTTTCCATCTGAGCCGGACAAGGAACTTTTAGAGGTTTTGTACTTCGTAAAGATCCAAACACTTACAGTTCAGGAATAATTGAGCCTGACGTGTTGTAATTTGAAAAACACTAAATGATTCCCCACTGAATCCTTCATTCGGTTTAGATTTTGTTGTCTCCGGTTAAATAAACAAAAATAAAAAATGCTGCATGTAAATATTTTGTAAAGTATCTCAAATACATGTACTGTGTTCTGAAGTATGTTTCAGATAAACTGTCTGATGTTTGTTTTTTTTTTAAATCTGAGTCTTCAGTTTGTCAGTTACGACATGTTTAAGTGTTTGAAAGAGGTTGTACTTACTGAAAAATAATATTCACTAAAACTGAATATCGACTCAAAGCAGTAATCTGATTGTTTGTTTCAAAGGCGACTTAATCTTTCAGATTCATTCGAACTGTAAACTATTGAAAAGTCAAATAACTCATTTCTAATAAAACTCCATCCAAAGTACCGTCTTAAATAAAGTTTCTTTCAAAGTTGAAAACCCCTCGGACATCTGTAATTATACAACAAGTAGGTCTGACCGAGCAATCTGATTGGTCAGCTAGACTGAAGAGGAATATTCCGTTAGATAAAAACATGTTCATTTTGATTCCATCGATCTTTGTTTAATACATTTTGACTTTTGGACTTTACAACGCTGTGGAGTTACTGGAAATGTTTGGATCACCCTCCATCAGCTGTGCAGGTGAGTCGCTGATACAAAATAAAAGTGAAGTCCACAGACTGAGGAGCCGAATGTGTCCATGGAGAAATCTCTTTGTCAGCAGATATCTTCACGTCACTACAAGACTGAACTAGCAAAGCAGTTTAGTGTTTATATGTGCGATATTTACTCCGTTTGGGAAACTCCACGATCTCTGTAAGCTTTGACGGGACTAGAAATCGTCTCCGTTGCTAGGTCGTTACTAAGGCTCGGGCTAGAAATGGAGATCAGAACAGAAACGGCGAGCAAAGAAATGTTTATTTATATTCAAAACATGAATATCTTTTGATTATATATTTTATTCAAGTTGGTAATTGTTGTATAATTGCAATATTACACTTGAGGGTGAGCACTTCAGTGACGCTAATGGACTGAGGTGCTGCTGACCGTATCACTGTCGTGCCAATAATGACGTTAAAGCACACCCTCTCGTGTAATATTAGACATTAGATCTGTTGTTGGCTGAAAAGTCATTTTGAATTTTACATTGAAACATGCAACTAGATTTGAGCTGCAGAAGATCTGAAATGTGTTTTCAACAAATTTTAAACTTAACGGTAATAAAACAGGTGTTTTCTGATTAAGAAGCTCTCTGAATTCATTTGGAATATCAAGAGTTATTAATTTTAATTGTTTTAGTTTAGTAAAAACGACTCTACTACGTGACAGACACAAAATATTTGAATATTTGTGGATAAATAGGGTACCTGATTAAAATAAAACACATCAAAATGGCCGCTCGGCCCGGGAGTGTTGTGCTCCGATTCTGAAAAGAGCGGGAAAAAAGAGCGGGAAAACTTAACATGGGCGCTTATGGACGGAATGTTCGGAGCTAGAGTGGGGAGGGAGAGGAAAAATCTGTCCCAAAAAATGATTTTTAAACTGCTTCCAGCGGCACAAATTTCATTCTACAGAAATAATTTCAACATCAAATTGTAGGAAAATGTGAGCCGCTCGCTCACATTAAACTGCTGAAGCTGTCAGACTTATAGTTTTGGCTGAGTGAGCTCAGATGTGTCAGGATCACCCACCAACTGACCCATTTACTCCAATATTAACTGAGAGCAGACATTTCCAGAGGAAAGCAGATGCACCAGTTTTTTTTACCTCACTCTAACGGACACATTTTTTTAGTTTAGCCACACAAATGATATATCGACATGTTCAGCAAGACGTCGGGACGCTTGTAATCCTCTCTGTTCGATGATACGACCTACGGTTTGGTCATCGCGGTCTCTTGTTTGGAGGTGAACTCTCAAGGCTTTCTCAGCAGTTTCAACTGACGGACACGGCTGCTGTTTGTTGCTCTGCTGTGATTGGTCGGCTGCAGTGGAGCTATTTATAGTTGGTTGCCGGGCGGAAATTCACGAGCCTGACTTTGATTAATTTAATTGAAGTCTGTCTCTGAATCTACAGTTTGTGGTATTAAAACTGTAGGCCTACTTGTTGTGACCCGAGAGTGCGATGTGACATAGACCTGGAAACTGACTTGTTTGGCAGACCATTCATCACTTAGCACACACGTTAACAATTGGAATTGGAATTGATATATCCTGTCTTTTGGCAAGCTGTATCCTGTGTCTGCTTTAGTTTGCCGGGATTTGTTTGCGTTCTCGTTATGTAACCGTACCAATATAACATTACATTCAATTCTTGGGTGGGACGCAACGTGGCCTCTTAACCTCAGTACTAAATAAATGCTGGTAACTGGGCGAGACGCAGCGAGCATCAAGAGAACTTTACATCCGTCCTTTAGATCAGAAGTTTTCACTAAAAATCTGAAGTTTTGTATAAATGGATCATCAAACAACACATCAGATCATTTTAATAAATTATGAGACAGAAAATGTTCAAAAGTTGACATGTTTTTTTCTTTTATTCAGAAAAAGAAAGCATCAAGAAAACAGAAAGAAATGCTCAGAAGTTCCAGACTTTGTTTAAAATGACACATCACAGTATAAAATGAAAAAATAAAAAAGCAGTGCTGGTTTTATGTTCGTGATTCAGTAGGAGTCACATTATTTACTGAGAACTCAATTATTAAGAAGGAAATAAATATAGTGATATAAATAGTGAAGAAGGCACCGTTAATTACATGAATACACAGCTTGTACAGCAACTTTAGTGAGTCATTCAGAAGAGTACCTGTCAGTAAACGTCTGATTTTAATGATTTGAACGATTTGAAGAAGGTCAGAGGGAGTCGTGAGGCGGGAAAGAGCATCATCATCATCATCATCATCATCATCGGAGCTTACATCCTGAAAATGCCCGACCTATGATTTAATATTTTCTTTTGAATCATAGATTAAAAACTAAAAAACTAAATTAAACTCATTGAAGATGACTTAATTATATATTTAATAATCACATAAAGCTTTTGTAAGGTAAACTTGGTGAATCGGACCTGGACGTCTGAACACAATCAGTGTCAGATCAATTAATACTGCAATGTGTTTAATTAGTTTTAAGTGACAGCAGAGGCGCACAGCAGGAACAAAGCTAGAGTTAGATTTTAAAGAGAGTGTTGTGAAAATACTTTTTAGTATCATTACAGAGACAGAAATAGGTTGTGCATTTTTTGTCTTTTAAAAGTGCATAAACAGTTTTTTTTCTACATATATACATAAAACATTCATGGACACCGGTCCCTTAGCAGCTCAGGTGAGTCAGTTCTTCGGTACACAACGAGTTTAAAACGAGTACTTGGAAAAACGTGAATGGAAGCTCGTTAAAAATGCACACACCAGTGCAGAAGGCATGTTGGATGAGTACTCGAGTACTCGTTTGTACGTCAGTATTTGTTCAACGGGACACGGCGGAAGTTGCGACAAACTGCGACAAACAACAGTGGAGGAGGAAGGTGTGCGAGGAAGATGAGGGTTAAAGTGCCAAATGTAATGAACTGTTTAGCTGAAAAAGTTCATGTCGGCTAAAACAGACAGAGTACTCCCTCCAGATTCATAAAACTACAGCTGCCTTCATCATATTGTGTTTTTTATTGTAGTTTGTGCTTAGTTTAATCGTAGTACAGTACAGAACTCCCTGAACTCGAGTATGATGGTCCGATACCACGATCAGATGCTCTTTCCTGCTCCGACGTCCTTTGACCTTCGATACTGGAAGTTGATTTTTTTGATCCTATGAATTAAACCTTTTCAAAAAAGGTGTTTCACAGTGCAAAGATAAAGTTTTCGGTGCTTTCGTAACTGTAAGAAAATATAGAGATGAGACTGAATCTGAGAAATGGGATCCATGACGACGACGCCGTGACCACGAGCGTGTTGAACTGATTGTGAGTCGTCCCGTTCCATGTTTGAAGCTTTTACTGACTGGCATCAATCAATCAATCAGCTTAACAGACGTTGCTGTCTTGTAAACATCAAATTAGCATCTATCAGCTGGACGTACACATTATTAAAAAACTATTTTGATCCATAAAAATGACTTTTTTTTACTGTCAACAGTCAAAAAGTCAAGTGTTCTTGTGAAATGGCTAACGAGGAAGCTGCTGGATCTGCAGCGGTTGTGGTGAAAACCGCGAAACACAAATATAAGTTGTTGATATGTTTTATATTTTTTATATTTTGGCAGTCATATGTTGGCGATAATGCCCGCACGGGTGCAATTCGGCGGAGACGTAACGGTAAAATGTTATCGTAACTTCCGATAAGTTCACAACGGCTGAATACAGACTGTGCTTTTCTTTGCTCATAAAACATATTTGTCTAACTAGTTTCAATCCAGCATTGTTCAGTCATATTTACTAGCTTATCTTCTTCACTGACTTTGCATAGCTGCATTTTTTTTTTGGCACATTATTGGACCCTGCAACACGTTACGTTGGCAGTAACATCCACGTATGACGGCGCTACAAAAGCTCAGAAACTCCACAGAGGAGATAAAATGAGATTTTTGGACACAGCTGCTGTCTACATTTGACTAATTGTTACCGCTTTGGTGGTTCTTTTCCAAAAATCTGTATTAACCCGTTGAAATGTGGGTTGTTGAGCTGAGCACCATGCAAGCAAATACAAAAAACCGAGGGCCACTTCAGTTCATTCCAGTAAATACAGCCCTGAGAAATGATATGAAGAGAACTGATCATTTTTGTCACTGTACGCAAACAATAAGAGGCAAACACTTGTGCACAGTTCACCCAAGCAGTAGATAGTCCCTTATATAAATAGATTATTCCTGATTATAGATTATAACACTGTCTGCAAAGTGCTGCATGGCATGAGAATCTAAAAGCACTTAATAAATATCAATACTGTTGCCACTAAAAAGCTTTGTGCTGTGTTCACACAGCATGATGAAAGTGCAGACGAAGCAAAGGCACAGAGTTATCTCGTAGCACTCAGAGGTAGATGAGTTAGCAGACCAACTTCTTCACAATCAACGAGACGATCATCGAAGTCATCAGCAGCAGGCGGACGGATCCTGCAGCAACAACGAGAACATACATGTTACACTGACGTGACTACACGTTAGCACAGGCCAGCTGCTTCGTGAAATAAGAGTTTCATTTTTAACATCATCAGAAGGTCGGGGAAAGCAGGACACCGGGTAGTTACTATGGTAACAGCATAAAAAAACACGGCAGACGGTGAGTTAATGGTTTAGAGACGATCCCGTTAATTTAGGTAACAACGCGGCCTTCCCACTGCCGTCGCATCCAAGCAGGAACGCGAGGAGGATGTCACTGTGTGTTACTGTTTTACATCTGACTTTTGTTACCTGCGCGGCTGCAGACTTCTTTTTCAGACTACAAACCAAAAACAGAGAACACGGCGTGAGCTCAGCCTGCGGGATAAATCTGTGTTAAAGCTCCGTGTGATGACGGGGAAGAAGGAGGCTGGGCGGACTGACCGGGTCACGGAGACTTTTAGCTCCAGATTTTTTTGCACCGATTTTTATCTCAAAAGTTACAAAAACAGTGGCGTGGGTTTCTTTCACTAGAGGAGTTTATTCATGTTGAACTTTACCGCTGTAAAATAGAATTTCTTCACGAGACTTTGATATCAAAAATGTCGAATCAGATCAAAAAAGTGACACCCACCCTGATTTCCTGGAGCCTGAGAGACGGGGCACGGTTGGCTCCGGTACTGGATCTCCTCCTCGACCACGTTCATCTCCTGTTAGATGAGAGACAGAAGAGCAGAGGTTAGACCGAACCAAAGAGTTTCTTCAAATGGAGTCTAGTACAAGTGGGTGACCTACGTCAGTGCACACCATGACTCCCACGACGGCAGCACATTCCTCCAGCCTCATCGCTCCATCTTCGAGCTTCCCGCATGGATACGTGCAGCTTCTCGTCTCATCTTTGAAGAAGGCAAAGTTCTGCAAGAGACGAACGCGACAAACAGAAATCACTTCATGAACATCGACGAGATTACGCTGTGGAAATTACAGACGTCCTTAAAATATCCTAAACTTAAGAGTGAGACTTTTTCTTCATCTCGTCCACGTGCATGAAGACACGCATGCACAGAAAAATCACGTATGAACAGAGAGTCACTCTTTGCATCGTGGTTGTGCATGCAGGGTTATCTTTACCGTTCCGTTGGCGGTGAACGTGATCTCACAGTTCCTGTTGAATTCGAGTTCTGCTTCGCAGCAGGAATAATCGGAGACGCTCTGCATCACCTCAGAGTTACAGCTCACACACCTCACAGCAGCTGCTGAACACAAAGAAGAAGAAAATCAGGCGTCTCTCATCAGATTCAAATCCAAAAATCTGCTTTTTATCTCGCGTGCACCTCCACAGTCGGCCTGAAATCTAAACTCTGACACTCGACCTGTCGTGTTCTGACTTTGTTTATTTCATGAAGCAGCTTCTGAATCTGAGTCCAATCTGTCTGAGTCTGCCTAGTCTAACCCTAACCCGCAACAAAAGGCTGGAAAAGTATACGGCACAAATCAAAAACAACTGGAGGAGCATTTGACAGTTAATTAGGTTAATTGGCAACAGGTCAGTCACATAACTGGGTATAAAAGGAGCCTTTCAGAGAGGCAGAGCCTCTCAGATGTAAAGATGGGCAGAGGTTCACCAATCTGCGACAAACTACGTCTAAAAATGGTGAAACAATTTCAGAAAAATGTTCTTCAATGTAAAATTGCAAAGACTTTGAAGATGCCACCATCTACAGTGTAAAATATCATCAAACATTCAGAGAATCAGGAGGAGTCTCTGTGTGCAAAGGACAAGGTCAAAGGTCAAAACTGGATGTTCATGATCTTCGGGCCCTCAGACGGCACTGGATTAAAAACAGGCATGATTCTCGACTGGAAATCACTGCACGGGCTCAGGAACACTTCCAGAAATCACTGTCTGTGAACACAGCTCATCGTGCAATCCACAAATGCAAGTTAAAGCTGCATCATGCAAAGAAGAAGTCACATGTGAACATGATCCAGAAATGCCGGTGTGAGGAAAAATGGAAAACTGTTCTGAGGTCAGATCAATCAAATGGACGCTGTGTCCTGCAGACTAACGAGGAGAAGGACCGTCCAGCTTGTTATCAGCAGACAGTTCAAAACTCTTCATCTCTGATGGTATGGGGTTGCATAAGTGCCTATGTCATCAGCAGCTTACACATCTGGAAAGGTCCCATCAATGCTGAAAAGTATACAGAGGCTTTAGAGCAACATATGCTCACATCCAGACAACGTCTCTTTCAGGGAAGGCCTTGCATATTTCAGCAAGACAATGCTAACCCACACACTGCATCCTTCACAACATCATGGCTTTGCAGGAGAAGAGTCCAGGTGCTGAACTGGCCTGCCTGCAGTCCACACCTTTCACCTTCTCACTTCACAGACATTACAGACAGTTGTTAAAAGAAGAGTGGATGCTACACGATGGTGAGCATCGCTCTGTCCTAACTTTTTTGAGATGTGATGCTGCCATCAATTTCAAAATGAGCTGATATTTTCCATGAAATGATCAAATGTTTCAGTTGTAACACGTGATATGTTGTTTATGTTCTACTGGGAATAATTCATTCATTCTGTTTTTATTTACATTTTACACAACGTCCCAACTTCATTGGAATTGGGGTTGTAATATCTACTGTGTGTATTATGTCTCTTTTTATCTAGTGTACTATGGACCTTTAATCTTCTGAGTGCCTGTAATAAAGTTATTATATATCACAATAATACCTAATGAAGTGGCCGGTGAGTGTGTATGTGCTTGTTTATAACTTGTTTCTCCACCTTGTGTGTCTGTGAGCTGCTGTAACATCTGACTTTCCCCAGTGTGGATCAATAAAGTTTATCTTCTTATTATAAATACCCCGTAATGATCATAAAGCAATCACATCTGTCATAGTGGGGATTTCCTGACTGAGCTCATTTGTCTGACTGGTGACTGGAAACTACCTCTGGGAAATGTCAGGGGAGTCCCGCAAGGCTGCGTTTACACTTTCACTTTCGACGACACCACACTGCGGCACCCTGAATAATTTCCTCATAATGTCATATTTTTATATTAGCCTACATTATGACGTCCGAATAACATGTTACATAGTTAAAGTGTGAAACCGGAGCGGATCATATTTTAATGAAGCACCTGAGGCTAATAAAACAACCATGACACAGCAGATTTATGCTGATTAAAAGGTCCAACAAGCATAAATAAACATCATAAAATAGTAAACAAAAAAGACGTACTGTAATATGTATTTTCTATAAAAACGTTATATGTATATACACACGTTCCGGTCTCCCCTGTAAAGCAAAGCTGAACTTAATTAACAATTCCGTTAATTATAATTATTTGACTTTGCTGTCCACGTGTTTACCGGATCGCGTTAAAGCAAGACACATTTTCTAAATCCGCAGGATCCGCTCTTCAATTCGGCTTTTTTTTAATATTGAATTTGTCGCGGAGCAGCAGAGGGACAGACGTGGTTACAGTGTGAATAACTGAGCTGCTGTTTGGCCGTGCTGAATCGGAATGTGATGTAGCTCATGTGCATACTCACCAAAAATCACAAGAGAGGGGACTAGATGTGTTTTCAGGCTTGTCATTGTTGCAAACAGCCGAGCCGGAGCATGGAACATGAATGATGAGAGCTTTACCTGGCGAGGTGTTTCGGCTGAATGAATGACCCAGAGCGGAACAGAGAGGGCGGGGTGATGACGACGCAGCTTCCGTTTCTGTTTTCTGAGATATAAAACTCATGAAGCAGTGTGACTGTCAGAGAACCTGAACCTCGGTCTCATCTGCACACTATCATCATGGGTCCAGCTTTTGTGAACTTTTATCTGATGTTGTCGCTGTGTGAGTATTTTAAACTGTTCGTATATACATATATATATTTGTTTTATTTTAACGTGATTTCTGTTCAGTCTAACGTGAAAGCTGTTTAATGTCTACACACAGACTCGTTTCATAAATTAAATACTGTGTTGTCTTCCTCAGGTGTGTGTGTCGCTGTGGGCAGGTCTGTCAAACAGAGAGACCTGGACATTGTTTCTGTTTCTGGTGAAGACGCTGTTCTTCAGTGCACAGCTGACTACAAGGCAGGAGTCCAGTACAGAGCAGTGAGATGGTACAAGGTAAACAAACATTTCACCTCATGAAAAGAGTTTAACACAAAAATACTTTAATACTTTAAGCGCACAAGGCTGTATGAATACATGCACGTCCTCCTCTCATTGGCTGCTTTGAATCCAGATTAAGGCAGAATTTACTTTCTCTTTCCCTTCGTCTCTAAAAGTGCAGCATGTGTCATAAAATTGATAATAAATATAATATATGTAATAATAGCCTAATAGTTTATTCTGCTGACAGTAGAGGAAGTAGTTCAACAGAGGCGGGAGGAAGTAGGAAGTAAAACTACAAATAAAACCATGTAAAAATACTCCATTACAAGTAAAAAGTCAGAATCTTACTTAAGTGAAAGTATCAACAGTAAAATAATTATTGTTCTGTTTTTATCACTAATAAATACACAAGAGTATTTTAGATACTTTGTATATTACTGTAGTATTGCATTATATCATGTAACCTTAAAGTA
The DNA here is from genome assembly GCA_946959425.1 of Argyrosomus regius. Classification (NCBI taxonomy): domain Eukaryota; kingdom Metazoa; phylum Chordata; class Actinopteri; family Sciaenidae; genus Argyrosomus; species Argyrosomus regius. The sequence goes on from OX336884.1 coordinate 30,599,770, forward strand.
AATATAGGTGTCAAATAAATGTAATAGTAAAGTATGAAGGCAAATATTGTACATAAGTACTTGAGTAAATGTACTCAATTACTTTCCTCCACTGTACTGAAGTATTCGAAGCCTTTATTAATATATTTTCAACTTTTACAAGTGTGGCATTACTTTTACTTAGACTTATGTTGCCCAGCTCCTGTTCTGGCACGACAACGCCCCCCCATCAACGCCTGTCCAAAACACCAGTGGTACAAACACTAAAACTGAGAGTGGAGCAGTGAAGAAGTGTTGATATGAATGACATGAGTGTAAACATGTGTTGACGATGTTCTGATGATGATGTCACAGGTCCGAGAGCCTTCGTCTGACTCTCGTCTCAGCGGCCTTTTGCTGAAAGACCTCCCCAACGGCACGACGCAATGGTACGCCGGCGTGAAGCGCGAAGTGGAGTTCGTGGACGAGTCCCGCAACATCCTGCTGCCCAACGTGACTTGCGCTGACCGCGGCGTGTACGAGTGTCACCTGGCTGCACCTGTGGGAGAACAGAACCGCGAGGGGGTGGTCCTCCTCAGTCTGACAGGTAAAAGTCTATCAAAAACATCTGATACTGTGGAAGATGAAAGACCGCATGACGCACTGTAGACTTTTTGAATTTGAATCAGGGGACTTCCAGGCTCATATTTGGAGCACCTACTGTAGAAACATGAACCTTTTGCTCCGGGGAAAGAGCGTCGGTGTGATAGGTTGAGTCACCTATCAAGAAATCCCACTAAAACCCACTTCAGAAGAAGGAGAATGAAGTATCTTGTAGGGAGTGTACAGCTAGATCTTCTTCTACAGTCAGCTCAGTCGATCCTCATGGGATTACCTATTTCTGCTGAATGTGCCTCAGCTCAGCTGATTCTGAAGCTTTTAAAGTATACAACAGAAACTGAATGTCCTAATGAAGACGTGACTAACCTTCGTTTCTATTTTCATTTTCATCCAGATTGTCCCGACAGTCCCACAGAAAATCTGACAAATGACGAAATGGCCGACGCGTACATGGTTATCGTGGCCACAGCAGTGCTGATGTTGGCACTTGTGATCTTCAGAATAAGCTATGTAAGTCATGGAACACACACACACACTAATGCTTGAGAAGTTTGTCCACAGTTTACTCAGTGATCAGCTAAATGTATTTTTTCCCTCCTCCCCGTGTCTCCACCACAGGTTAGTTTGAAGAATACCCTCAAAGACAGAAGCGTCACAGTGAAGAAGGAAACTTTACTGGACGCGCCGCTCAAACCGCTCGCCAAAAAGGACTTAAAGCTGATCTATACTCTGGGTCCAAAGGTGTCTAAACCGGCCACACTGAAGCACATCTGTGTTTGAAGACAAACACGGCGCTGAAGGAGGAAGACTACCGACGCGAATACCGAACGTGAATCCACAGAACAGCTTCTTTAAAATCTTTTTACTTGTCCTCATTTTGCACCAATCCATAAAACAGTTTGATCAGCGAGAGCAGGAGGACCAAGTCACGCCTCGTCACCGCGGCACTGAAGGTGAAGACCTCCAACAGAAGACCAAAAACAACTCATGTTTGGTCAAACTCCAATCACAGACTTTTAGTAGATCGGGCTGAGGACAGGGACGGGGGTTCTTGAAGAGCTGAATCAGATGTGGACGCAGAGCGGGCTCGATCAGGAAGCAGTGCAGTCCGTCCGGAGGTAAAAGCGGGCACTCATAGGTTGGCGTGGTCCTTGAGCAAGACACTGAACACCCAACAAATTGCTCCCAACGATGTAAAGTCAGCACTGCGTGCTGGCTGCTTGCGTGAGTCAGATTCGTCTGCAGTTTTCTGCAGAGGCGATAAAGCACCTTAAAGTGAGCCGATACACTTTACTGAACTTCACAGCATCAGGAGCAGAGAAGGGTCATAAAAAGTCGACGAAAGTAACATAACTCAAGACGCAGAGGTGTGCATGAAAAAGGCGAGTAGGTGGATGTTGAGTTGAGGTGATTTGGGCAAACATCAACAGACATCAGATCTGCAAATCTTTCAGTCAGTCGCAGAGCAGTATAAAAGTTCTAAGTTAAAAGTTCCATAGTCTCACTTTAAGGTACTTTATCTGGAAGTTAGTGTCTCCAGGTATGACACAAGTACGAAGTGAATGTCTTTAAAGCTGCACACACATAGAGGGGTTTATACACACTCTATGTTTACGAAGTTCTCAACTTTTAAACAGATATGTATAAAGAAATATGAGTTAAAGGATATATATGTATATACAGTGGTATATGAGGTCATATCAGGACATGTGGAGGCGTTAAAGTTCAAACTGTGACACTTTCAGCTGCAGCGGCCTTTAAAAAACGAGAAGTGAGAAACACACGTCTGTTTATGTTTTTATGAAGCTTTATTTTGAAATCCTCACTGATGACTACAATCTGGGGTTTTCCCAAAGATGCTCTACGTCTAATCCTGCTGTAAACGTGTCTTTAAATGTTGTTTTGTCCAGACTTATTTTGAATAATGTGAAACTAAAGAACGGCTGAAATGTTCGTGTGTTATCGTGTGTGTTATATGTTATCATTTCTGCATTCCCAGCTTGTTGAAACTGCATGACAGTGACACACTGTGCTGTTTTTTCATTGATGACACAATAAAAAAAAAAAAGTTTTCATCACTCGGAGACTAGTTTGATTTTGCAGGTCGAGCTGTCCAAGGCTCGTTCTTCCTCACCTGTCCTCCACACTTTATGGTCTGTTGATGTATTTTGGACCACCGCTGCCTGTTTGACATTTGAAAACATCAGACTTGTCTCCTGTCGTTTAGTCTAGGTGGTAGAAAAAGAGACGTTAGACTGCTGCAGAGGAAAGAATGAAGGAGGAAGTTTTCAGGTTGATTCCGAGGTCTGCTGTGACTGTGATGAAGTTCATGATAAAATCATAACAGTTAAACAGTCGTCAGTTTATCTGTTATTTATGTTTGTGGTTGTGTGTTATGAGAGGAAATCATGTGGGCATGTGTGTGTCAGGGAAACTTTCATGTATGGGGGAACTCCTGTTGTAATCTATTCAAGTCAGAACTCAAAAAAAAGAAAAGTTAACAGACACGTATCAATCAACCAATCAAACTTTATTTGTTCAGCACTTTTCATACAAGACAAAGTGCTTCACACAATAAAACCCCGACACCCTACACCCACTCCCAGCACCAACACCCACCTCCACCCTATTATAAAAAGGCACCATGCAAACTGAGGAAGCACCATCTCTACACCAGAGGCAGGTTAAAAACTCTAAACTAAACTAAACTAAACTAAATAAAATAGAATAAAAATAAGAAGGTTATGATATAAATATATATACAAATAAATAAAAGCGAAAGTGGTGTAACAGATTCGCTCAAGTAAAAGCCAAATTAAAACATAAGTCTTAAGTTTGTTCTTAGTAGTGACTGTAATGAAGAGAAAAATCTGTGTCATCGTCTGTTTTTTGCCGTATGTGGCGTCAACATTATGAATTATTCAGCTCGCTGTATGTCGCATATTAATGCAGATGACAACAAAGCATGTGGAGCTCATACGATAACTGCTGTTTGCCTCCTGAGCGCAGTCCAACCCGTCATCCTTTACTGTTCAACCTGCTTCTTCAACATGCTAAACATGCTGACACGCATCACACGCCACGCCTCCAAAATCACTGGTGTCCACATTATTATAGACATATACACATATAGCTAGTTAATGATTTACTGCTGCTGTGCATCTGTGTCTCTCTATCTCTATCACAGGTTCCACTGCTACTGTAATCATTTTATCATTCATTGTAATTGTACAATATGTTTGTGTTCATCTGTTCTGTACACGTGACATCTATTGCACGTCTGTCCGTCCTGGGAGAGGGATCCCTCCTCTGTGGCTCTTCCTGAGGTTTCTTCCACTTTTTTTCCTGTTAAAAGGGTTTTTTGTGGGCAAGTTTTTCCTCACTCGAACCGAGGGTGTAAGGACAGAGGGTGTAAGGACAGAGGGTGTCACTCCCTGTACAGACTGTAAAGCCCTCCGAGGCAAAATGTATTTTGTGACTTTGGGCTATACAAATAACATTTGATTTGATTTGATTTGATTATAGTGATGGGAAGTTCAGTTCTTTTTAGGGAGTCAGATCATTTGACTCACCGAGAAGAGCCGACTCTTTCGACTCCCAAACGACTCTTCATGTTACCACGTATACCTTTTTATAATTCAGCCATATTTAGCGCTGTTTTGACTTATGATTTGTATGTGTACACATGTATCACTTAAATTATTCAACACATCCTTTGTGCTGAAGTATTCAAAAGTAAATTTACATTTTCTAATATCAATAAATTGCTGTAGCCAATTGTTTTCATTACATTCACAGACCCTTGTAACTCTGAAACCGCCCAATGAATGCACTAACCTCTCTGCTACACAAAGCAGATAGAAACACCTATAAAAAGCTATTGACTGATGGATGCACAGTCCTCATGTGTTTGTGAAGGTCTTGTGAAGGTGTGTTTTCACGATTATTAAAATGCGTCCAAATGCTGCTTCTTTGTCTACTATCACTCGCTGGACCACCACCCCTCCCCATGCTTGGTGGTATGATGCTTGTCTATCCTCACGTGATTGGTTGCACCATCAAGCATGCAGTAATGTCACTGCATGCATGGAGCACAGCTCGTAGCGCACCGTATTACTATACCGGCTCGCGGACGGGAGTCGGCTCCCAACATTCACGTAAAAGAGTTTGCTCGTTTGCGACAGACACATCACTACACTTTCTCAGACCTCAACAATAAAGCACACAGAGCTCACTCAGTATAGTACACCCCCTCACCCCAGATTCAGGTCCCTGGCCTGTAAATGTGCTCGCCATGGCAGAGAGTTTTTGTACCTTCCGCCATAGCATCTCTCAACAAAGCACCTCAGTAACCGTCACAGGCAGGAGCTATGCGTACGAGATAGGGAGGGATAGACGTGCTGCATTGAATGTCTATTCTCGTGGTTATGTTGTGGTGTTTCTATGTATCTGTGTATCTACGTATGTATGTTTGAGGCTTTGTACAGATTGGCCTGCCGGAGCAGCCCTCCACCACCCCGGACCCGCATGGCGTTTCGCTTCCCTGTTCGCAAGCCGGTCCACCATCTTCACCTCACCTGGAGAAAAACACAGAGAAAGTTTGAGTGTTTTTAACGGATGCCACCTGTAGCTGCTGTTAGCTAATGGCAGAGGAGGACCAAGCCTGAAGAGGACACTGACGGAGGACGGTCAGGTTTTCCTCCAGATTGTGGAGCCACTGGTGCTGGTGTAATATTCCTATGTCATAGTTTAATGTTTATGGATCTGTGCCTCTTTCCACATATGAAATATCAGAACTGGAACACAATGAAAGATTTTTAACCTCTCAAAGTTTAAAGTTCCTTTACAGTGACCAACAGACTCAGTGTTGAGATGTTTTACTAAAAGCAGAAATATCCTGACCTTTAGTTTCTAGTATGGGTGAAGCCCCCAAACTGCAATCCCACAATGCAGCTTGTTAACTTTTTCAAAGGCTGTATTCATGATAAGAAATCTGACCTTCATGCGTGAAATCGGTGGAGTTCCCCTTCAGCTAAAACGGGACCACTTGTGTTTTTTAGATTTTATTTTTGAACCCTGCTGCTTCCTGACTGTCTTTAAACACACCGTAGGTCATTTGCTGCCCCCTGGAGCGGCCTCACAACAAAAGCTGTAGATGTTGATGATGTTGTGGTATAGTGTGGGATCATGGGAGTTGTTGTCCTCATTGTTAAAGACATGAATCGGGTGGACGAGTTAATTTATTAAAGTGTCGCTTGATGTGCAAGTGGTATATATTAAATTGTTCATAGAGGCTGCATGAGCTTCATAAAATGTGTGAGGTTCAGGTGGAAATTCACCACCACCATCTACAGTATGCATACGAGAGCTATGTGCGTCTCCTCTGACAGGAAACGCCTCAGGCCTGAATGTGAAAGTTAAGCGTGGTGTGCATTTTTTTCTTTTCTCATCAGCGGGAACTTTTCAAAATAACATTTCCTGTAAAACGGAGACACAAGCGGAGAACCGGTATTACAAGAAATCAGGTCACGACTACATCCATGTTTTATACAGTCTGTGGGGATCCATCTGTCTGTTCTTCTTCTTCACTGTCAGTCACCTTCAGTTCAAACTCAACTTTATTTGTCACTTTAACTACGAGAAAGCAGCTCAGTGAAATAAACAGGGTGAATGCTGGGAGTTCATTTAGAGCACATGTTCAATGAAAACATGAATACTTGCTGCAGCGTGTCGATGGTGTTTCACTACAAGTAGTACTGCAGTATCTCGTCATATCAGTTGTGTATGTTGTGAAGAAGGTATCACACAGCAGAGGCTCATTGGACTGAAGGTCAATATTAAAAAGTGTTCACATGTAGACTGTCGTCTGTAATTCAAATAAGAAACAGCAGGTGGAGACACACACCTAATACATAAATCCTCTTTATTGACTCAGAGACAAACTAAATGTTGTTTCTTCATTGAATCTCACATATGTACAAGAAAAGAATGACTCATGTCCTTATTGATTATGATCACACAAACTAAAGTCATCATGAGCAGTGATAGCCTCCATGGCTAAACAGACACAGGAAGGAGCGCCACCTAAAGAAACTCAAACATTTACACAACCACCAATGAGAAGAGGGCAAAGTACTGCCCACAGTGTTTGATTGACAGGTGAAGAAATGCCACAACAATCAGCTGTCAGCAACAATGATGGAAACAAAACAAGTTGAAGACATGAAACACAGAATTTAACCCTTAAATGACTTCTGTCTATTTCACTTTACACAACTCAGCAGTGACTCCATAACCTGAAGGAATAAGTCCAGCATAGAGAGGCTGAGTGAACGTGGTCTGGACTCTGTGGAGGAGAGTCATGGTTTTAGAGACGCTGTAGAAGGACAGAATACCTGCACTGTGATCCAGGTACACTCCAACTCTGGAGGGCCGAGGACCTGAGACGGGAGTTTGGACACTGTTGTAATAAAAGTAATAACTGTTTGTGTTACAATTTAACCTCCAAGATTTGTCATTGAATCCAAATAAACATTCGTCTGAGCTCCCTGCTCTGCTGATATTCTTGTATGTGACTGCTACAACAACTCCATAACCTCTCCACTCCACCTCCCAGTAACAACGTCCAGTCAGACTCTCTCTACTCAGGACCTGAGCCCAGTCAGTGAATCTGTCTGGGTGACTAGAATAAGACTGTTCTTGTTCCATAAATGTCACTTTCCTGTTCCCCTCAGATAATAACAGATATGTGTTTGCTGTGTTTGGATCCAGTGTGAGTTCACGTGAATATTTTAAGAACTCAGCTCTGGTCTTGGGCTCTGGTTCTGGTCCTGACAGTGAAACATGGACTTCAGTCTCTATCAGTGAGATGTTTGTCCATTGGTCCCTCAGAACGTCCTGTAGTTTATCTCTGAGCTCTGACACAGCAGCTGTCACATCCTCAAAGTACCTCAGAGGACGGATATTGATGCTGGATGAGTCTGTAGATTGGCTGAGTCGTGACAGTGAGGGGTAGTTGTGTAGAAACTGGTTGTGGTCCTCTGTGTGTGAGAGCTTCTTCAGATCAGCGTCTTTCCTCTTCAGCTCAGTGATCTCCTGCTCCAGCTTCTCCTGAAGCTCTTTGACTCGACTCACTTCAGTTTCCTGCTGGGATCTGACCTGCTGCTTCACATCAGACCTTCTTTTCTCCATGAGACGGATCAGCTCAGTGAAGATCTTCTCACTGTCCTCCACTGCTTTATCAGCAGAGCCATTGATAGCCTCCACCTCCTGTTGAAGCTCCTTCACATCTTTCTCTCTGTCCTGGATTCTCTGCTGGATGTTTTGTCGACTCACCTCGAGCTCTCTCTGCCTCTCAGTCCTTTCTGCTGCAGCTGAGACTGTGTCGTGGCCTTTATGTTCCTCCACAGAGCAGAGATAACAGATACACTGCTGATCAGTACGGCAGAACATCTTCATCACCTCACCATGACGAGGGCAGATGTTCTCCACATCTTCAGGTCCAGCATAGCAGTGATCAGCAGGAGCAGCTTGGAGTCCAGTCTTCTTCAGTTCCTCCGCTAAAGATGCTAATATGGTGTTTTTCATCAGGACAGGCCTCGGTTTGAAGGTCTGCCTACACTGAGGGCAGCTGTGGATTCTCTTCTCATCCTCATCATCCCAGTGGCTTTTAATACAGTTCATGCAGTAGCTGTGTCCACAGGAAGTAGTCACCGGCTCCTTCAGTAGATCCAGACAGATCGGACAAGAGAAGGTTTCCCGGTCCAGTTTATTTCCTTTCTGCGCCATTTCTCCTCTCAGTGTCGACGACTGTCTGAGTTTCACTTCCTCATAGCTGAAACTACTTTGAGCTCTGATCTAAACAACATGCGGCCTGTCAGCTCTCGCTCTGCACCATGTGTTGGTTCCACCCATCTTCAAACTGTAGATCTGAGGGGGAGGGAACAAGGAAACACATGAACAGAGTGGAGCTGGCTGTGTTTGAGAGCAGGAAGAAGATATGTAGAGTTAATACACTTTGATAGCTGTGAAGAAAATAGTTCATGTTAAAGTTTCACCTGGAAATGAGTCCAAAAGAAACCAGAAGACTTTTCTAAAACACGGCTGATCTGAAGGTGAAATAAAGGTAAATCCTCCAGTCAGTGACAATCATCAGCCAAACAAGCACTAATAAAGGCGATCATTTCATCTTCTTTATCTTCAATGATGAAATCCTCGACTGTCTGTGTAACCGGCTAGTTTCGGACGTTGTCTGCGTTGTGTTATGATGAAGAGGCCCACACCAGGATATCTTTGGAGGCGATCTCCGTTTATTCTGACGAAAGGGTTCAAACAACAACAAAATCCTCCCGTCAACCGTCATCAACCTGAGCTCCTACACAAATTAATACAGAAATATATTAGCGTACTACACAGTGAGTTTAAGCTAGCAAGTGAACCGGACATGTCAGGTAATTAAACTATTAAAACCGATTTTGCATAATTATAATACTACATATTACTGTTATAACTGCTGTATAATTGACTCTGTTACATTCACCCCCCTAGAATTATGCAAAATTCTGGGTTGTAAAACAATCCACATTTACAAACACACTGGCCATTGAGAAAACACACACACAATAAAGTCGAATGAACCAGCAAAATGAGCTTCCTATCTAAAGGATAAGAGAATTAGAGATCTGCCTGGCGCCCAGCAAGAACTCATAATACTCAATAGACAAAGTGAGGTGCCTTATACACCACACATACTCAGGCCAAATAGTAAATGTAAATAAGACAAGAAAAAAAACTGTTTCACACAGCAGCATAATACTATCACAACATAAAGAGTGGCCCAAGAACACACCCCAAAAAGAAACACATGTAGCAAGTATCCCTGACTCACACATGAATAACAGCATGGGAGCTTGGCTCAACCCCTAGAATAGACTCAAGTTGTGCCATGGACTCAATCAAACGGCACACTGGCCTAATGACTCTGCCAAATCGTGAGGTAAGTTGGCTATCTCCATTTGATGCCTGGGGCAGATTGGAACGGGCAGGTGATGGTTGCGGTGGGGGAGCAGGGACAGCTGTTGGGGAATCCACAGTGGTGACAGGACCATCAGAAGCAGGGGAGGGCACCTCAGAGGGAGGTGGTGGACAGTCTGAATCAGGGGACTCATTAATGGAGGACTGCTCACGGACCCATGAGGCGGTGCGGCCATCATCCCAGTCGTCAACACTCGAGAGGGAACCAGCAAGAGATGGCTCACCTGTTGCAGCTGCAGTCTCCAATCCAGACATCCCAGTCTTGTGCCAATCAGACGTAGGAGGAGCATTGGTCACGCCAGAGGCAGGCATGGACACAGGAGCAGCATTACCATCCAAGGCTTCATCCAGGGGCAGGAAGTTGACCTGGAGCAGCAGCTTCCGGTGAACAACACGTTCATTTCCCTCCTGATCCCTGATCCTGTAGATATGCAGCGCAGGTTTTGAGGCCACCACGGTGTAAACAACAGGCATCCACTTGTCAGAAAGTTTACATTTCCCCCTGACGCCTTTGTTTGCCAGCAGCACCTGGTCACCGAGAGACAGAACCTGACCTTTGACCCGTTTGTTGTACTGGTCACACTGATGTCCCTGCTCAGCTGTGCAGTTCTTCTGAGCCAGTTCCATGGCACAATGCAGGTCTTCCAAAAGGGACTTCACGTAAGCATCGTAGCCACACACAGTCACATCATGGAGTACGTTCTTGAAGAGAAGGTCAACCGGCAGCCTAGGGACCCTCCCGAACATCAAATAGAAAGGCGCAAACCCGGTGGTCTCATGAACAGTGCAGTTGTATACAAAGGTCATAGTCTGGATCATTTCTGTTTGGAACGAAGGGGTAGAGATCTCAACATGTTGCCTAGGGTGCGGTTAAACCTCTCTGTACCTACGTTCCCCATCGGATGATATGGCGAGGTATGGGACTTGTCAACCCCTGACAACTTCCAAGAGCTCAGCAATCAGCTCACTTTCAAAGTTTGCTCCCTGGTCGGAATGGAGGCGCTGAGGGAAGCCATAAATGCAGAAAAAGCTGTCCCACAGTTTCTTGGCTACCCTCTTGGCAGTCTGGTCCTGACAGGGAAAAGCATGTGCCAACTTCGTGAAGTGATCGGTGATCACAAGAACATCCACAGACTTGTTTTTACTGTCTTCAGCTGACCAAAAGTCAACACACACGAGTTCCAGAGGAGCAGAGGTCTTAATGCTCTCCAGTGGGGCCCTTGCAGAAGGCTCAGGGGTCTTGCTGAGGACACATCTGTGGCAGCTCTTCACATGATTGCAGACGTCCTTCTCCATATCATACCAGAAGAAACGCTGGCGAGCCAGAGAAAGTGTGCGGGGCCCTTGATGACCAGCACGATCATGAACACCAGACAATGCATCTGCCTTCAAGGTCTCAGGTACGACAAACTGAAACCTCTTCTGCTTGGTCAAGGGGTCCTTTGTGACTCTATAGAGGATGTCGTTCAGGAGTGCCAGTTTATCCCACTGCTTAAGGACTCTCAGAGTTGGCTGACTCTCATTGCAGTGTTCACGTCTGGAGGGCCTGCGTTTCCTGTCAACATAGTGAGCAACCCTTGAGATGACTGGGTCCTGTTGCTGGTGTGACTGAAGGTCAGTGAGAGACAGGGAAGGTAACACGTCCTGGCCAGGAGGCACTTCTTCTGTGCCAACTTCAGGTTGATGGTTCTGAGACGTGAGAAGACTGTCTCCAGTCGTTTCAGGGCTTCCTCTTCAGATGGAGCAAAGACGAGGGAGAAGAGTAGGTCATCCAGATAACAGAGGAGACTGGAGAAGTTCAAGTCCCTGAAGACACTGATCATCATCCGCATAAAGGATGCGGGACTGTTGCACAGGCCATGGGGGAGTCTGTTGTACTCGTACAGGTCTAACGGTGTCGTAAAGGCCGTGTACCGCCTGTCAGACTCATGGAGGGGGATGTTATAGAACCCCGATGTGAGATCCATGGTGCTGAAAAAGGCGTTTCCACCAAGGGCGGCAAGGCAGTCAGCTTGGTGGGGCAGCGGGTGGGCATCCTTGACGGTCTTGGCATTAAGCCAGCGAAAGTCAGTGCAGATCCTCAAGTCTCCTGACTTCTTCCAGACCAGGACCAGCGGTGAAGCATATTCACTGACTGACTTACTGATGATACCTTTCAACTCCATCTCAGACAGCACCTCTCTTAGTTTATGATAGTGAGCTGGAGGGACACGCCGATAGGGTAGCCGGAAGGGGCGATCATCAGTGAGGTGAATACGATGTACAAACTCCTTCGCCGCCCCGCAGTCCAGTTTGTCCTTCACTGTAAAAACGAAAACTTAAAATTGTTGATCTAATTATGATTTCTGTGTAAGATGAATATAAAACATTAAGTATCCATGTCAACTTTGCAATGTAATTTAATCCAACCAACAATGTTGAGTTTTGGGTCAAGAGTTGGGCTCACTGTAGTATCTTTGTTAGCAAGACACACAAGTTTAAGTCAGACTCGGTTTGAGGCTGGGCCAACTACAGTGGACATGCGCATTTCGACACTTTGGAAAAAACGGGGTTCCTAACAATTTTCAGGGGTTTTTATATTATTATTTTGGGGTTTTGTTGTTATATTAGCAAGAAAGCTAGCTAGCCTCTTCAACCCGAAAGTCCCCCGTACGGGGGACAGCGTGAGATGCATGCACAACACAGACGACCAGCGTCTGCTAGGAAGCACCAGTCCTAACATGAAGCATACCAAAATGACGGGGAGAAACTCAGCTAAAAGCCTCTACTAAGCATTGCCACCCAAACGAAACATAGTTCAAGTTGCGGTAAATGTGGCTATGAACCATACAACTGACGTATATTTTTGAATGAATGCTAGCGAGTTAGCTTGTAGTTGACTACCCGGTAGCAAACTAGTGTTGCTAAGCGACGCATACACTTAATCACGTGACGTCGCGCTAACAACAACAGTCAGATAACTCGGTGGTGGAGATATTGGAAATTAACTTAGGTTGTCATCTTTAGCTGTAACAGTAACATTGTGCACTGTGTTACTGTAAACTCAAGCTGTCAAATTAGCTTGAACAGGTGAAACAGGTCTCCAATCTAGCGTCAGGTAAAGTGTTGATATTAAGATATTGAGTTATGTGGGCACTGTACATTTGAGATGAATGAGATGTATTTACTTTGAAATAATAAGGATAAAGACAATTAATTTGTTTGTAAGCTAATGCAGGGGTTTTCCACCCGCAAGCTCCGGGTTGTCGTCGCACACTGTATCTACATTGTACATTTTTCGCTAAAGCTAACTCCGGCTACCGGAGCCAACCGGCTCTCTCTCCATTTGCGTGCACACTCACTCGCTCTCAGCCCGCTCGCTCTCTCTCTCTCTCTCGCTCGCTCACTCACATCTTACGCACATACACACACATTTCGCCCTCTGTTGGATAAAAGCGGTAACTTTTTCTCACCTAGGCTTATAAAAACTAAAATGAAGCATTTAAATTTGGAGGGAAAAAAATTGATTTTGAACAAAAAAATTTATTTAAAAATCGTAAATCAAAAAATCCCGATACTTATGTGAATCGATTTTTTTCTCCCACCCCTAATACAGCATACACTTAAGCTGATCATCTAATGTTGGTAATACAATGACTTTGGATCTCACAGTACCTCATACACCCCACTTCAATCAGTCCACCTATTCCTTTAAAATCATCAGATAAACATGTGAACTCTGTTGAAGGGTGACACGAGTGATTCCTATAAACTCAACAGCAATTATTTACAGTAATATTTTAATTTGAAATAAATGTTTTAATACTGAAACGTGATTCTGCTTTTGTGTTCAACAGATCTGTGCAGAGTTCTACCCTGTCACCACCAAGGAGCTATTGGGGACCTTCAGGTCAGCCTCAGATGAGTACTCTACCCGCCTGCTGAAATTATACCGTGCCAAGACGGGTGCCATTGGTCAAGAAATGGAAAAACTCCTTGACCAGCTTGATCACCAGGTAGACTGATCACTTGAGATCAATTTAAATGTTTATTATTGGAATTTACATATCTGTGGCTCAGTCTCTAATTTTTAGGATCTAATTTTTTATTCTTAGGAGGCAACACCACTTATGTAATAATACAGTGTTGGTCACTTCTCTGACAAGTACTTTCTTTTTTTTTGGCGGGGGGGTTTCAGACATCTGACATTGGACTACAGAGAAGGAACACATCCCTGCAAGGTCTACCCCTGTTTCTTCACGAGGATTCAGAGAAGCTCTTCAGGACATGCTTGGTGAGTACAGTAGGAGGCTCAACATTTTTAGATTTATGGGATGGAATTGGTTCCTAATTTTTAATTTTCATTTATCTCTAAATTTGGCACCACCTTCATGTTTTTATCAGGAAACTGATCCAGATGACAGTCAGACAAGAGGACTCAAGATTGGTATCCTCACTGTCCTTGAAGATGATGGTGCCCCTACCTTGCTGTCCAGAGTCCAGAATATTGATGTTGTGTTGGAAGAGGACATTGTCCTCACAGATCTCCCAAACCTCCCCACTGCATTCGCCTTGCTGTTTGGCCTGCTCTATGCCTTGAACATCAATTTCCCCAAAGAAGACAGGTACACCTTTGAAGTGATCGAGACCATCTTTATGAAACTTTCCACCAACTGCACACAGCGTGTCAGGAACCTCAAAACCAAGCTTTTACTGTAAGTCAGCTAAAGCCTGACTAAAAAAGGCCATACTATTTCTTAAAGCGATATTCAACATTTTTTTTTCTTGTAATTAGCCTCTCAATCGAGATCTAGACAAGCAGATAGATATAATCGTTTAGACTGTGTGTGCATTAACAAGAAACAAACGTACGGTAGTAAACAGTAGGGATCGACCGATATGGATTTTTCAGGGCCGATACCGATACCGATTATTAATAACCAAGCGAAACCGATAGCCGATATGTAGAACCGATATTTATTTGCAGTAATAAATGTAAAAAATGGCCTTAACACCAGAGTTTTTCACTTATAGTTCCTTATGTATTATTATATTTATTTATTTAGAGAAATGAAGTCATATTCGGAATCTCAGAACATTAAATGTACACTCTTGTGCTTAAAACTGTATGTCATATTACATAAATAAGAATAAGGCACTTGGCAATTGTAAATGCAAACAATAAAGGCTACTTTACACACGTGAGTTGTAGACGCGACGGTAAATTTATTGATTGAAAAAAACTCGACGTGTGCTCGCTGCTTGACTCATTGAAATGGCCCATCATTTCCCTGGACTTTACGAGTGACCGGCAAACAGACGAATATTTAACATCTATTCTGTGTGATCATAGTGTAGTGAGAGCATGAGCGCTGAGGGAGAGGCAACTGAAAACAAACAAGGACACGTTAGCGTGTGGTGTTAAACTTATAGGCTATAATCACCTCGGGTGTTGTTTATTGATAAACCGGGAGCCGCCCCACGGGCTGAGACACGTTAGGAGATTAATTATTCCCACAAAGTAATGATAACCGTAAGGGTCTCCTATTATTATTGTGCGTCTGGCCCCAGCTCTAAAGCGGTCGCGGCAATTATAATGTAGCGGTGGGCCATCATTAAATAGCCTACCCCGTGTTGAAGTTGTGAAAAGTTTTATCTCAAGAGCCAAACTGCAGGTTTTCCTCCCTTATACTTGCTACAGGCAGTGGCACTGCATGTAGAAGCTTCTGTGTTGATTGATTGGCTACTTGGCACAAGTGAGACAGCCAATCAGTGAGGGCTGTGGGCGGGACATTGTTACACAGCCAAGAGAGTGGTGACTTCAGGCAGAGACGGCTGCATCAGAGCCAAAGGAGCGCGTTTTAAAATACATTCATTAATTTTATCGGTTATCGGTGAAAAAAACGGCCGATGCCGATGATCGCAAAAATGCAGAATATCGGCCGATATTATCGGCCAGGCCGATAATTGGTCGATCCCTAGTAAACAGGATTCACTCTGCTTGGTCATCAGATAAACTTTCCAACGGTGTAAACGGTCCTGTTTGCTTGAAGAAGACAACAAAATAAAATGTCTGTCCTTCTCCTCGTACATAGACATTTTATTTTGTTGACCTAATTCTTCCTGTTGTGCTGTAGCTGCGCTTTACTTCCTGTAAGTATTTGATTCAAAAATAACATCACTCGCTAATTTGACTCTAAAAATTACATAACTGGTTAAATAAACCAATCACAACAGGCAAACAGGACTGGGTACACCATTGGAAAGTTTATCTGATGACTAAGCAGAGTGAATCCCGTTTACTACTGCTCATTGGAGTGAAGCTAATTAAACTAAAAAATGTTATCCTCTTGTCTGGATCAGGGTTGAGAGGCTAATAACCAAAAGGAAAAAAATGGTAGGAGCATCGCTTTATGTTGCTTTTGGCTACATGCAGACATGCATGGCAAACTTTTTTGTTTTGTTTTTATCGGTGTTTTATTCAGTTGGATAATTCTGCCCAATTTACAATGTTAAATTGTATGCCTTTAACTGGCATTGTTTTTTAAAATTTTATATTATATAAACTGTTGTGAACTGCACAGGTGCTTTTACAGGTTTTGTGTATTTGTGTTTGACACGGCCACTTCAGATATGTCAGCAATGTTGTTGCTGTTGTTACAATTGTAATGCACTGCACAATGACATGTTTACGACATGGTAAAAATGTTTTGAATGTATTTGACCATAGGTCAATAACACTTGGAAGTTATTATTGTTATGGAGCTACTTGTTCTGCACTTGGGTTTGCTGCATTAAGACAGCGGTTCTCTGCTGCTGAAGTAGCTGTGGTACAGTACATGTTGCTTGTTCTACGGCTGTCTGGCATTCAGAAATGTTAAATGGAACAGTTTCCAATTATTACTTTTAATAAAGTATGAAGTAAACTTTAAACTTGTTTTGTATTCTGTGAAATGCAATTTTAAATGTTATTAACCTTAACTTGAAATATTAAGTTAACAACCCTAACTTACTTTTTTAAGTAAGTAAAAATCTTAGTTGGTATAACTCTAACTTTTAAGTTTTACTAATGCAGAAAAGTAAATTATCTGAACAAAAGATTATTAGTTGGCCAAACTGTTTGAAAACATAGACTTTTAAGTTGGCACAACTCTAACTTTCAAGTTTGTCAAAAAAAAAAAATGTAATTATACAAACAAAATAATATGAGTTGATGAAACTTTTTTTAAAACTCAACATTTTCTGTTGGGCTCAAAACTCAAAAATTGATTGCAGTAAGTTGCCTTGAAATTTTGAGTTTTCTCAACTTTTTCATTTTTACAGTGTTGGAGAAGACATCCTGATAGGTGATCACAAGGTCAGCCAGCCGCTGTTTCCAGTCATCGGACACTTCACAGCCTTCAAGATTGATATCTGCCAATCCACTGTCCTTAAGCCGCTGAAAGGGGGCAGAGGAGGTATCTGAGTTGGAGATAGGGTCAGCTGCCTGACCAGCCTCTGGCCTACTCACACCCTGGGAGATGGGAAGGTCCTCCACCGCAACACAAGGAAAGACATCTGCCACTCTTGCATTGCGGCGCAGTGTCACAGGTCTCTTAGTTGGGTTGAGGATCTTCATTGGGACCCAGCGATCTCCCCACATGGGTGCCACAACCCGTCCGACAATGATGTTTTTAGGGGCGGAACGGGAAGAGGTGGGCTCCACAATGATAGTGCTCCCAGGTGACACAGGAGCACTACTCGGCAACTTCCCCCACACCAGATACTCCTGCTGAGGTGCAAGGGTGACAGCCTGACGTAGCCTAACGGTGCCAACCTTGTCAGACAGTTCAGGACCAGACCAACGGTTGATGCAACTGAGCAACTGAAGAAACTGCTCACACTCGGGGCCTGAAGTGTTGGAGCAGATGAGCTCCCAATACTTCTCATCAGACTTCATCCTCTGTATCATGGGCCTGATAACATTCAAATTTATCAATCAATCAATCGAATTTTATTTGTATAGCCCAAAGTCGCAAAATACATTTTGCCTCGGAGGGCTTCACAATCTGTACAGGGAGTGACACCCTCTGTCCTTAGACCCTCGGTTCGAGTGAGGAAAAACTTGCCCACAAAAAACCCTTTTAACAGGGAAAAAAGTGGAAGAAACCTCAGGAAGAGCCACAGAGGAGGGATCCCTCTCCCAGGACGGACAGACGCGTAATAGATGTCACGTGTACAGTCAACAAGTCAACAGAAACATTTTGTATAATTACAATGAAAAATGACAATGGATTACAATGAATGATAAAATGATTACAGTAGCAGTGGAACCTGTGATAGAGATAGAGAGACACAGATGCACAGCAGCAGCAAATCATTAACTAAGTTACTATAAACTGAATGGAGATATAACGGTAACGTTAATGACAGTAATAATATATGTAGTGGACGTCATGCAGGACCACAGCAGCAGTCACGATCCACGAGAACCTGCTGGACGAGAGAGCACAGAAACTCCGGGGAAGAAGTTTAGTTAGTAAGATGCATTAATGTACATGTATGACAGACATGTATGTTTACAGATGGTGGTGGTGATGGTGAGAGAGAGAGGGAGAGAGAGAGAGAGAGAGAGAGAGAGAGAGAGGGTTTTCAGTAAAGGGAGATGTGACTGCATCTTCAACCAATACCATGCCTGGCTAGGCATAACCCTGAAAGGAGGAGTCCCCCGGCAGTATAGTCCTATAGCAGCATAACTAAGGGATGACCTGGGCCAGCCCTAACTATAAGCTCTATCAAAAAGGAAAGTCTTAAGTCTACTCTTAAAAGTGTTGACCGTGTCTGCCTCCCGAACCCAAAATGGTAGTTTGTTCCACAGAAGAGGAGCTTGATAGCTGAAAGCTCTGGCTCCCAATCTACTTTTGGAAACTATAGGAACTACAAGGAACCCAGCATTCTGAGAGCGCAGTGTTCTAGAGGGGTAGTAAGGTACTATGAGCTCTTTTAGATATGATGGTGCCTGACCATGAAGAGCTTTGTATGTAAGGAGAAGAATTTTAAATTCTATTCTAGATTTAACAGGTAGCCAATGCAAGGAAGCCAAAATGGGAGAGATGTGATCTCTGATCTTGGTTCCTGTCAGAACACGTGCAGCAGCATTCTGAATTAGCTGCAAAGTCCTCAGAGACTTATTGGAGCAGCCTGATAACAATGAGTTACAATAGTCCAGCCTAGAAGTAACAAATGCGTGGACTAGTTTTTCTGCATCTGCTTGAGATACAATGCGTCTGATTTTGGCAATGTTACGTAAATGGAAGAATGCAGTCCTTGAAATTTGTTTTATGTGGACATTAAAGGACAAATCCTAATCAAAAACAACTCCAAGATTCTTTACGGTGGAGCTGGAGGCCAGGGTGATCCCATCTAAGGTAACTAAGTCTCTAGAGAGAGAGTCTCTGATGTTTTTGGGTCCAATTACAAGAACTTCAGTTTTGTCTGAATTTAACATCAGAAAATTGAAGGTCTTTTTATATCTTTAAGGCATGCTTGGAGTTTAGTTAATTGATTGGTTTCATCAGGCTTGATCGATAAATATAATTGGGTGTCGTCGGCATAACAATGAAAATTAACGGAGTGATTCCTAATAATGTTCCCTAGAGGAAGCATATATAAACTGAATAGAAGTGGTCCGAGTACAGAACCTTGTGGGACTCCATGACAAACTTTGGTATGCATGGAGGATTCATCATTGACAAGAACAAACTGAGAACGATCTAAAAAATAAGACTTAAACCAGCTTAGGGAGGTTCCTTTGATGCCGATTTGATGTTCCAGTCTCTGTAAAAGAATTTGATGGTCAATGGTGTCAAATGCGGCACTAAGATCTAACAGGACAAGTACAGAGATGAGTCCTTTGTCTGATGCCATTAGGAGGTTGTTTGTAACTTTGACTAGTGCGGTCTCTGTGCTATGATGCACTCTACTCTCATTGCTTCCAATGATAAGCTCGTCCCTCTGCCCTGGAACAAGGAAAGTCGGCACAATGAATTTGGATCCATAAATCTCAACGCTGAGGTCGTAGATACATCTGGGTTGTGTCGTAAGGCCACCACAGCCAACAAGGACAACCTTCTCGGGCACAGGCTGAGGACTCGGGAGCACACCAGCGGCTTTAAGCTTGGACTCTGCCTCCACACTGAGCGTGCACGACATGCTCCCTGAATCAAGCATCCCTTTCAATGTAGACTGGCCCCCGATGGATACTGGAGCATAAAACAGGTCACTAGCTCCTGCCACTCTTTGTGACCCCACAACAATCACTGTTTTGTCATCAGGAAGATTACTGCAGCAGTCCACATAGGTTGACTGCAAATCCTGTTCTTCACTGAGGGTTTCACCAGCACTGCCCATGTTACCCCTCTCACTACATGGGCGGGCTAGTTTAAATCAGCATTGGAGGGAGAAGGGGGTGGCATGGCTGGGGAACGTGAGGCCTGCTGGCATTCATGTCTTATATGACCAGGACTGAAGCAGTTGAGGCACAATCTGTAAAGTCTACAGTGTGCATGGGTTGAGTGGTCCCTGGAACCACAAACTCTGCATGTAAAGGGCTCAGAACCCTGCTGGTGACGGGGCCGGCCAGCCTGACGGTGGGCTGGCTGACGGTTGACTGGCTGACGGTTCCCTGGACTTTGACTGGTTGCAAGGGAAGCGTTGCACAAGGACAGAACTTTGTCAAACATAGCCACGACCTGTTGGACACCAGGGTCTGTAGCTGGTGGCTTAGTGGCAGCAGGAGCTGGATCAGAGACTGCAGTAGGAGGTAGGGACAAGGAAGCAGGCTTGTGTGGGCCCACCAACACGTTGTCTGACCGAGGGTGACTGCAGGCCAGGGTAGAAGCAGGTAGAGAGGCATGAGGGGACTTTGGCTGGCATGCTACTGAGGCAGCTTGAGACACACCAGAATTGAAAGGTTCAAAGGAATCAGTCACGGGGCTCTGACTGTAAACTGACAAACCCACCGCGTGTCGGGACTGGGCTGCTGTCTTTCTCACAGTTCTCATGTGACTATCCAGACGCTCCTGAACCTCAGCCGTGGTCCACCGCTCAGGTGCCTTCAGCTGGAATGACATGGCAAGACTGGGGTCGGGACAGTGATTAATGAACATCATGACCACTTCAGCACTGGGGTCCTCTACAGACCTGCCTCGCCTCCGGAGGCAATCGTCAGCAGCATCGATGGACTTGTTAAGGCGAATCCAGTAGTCCATAGCACCCTCATCAGCATGGGGAATTGTGCTATAGAAGTCTTTCATGGGCAAGTTGGAGTATGACAGCTCACTAAAGTTACCTTTCAATATGTCAAACACAGCCGTGGGTAGGTCGGTCGCACTCAGTTCAGGGCGGCTGCGGAGTGATGTTATCTCCAATCTGTTTAGCCAAATCTGTAATCATATCCCCAAAAGCCTCAATAGAGGCAACTGACTGATCAACTGTGTAGTGGAGAACACTGGGGGACACAGACCTACCCCTGCCATAACACAGTGAAGAAATCTGCTGGCCCCTCCCCACCCCAAAGGTGACATCCCGCCCACGACCAGCCATAGTATAAACCTTAAAAGTATCCTCCCCGGACATTACAAAGGAAGAGCAATACTGGCAGAAACAGGAGAAAAAAAAACAATAATACCTTAAGCTGAAAACACACTATAAACAGCTATGTACAATTCAGCAGTATGAGCCTACTAGCATGGCATATTATAAACAAGGAGCATAAAAACCCCACAAGACAACTAAAATTATATGTGCATGACCACTTACATGAGATGACAGGGAAATGTTGCAACACTGATGTAAAACAAATAGGCCCACAGAATATTTGACCAATAAAGATTATTAATTAACCTGTCTTCATTAGGATCATTATGTCCTCTTATTCCCATATACAGTACAGTTTATTTTTCAAGACCAAAGTGTCTCTTCAATGCACTGGCTGGCCACAACAGATAAACCAGCATAAACCATAAAGAAATAAAATCAGGAGAGAAGATGTGAAAAAAAATATATATATATATGTATATACACTTTAAAACAGTGCATGAGCTTCTCTTTAACCCCTTAATCGCCCAACGCACCTCGCGCGCGCACTCGGGAGCGAGCGCAGAGCGGGGGGAGCAGGAGAGAGGAGTCCGGTGTCAGCAGGTGTACCCCGGGGATCAGACGAGCGCTGATCGGGGATGCAACGGGTCGTCACGGCACCAAGTGTAACCGGCTAGTTTCGGACGTTGTCTGCGTTGTGTTATGATGAAGAGGCCCACACCAGGATATCTTTGGAGGCGATCTCCGTTTATTCTGACGAAAGGGTTCAAACAACAACAAAATCCTCCCGTCAACCGTCATCAACCTGAGCTCCTACACAAATTAATACAGAAATATATTAGCGTACTACACAGTGAGTTTAAGCTAGCAAGTGAACTTTTTAATGGAGTTTAACAATGGCTAAAACCCGGACATCTCTGTGACCACAGTGTCGCTCACCTCTCCCAAGAAGTAACAGCAAAAGGGGAGAGGCAAAAGCATGAGGCACATTTATAGGAGGGACCCACGAATGTGAACGTCGGGGTACAGAAACTGAGTCTCAAACGTTCCACATATTAACTCAGGAGGCCGGACATGTCAGGTAATTAAACTATTAAAACAGATTTTGCATAATTATAATACTACATATTACTGTTATAACTGCTGTATAATTGACTCTGTTACATCTGTAAAAGGTGAGCTGTCAGAGACGAGGACTACAAACACAGGAGCATCACAAGCTGCCATTTTGTCACCTTTGTTCTTTTCTTTGTGAACCAGTGAGTTCAAATTTATTACACACGTTTACTGTAAATATTATACAGCATGTAAAGTAGTTCAAGTTTGCACAACCATAAACCTATACAGCAACAAGACTGGCTCCAGAAGAAGTGAGTCAGTCTCCATAAGTCCCCATGTTCAAATGTCCAACTTCACAGCAGAAATAAACATGTTTACAGCCTGGTACAAAAAACAGTTTTGGTCTCTATAGCTAATTTCCCCGTTCATGACAACTGTACTGAGGGTGAATTTATATACAACTTTGATTGACAGGTGGGTGTCGTCACAGGTGGCTTGTTTGAGCAACCAGGCTTCATTCAGCTCCACCTCTATAACCATTTTTAGATTAGTCGGGAGGCGGCGGAGGCAGGACCGCCAAGATGGAGACGAGCAGAGCGACCACACGGAGCTTCACAACGGCACTTTGTCACGACTACATCCATGTTTTATACAGTCTGTGGGGATCCATCTGTCTGTTCTTCTTCTTCACTGTCAGTCACCTTCAGTTCAAACTCAACTTTATTTGTCACTTTAACCACGAGAAAGCAGCTCAGTGAAATAAACAGGGTGAATGCTGGGAGTTCATTTAGAGCACATGTTCAATGAAAACATGAATACTTGCTGCAGCGTGTCGATGGTGTTTCACTACAAGTAGTACTGCAGTATCTCGTCATATCAGTTGTGTATGTTGTGAAGAAGGTATCACACAGCAGAGGCTCATTGGACTGAAGGTCAATATTAAAAAGTGTTCACATGTAGACTGTCGTCTGTAATTCAAATAAGAAACAGCAGGTGGAGACACACACCTAATACATAAATCCTCTTTATTGACTAATTTGATCTGAGAATTTTTATTTCGAACATGTAAAAGCCAACAACAAACAGTAAATAACAATAAGATAAAATAAAGTAAGGAAAAGAAATATAAAAACAGGTCAAACCACACGCAGCAACTCAATTGTTAATTTCTCTTAACCAGTGCAAATTAAATCATACACGTTCAAAAGGGAGTAGGAAGAAGTGTACACTTATATATTCCTACCCCTTCTCCTCTGCTTATTATATTATTATTATTACTACTATTACTGATATAATTTATGGACTGTCTTTATATATATCTTCTGTATATAAATGTCTACATACATATACAGAATTTCTCATTTCCACATATACATGCATACATACCTAATCTACATACCTAAGTGAACCATACATATTTGTGATCATCTTCATAAATCTGTGTTCAACAGTAACATTGTGTCTGAAAACCAAAAATAAACATCACTGTCCTTCCTCATTCTTATACCTCAGGAAAATATTGTTTTTGTATTTCTTCTTGAACTGAAGAATATTAGTACTCTGTTTAAGTTCAATGTCCAAATTATTCCACAGTTTAAGCCCACATATTGAAATGCACATTCCCTTCATGGTTTTTTAATTTAAGCTCTCCCCTTAAATTGTGACCACATTCCCTTTCACTAAACATTTTTTGTATGTTACCTGGAAGTAAATTATTTTTTGCTTTATACATTATTTGTGCTGTGTTTATATTCTACAAGATCCACCAACTTCAAGATATTACACTTTACAGATAATGTGTTGTGTGCTCGTGAAAACCAACTTTATTTACAATCCTCATGGCTCTTTTTTGCAGTACACATAACGGCTGTAGGTTGCTTTTGTACGTATTACCCCATACCTCCACACAATAACTGATATATGGCAGCACAAGCTGCTGTAAATCCTCCCCAGAACAAAATATGTTAGTATCATCTGCAAATAAAACAAATTTCAAAATTTCGCCTCAAAGCAGCACAAACTAAATGTTGTTTCTTCATTGAATCTCACATATGTACAAGAAAAGAATGAATCATGTCCTTATTGATTATGATCATACAAACTAAAGTCATCATGAGCAGTGATAGCCTCCATGGCTAAACAGACACAGGAAGGAGCGCCACCTAAAGAAACTCAAACATTTACACAACCACCAATGAGAAGAGGGCAAAGTACCGCCCACAGTGTTTGATTGACAGATGAAGAAATGCCACAACAATCAGCTGTCAGCAACAATGATGGAAACAAAACAAGTTGAAGACATAAAACACAGAATTTAACCCTTAAATGACTTCTGTCTATTTGACTTTACACAACTCAGCAGTGTCTCTATAATCTAAAGGAGCAAGTCCAGCATAGAGAGGCTGAGTGAACGTGGTCTGGACTCTGTGGAGGAGAGTCATGGTTTCAGAGACGCTGTAGAAGGACAGAATACCTGCACTGTAATCCAGGTACACTCCAACTCTGGAGGACCGAGGACCTGAGACGAGAGTTTTGACACTGTTGTACCAAAAGTAATAACTGTTTGTGTCACAATTTAACCTCCAAGATTTGTCATTTCGTCCAAATCTACATTCATCTGATCTCCCTGCTCTGCTGATCTTCTTGTATGTGACTGCTACACCAACTCCATAACCTCTCCACTCCACCTCCCAGTAACGACGTCCAGTCAGACTCTCTCTACTCAGGACCTGAGCCCATCCAGTGAATCTGTCTGGGTGACTAGAATAAGACTGTTCTTCATCCATTCTTGTCACTTTTCTGTTCCCCTCAGATAATAACAGCTCTGTGTTTGCTGTGTTTGGATCCAGTGTGAGTTCACGTGAATATTTTAAGAACTCAGCTCTGGTCTTGGGCTCTGGTTCTGGTCCTGACAGTGAAACATGGACTTCAGTCTCTATCAGTGAGATGTTTGTCCATTGGTCCCTCAGAGCGTCCTGTAGTTTATCTCTGAGCTCTGACACAGCAGCTGTCACATCCTCAAAGTACCTCAGAGGACGGATATTGATGCTGGATGAGTCTGTAGATTGGCTGAGTCGTGACAGTGAGGGGTAGTTGTGTAGAAACTGGTTGTGGTCCTCTGTGTGTGAGAGCTTCTTCAGATCAGCGTCTTTCCTCTTCAGCTCAGTGATCTCCTGCTCCAGCTTCTCCTGAAGCTCTTTGACTCGACTCACTTCAGTTTCCTGCTGGGATCTGACCTGCTGCTTCACATCAGACCTTCTTTTCTCCATGAGACGGATCAGCTCAGTGAAGATCTTCTCACTGTCCTCCACTGCTTTATCAGCAGAGCCATTGATAGCCTCCACCTCCTGTTGAAGCTCCTTCACATCTTTCTCTCTGTCCTGGATTCTCTGCTGGATGTTTTGTCGACTCACCTCGAGCTCTCTCTGCCTCTCAGTCCTTTCTGCTGCAGCTGAGACTATGTCGTGGCCTTTATGTTCCTCCACAGAGCAGAGATAACAGATACACTGCTGATCAGTACGGCAGAACATCTTCATCACCTCACCATGACGAGAGCAGATGTTCTCCTGGAGCTTCTTGGAGGGCTCCACCAGCTTGTGTTTCTCAAAGTAAGAGGCCAGACAGACCAGACAGACCAGACAGACCAGACAGGACTTCAGAGCTTTCAGTTTTCTCCCATTGAAGACATCACAGGCCACATCTTCAGGTCCAGCATAGCAGTGATCATCAGGAGCAGCTTGGAGTCCAGTCTTCTTCAGTTCCTCCACTAAAGCTGCTAACATGGTGTTTTTCATCAGGACAGGCCTCGGTATGAAGGTCTGCCTACACTGAGGGCAGCTGTGGATTCCCTTCTCATCCTCTCCATCCCAGAAGTTTTGAATACAGTTCATGCAGTAGCTGTGTCCACAGGAAGTAGTCACCGGATCCTTCAGTAGATCCAGACAGATCGGACAAGAGAAGGTTTCCCGGTCCAGTTTATTTCCTTGCTGTGCCATTTCTCCTCTCGGGGTCGACGACTGTCTGAGTTTCACTTCCTCATAGGTGAAACTAGTTTGAGCTCTGATCTAAACAACATGCGGCCTGTCAGCTGACACGTCACCACATGTTGGTTCCACCCATCTTCAAACTGTAGATCTGAGGGGGAGGGAACAAGGAAACACCTGAACAGAGTGGAGCTGGCTGTGTTTGAGAGCAGGAAGAAGATCTGTAGAGTTAATACACTTTGATAGCTGTGAAGAAAATAGTTCATGTTAAAGTTTCACCTGGAAATGAGTCCAAAAGAAACCAGAAGACTTTTCTAAAACACGGCTGATCTGAAGGTGAAATAAAGGTAAATCCTCCAGTCAGTGACAATCATCAGCCAAACAAGAACTAATAAAGGCGATCATTTCATCTTCTTTATCTTCAATGATGAAATCCTCGACTGTCTGTAAAAGGTGAGCTGTCAGAGACGAGGACTACAAACACAGGAGCATCACAAGCTGCCATTTTGTCACCTTTGTTCTTTTCTTTGTAAACCAGTGAGTTCAAATTTATTACACACGTTTACTGTAAATATTATAAAGTATGTAAAGTAGTTCAAGTTTGCACAACCATAAACCTATACAGCAACAAGACTGGCTCCAGAAGAAGTGAGTCAGTCTCCATAAGTCCCCATGTTCAAATGTCCAACTTCACAGCAGAAATAAACATGTTTACAGCCTGGTACAAAAAACAGTTTTGGTCTCTATAGCTAATTTCCCCGTTCATGACAACTGTACTGAGGGTGAATTTATATACAACTCACCTGTTCACATTATATTAAGGCTTAAAGTTATGCAGGTTTAAGAGCGTCAACGCTTCGATTGACAGGTGGGTGTCGTCACAGGTGGCTTGTTTGAGCAACCTGGCTTCATTCAGCTCCACCTCTATAAGCATTTTTAGATTAGTCGGGAGGCGGCGGAGGCAGGACCGCCAAGATGGGGACGACCAGAGCAACCACACGGAGCTTCACAACGGCACTTTGTCACGACTACATCCATGTTTTATACAGTCTGTGGGGATCCATCTGTCTGTTCTTCTTCTTCACTGTCAGTCACCTTCAGTTCAAACTCAACTTTATTTGTCACTTTAACCACGAGAAAGCAGCTCAGTGAAATAAACAGGGTGAATGCTGGGAGTTCATTTAGAGCACATGTTCAATGAAAACATGAATACTTGCTGCAGCGTGTCGATGGTGTTTCACTACAAGTAGTACTGCAGTATCTCGTCATATCAGTTGTGTATGTTGTGAAGAAGGTATCACACAGCAGAGGCTCATTGGACTGAAGGTCAATATTAAAAAGTGTTCACATGTAGACTGTCGTCTGTAATTCAAATAAGAAACAGCAGGTGGAGACACACACCTAATAAATAAATTCTCAATAACAACTCAATAACTTATTTATATCAAACCACTTTTTTAATTTTCTCATTTCCGATGTGATTTCGTCCAAAAGCTGCTGTAAATCCTCCCCAGAACAAAATATGTTAGTATCATCTGCAAAGAAAGCAAATTTCAAAATTTCGCCTCAAAGCAGCACAAACTAAATGTTGTTTCTTCATTGAATCTCACATATGTACAAGAAAAGAATGAATCATCTCCTTATTGATTATGATCATACAAACTAAAGTCATCATGAGCAGTGATAGCCTCCATGGCTAAACAGACACAGGAAGGAGCGCCACCTAAAGAAACTCAAACATTTACACAACCACCAATGAGAAGAGGGCAAAGTACCGCCCACAGTGTTTGATTGACAGGTGAAGAAATGCCACAACAATCAGCTGTCAGCAACAATGATGGAAACAAAACAAGTTGAAGACATAAAACACAGAATTTAACCCTTAAATGACTTCTGTCTATTTGACTTTACACAACTCAGCAGTGACTCCATAACCTGAAGGAATAAGTCCAGCATAGAGAGGCTGAGTGAACGTGGTCTGGACTCTGTGGAGGAGAGTCATGGTTTCAGAGACGCTGTAGAAGGACAGAATACCTGCACTGTGATCCAGGTACACTCCAACTCTGGAGGACCGAGGACCTGAGACGAGAGTTTGGACACTGTTGTAATAAAAGTTATAACTGTCTGTGTAACAATCTAATATCCAAGATTTGTCATTGAATCCAAATGCACATTCGTCTGAGCTCCCTGCTCTGCTGATATTCTTGTATGTGACTGCTACACCAACTCCATCTCCTCTCCACTCCACCTCCCAGTAACAACGTCCAGTCAGACTCTCTCTACTCAGGACCTGAGCCCATCCAGTGAATCTGTCTGGGTGACTAGAATAAGACTGTTGTTGACTCATTAATGTCACTTTTCTGTTCCCCTCAGATAATAACAGATATGTGTTTGCTGTATTTGGATCCACTGTGAGTTCACGTGAATATTTTAAGAACTCAGCTCTGGTCTTGGGCTCTGGTTCTGGTCCTGACAGTGAAACATGGACTTCAGTCTCTGTCAGTGAGATGTTTGTCCATTGGTCCCTCAGAACGTCCTGTAGTTTATCTCTGAGCTCTGACACAGCAGCTGTCACATCCTCAAAGTACCTCAGAGGACGGATATTGATGCTGGATGAGTCTGTAGATTGGCTGAGTCGTGACAGTGAGGGGTAGTTGTGTAGAAACTGGTTGTGGTCCTCTGTGTGTGAGAGCTTCTTCAGATCAGCGTCTTTCCTCTTCAGCTCAGTGATCTCCTGCTCCAGCTTCTCCTGAAGCTCTTTGACTCGACTCACTTCAGTTTCCTGCTGGGATCTGACCTGCTGCTTCACATCAGACCTTCTTTTCTCCATGAGACGGATCAGCTCAGTGAAGATCTTCTCACTGTCCTCCACTGCTTTATCAGCAGAGCCATTGATAGCCTCCACCTCCTGTTGAAGCTCCTTCACATCTTTCTCTCTGTCCTGGATTCTCTGCTGGATGTTTTGTCGACTCACCTCGAGCTCTCTCTGCCTCTCAGTCCTTTCTGCTGCAACTGAGACTATGTCGTGGCCTTTATGTTCCTCCACAGAGCAGAGATAACAGATACACTGCTGATCAGTACGGCAGAACATCTTCATCACCTCATCATGATGAGGGCAGATGTTCTCCTGGAGCTTCTTGGAGGGCTCCACCAGCTTGTGTTTTACAAATGCGTAGGCTTCAAAGTGAGACTGGAGGTGTTTCTCAAAGTAAGAGGCCAGACAGACCAGACAGAACAAACAGACCAGGCAGACCAGACAGGACTTCAGAGCTTTCAGTTTTCTCCCAGTGCAGACATCACAGGCCACATCTTCAGGTCCAGCATAGCAGTGATCATCAGGAGCAGCTTGGAGTCCAGTCTTCTTCAGTTCCTCCACTAAAGCTGCTAACATGGTGCTTTGCATCAGGACAGGCCTCGGTATGAAGGTCTGCCTACACTGAGGGCAGCTGTGGATTCTCTTCTCATCCTCATCATCCCAGAAGTTTTGAATACAGTTCATGCAGTAGCTGTGACCACAGGAAGTAGTCACCGGATCCTTCAGTAGATCCAGACAGATCGGACAAGAGAAGGTTTCCCGGTCCAGCTGAACTCCTTTCTGCGCCATTTCTCCTCTCTGTGATAGTGACTGTCTGAGTTTGACTTCCTCAGAAATGAAATTAGTCTGAGCTCTGATCTAAACAACATGCGGCCTGTCTGCTGACACGTGACCACATGTTGGTTCCACCCATCTTCAAACTGTAGATCTGAGGGGGAGGGAACAAGGAAACACCTGAACAGAGTGGAGCTGGCTGTGTTTGAGAGCAGGAAGAACGTAGTTCACGCTTATCAATTTTTTTCGAAGTTCACACTCTTTAAATAGTGTACTTTCCCGCCTGTGTTGTCATCAAGTTGTCGTGGCCGAGTGGTTAAGGCGATGGACTAGAAATCCATTGGGGTCTCCCCGCGCAGGTTCGAATCCTGCCGACAACGAATTTATTTATTTTTTCATATAAAAAAAAATCTTTATTGTACCTAGTTATACTATCGGTGGTTTACCTCCGTCTCTATTTAACTAACGTGTACGCGTGTACGTCGTATTATGTTAACATTTAGGGTAACAGTGGTGAGGAGCTACAGAATAAGCGAATGAAAGTACTTCCTTTCATATTTTCAAAATAATATTTTGTTTAGCATGAATAGGCACCACCATAATGTGAAATGTAGGAGAGGGAGACTTTAGTCACTGGGAAGAAATACTCTATTACAAGTCATTACTAAGAATGTACAAAAGTATCAACACATACTCAAAGTACTCATTTTGCAGAACGGCTAATTTTAGAATAATTTAAGTATTATATTATTGGATTACAATTCTTGATGCATTCAAATTTTAATTCATGAATTTATATATGTTTTACATAAATTACACCATATACTACTTTGTAGCTTGTAACTAGTAATGTAAAGTTATCAAATAAAGTTAGAGGTAGAGGTATGCAGTAGCAGAAAATGGATTTCTCGAGTAAAGTGCAAGTACTTAAGTATCATACTTAAGTAAAGTACTTGATGTACAGTCCAAGTCCAACTACTTTATACTGTATAGGCTTGGTTAGTAATTGGATTACATGTAATTTAAAATAGCTGTCCTTTTTAAAAAAAAAAGTTTTTATGTTTCTATCTGCTTTGTGTAGCAGAGCAGTTCTACAGGCAAGTTAGTGCATTCATTAGGCGGTTTCAGAGAGTTACAAGGGTCTGTAATCGCCATGAAAACAAATTGGCTACAGCAATTTATTGATATTAGAAAATGTAATTTTAACTTTGAATACTTCAGTACAAAGGATGTATTGAATATAGATTACTTACCATGTGCAATATTATCTATATCATGCCACTTTACCTTGCAATATTTTCTATCATGCCACTTTTACCTTCAGTACTTGTTTTGCACGTTGTCTGTTTATTGTTTTATTTATTGTGTAGGTTATAACAGTGTTTTCCAATCCTGGTCCTCGGGGACCACTGCCCTGCATGTTTTAGATGTTTCCTGCTCCAACACACCTGATTCAAATGAGTGGCTCGTTATCAGGCCACTGCAGAGCTTGATGACGAGCTGATTTGAATCAGGTGTGGTGGAGGACCAGGATTGGGAAACACTGGGTTATAAGATACTTCTGTCTGTTTGTTGTTGTTGCCCTTTCTACTTTAATTCTGTAGTGTATATTGCACTTTTTCTGCTGCTGTAACAAGTGAATTACCCTGTTGTGGGATAAATAAAGTATAATCTAATCTAATCTAATCTATACATGATATATGTGTACACATACAAATCACAAGTCAAATCAGCGCTAAATTTGGAAGGTATAAGTGGTAACATGAGAGTCGGTCTCTCAAATGATCCGACTCCCTAAAAAGAACCGAACTTCCCATCACTAATCCGTAGACAAACTGGGGAGGAATTCGTCAACAAGTTTTCGACATTTATTTTGAAGGTGCTGTCGCTCCGTTTCCGCTCTGCTGCTCTCCTGTTACTTAGCAACGACGAACGCTCTGTGCGCGTGAGCTAGCTGCTAGCTGCTGGGCTCGCCCGTCGATTAGCACCGAAGCTAGCCCGCGGAACCAGCTTTAAAAACATGGAGGACGACGACCTGGACGAGCTGCTGGACGAAGTTGAAAAAAAGTTTTGTAGCAACGTTTCTGTCGCGTCGTCAGCTCGCGTGGGCTCGAGCGCGGCTGGAAAATGCGGGAAAGACAACGCGGTGCAGAGAAAACACAGGTAAACAAGGCTAACTGTGCTAAGCTAACGTCAGCAGTGCAAAGGTGGCGTCCTGTGTCCATAACGTCTGATGAGCTGCGAGCTGCGACTTCAATGCTGCTACAAGCACAAGACTGACTGAAGTCAGCTCGGGTTCACATTAAACGTAACATTTATACGTATTCCGTCATTTTATACATGCCTCTAATGTGTCACATGTTTCATATTTACATTGGAATGATATGTGTATTCTCTGTTAAATCATGCAGCAGGAATTGTAGAAATAAGATCAGGATAAGTTCATCCAGCACACCTAAAAAAATGTAAATGTTTTCTTATTATTCAGATTCTTTACATTTAATTCCCCACGTTAGGCTCTAAATGTAAATGTAAATGCACATTAGGCTCTAACTGTAAATGTGAATGCACATTAGGTGGCCTGTCATTCTCTTACTAAACCAAACTTGTAAATATGGAGTCTAAAAAATAAATAATGTCCAGTATGTGTAAAGGTTGTCCAAACCTTTTTTAAGGAGGGCCAGACACTGCATGACTGGAAGATTTGTCTTTTTCTGGTTGACATAACGAAGCATTTAACTGCTGCTGTTATACATCTGTAGATGTGACACTAAATATGACTTTGTTAAAGAGAGTGAAACGTGTTCAACTTAAATGTTAACAGACTTTGCATTACTCATAAGTCATGTTTAAAATGAACATGAGGTTCAGATTTGTATCGACTTCATTCAGTTTAACGTGTTCATACAGTTTATTCTGTTATCTGACTCCAGATGTGAAAGAAAGAAGAACTGCTGTTTAGATTTGTTAGATTTGCCTGATTGGTTTAGATTTGGTGACATTGTCATTTAAAAAAAAAAAGATAATGTGACAATGAAAACAAAATTGTTAGAGAACATTTGTTTGTAACTTTTATTGGTAATTTTTTCATTGTTTAAATGTTGTATTGGCCCCCGGACATCTTCACATTGTCAAATCTGACCCTTTTAAGAAGGGTCAGATTTAAAAGAAGTTTGGACACCGCTGGTGTAAAGGTTTAAATGAATGACTTAATTAGTTGATGTTTGTCACTATTACTGGCATGATTGAAAATGTCGTTTCCTCTGATTTTAGTGCCACAAAACATAAAGAGCCGGTCAGCAGCGTCACTGAGGACGTCGACGCCTTTCTGGATGAATTACTGGAGGAAGACTGCAGCGATTCCCCTCAGCTAAAGGTGAACGTCTGCACTGCTACCAGCTTTTCTTATATATATATATATATATATATATATATATATATATATACATACATATATGAAATATTAGACAAAGCTGTAGTTCAGGCTTTACTGACAGCAGATTGTGCTGACAGTCTGTAATCGTCTCATTTCAGACTGAACAGTTTCCTAAAGGAACACGAGCGGAGAAGAAGCTGTCGTCTCAGTCAGGAGGGAGAAAGTAAGTCAGTTCCAAATGTTCACGTTGTTCTTCTCCTCTTTCATTTGAATCCTGTTTTTAACGCCTGCTGCGATCTGCACTGTTGCTCGTGCGTCCAGGTGCTGTCCTGTTTTCGTCGGCGGGAGCTCCGTCACAAACGGTGTTGGAACAGCCACATCCAAGAGGTGTGAAAAAATAATTTCATACTGTGAGTGTCTGTCACATCCGCCTGTTTTTTTTTGGTCTGTAATAATAATACAAAACTCTGATCTGATGACTCATCCCCCAACATACTTTTATTTGTTTAAATCAGTCGCACTTTTATGGTGGAAAATTGTTATTGCTTCAACAGGTCATGTGACCAGCTGAGATGTACGTCCTGTGACTTCCGGGTGCTGATGTTCGACGACTGTGAGTGGGACTTGTCCTGCGATTACCTGTTCTTCAGGTGAGTCTGCAGAAAACACAAACATGTGTTAAGACTCCACGCTGAGGATTTTAGAGGTGTTAATCTTCATGAATCAGTCAGGGGAGGGAAATTATGAAAGTGGCTGCTAGATGTTCACGCTCGATGTATCGACGTTTTAAAATCTTGTCTTAATTGAACACCGTGCTGTGTTCTGGCGTCTGAAAAGAGACTTCCTGGATCGTATTTTATTACTGTTATTATTTAACGTGGATCGTGATGCGTCTGTCTCACAGGGTTGTTTTTGCTGTTGCGGAAAGCCGTCTGTGACACGTCTATCACATCTTCGGCCTTTGTTTTCTTGGTGAGTCTTGGTTGATGTTTTTCAGTTTGGTCAGAAGGTGGCAGTGTCGCTTCTTACATCCAGTGAAAACGCTGCATCTAAAGCAGACAAGCGAGGAGATGTAGAAACATATTTACCGCACGCTGTTTGGATCATTTATGTGGTGAAAATGTCCAATTAGAGTTTATTAAAAAAAACAAACAGAAAAAACACTTAAAAGTTGTGATATTTTTATATTTTATTCACCCTTAGAACAATTCTGCATCTGCAGACCAGCAAACAAACAGACATTCTATTATTTTAGACACCTGAAACTAAACAAACAGTTTAAATATAAACTATACCAACTAAACTATTATTTAAGAGAGTGCAGGCGGTTTGTTATGTTGGACCGGGGAGTTTAAAAGTCTCTCAGTGTTGGCTCCACCTCAGAATAAATCTCCTGTAACTGTCACAGGGTAACTTTTATACTGAAGAAAACTTTTTTCGATCTATTTCTAAGTGGATTTATAGGCGTTTATTTATGACAGATGGAGATAATGATATCCTCTGAAAGTGTCCAAAAATATGTGATTTATGTCAGTGTGTGGAGATTTAACTGAGTTATGACTCAGCTATGTTGATGCAGGCTGCAGGCTGTGTGGCTCCTGATCTGTCTTAAAAATAAAGATCGACTTCTTAATACAACCCCGATCCAAATAAAGTTTGGACTCAGTGTGAGTAAATAAAAACAGAACGGAATGATTTGGAAATCCTTTTTCAACATATATTCAGTTGAATTCAGTCCAAAGATATTTAATGTTCAAACTGATAAACTTTATTGTTTTTTTTGCAGCGATTCGTCACCGTAAAGGTGTGACACGATCATGTTTACCTCTGTGTTACATCATCTTTTCCTTTAACAGCAGTCAGTAAGTGTTTGATAGAGTCGATCAACAGTCCGCCGGCTCCGTTGTTTTATTATTATTTTTTTGCGCTTCATAATGATTTCCACAGATTCCACAGATCAGGATGGGAGGCAGGTCTGGACTGCAGACAGGCCAGTCTAGCACCCGCTCTCTGTTTCTATGAAGCCACGTCGTCACAACACGTGTCGAATGTAGATTAAGAAAGGACGTCCTGGATGGCAGCACGTGTTGCACCTCTCAGCGTTAGATCACGGACAGTCAGTGTTGGTTTTGTGCCTTGTAGATTTCTCTGGATTCTCTGAATCTTTGAATAATATTCTGGATTGTAGATGGTGATGCTAAACTTGGTGAATGTCCTTCGCTATTTTGGATCTGTCGTGTTGTTGCTGATTGCAACCCTCTTTGGCTCACGGAAAACAAAGAAACTACAGCAGCTGTGAAAAACTAACTACGCAGGGAAATGATGTCAATGTGGAAGTGCCAAAAAACTGCAGTTCCTCTTGTCGTCCACTTGAGGCTGGCTCCAGAAGTGAGTCAGTCTCCATAAGTCCCCATGTTCAAATGTCCAACTTCACAGCAGAAATAAACATGTTTACAGCCTGGTACAAAAAACAGTTTTGGTCTCTATAGCTAATTTCCCCGTTCATGACAACTGTACTGAGGGTGAATTTATATACAACTCACCTGTTCAGATTATATTAAGGCTTAAAGTTATGCAGAATTAAGAGCGTGGACGCTTTGATTGACAGGTGGGTGTCGTCAAAGATGGCTTGTTTGAGCAACCAGGCGTCATCCAGCCCGCCTTGGGTCCACCGGTGAGCCACGTCTTTGCCAACACGGGTTGCTGTAGTTGTAAGGCGGTTCAACACTGTGAACTAACGTCGTCTGTAGATATAAAAGGTTCACTCTGATGTAACTAAAAACAATGATTCTTATTCCAGGTGAGTAATTTTAATGAAAACATGGTGGAGTATTATATTCTGTAAATGGAGCCTGCTAAATCAAAATTCACAGTTTCATCCTCATTTGAATTTGAATATCTTGAAATTGAACAACGTGCTATTCTAAAGAGTAAATGAGGTCCAGAGCTGCTGTCAGTTAGTCAGACATCATTACATTTTCAGCTCCATTCACTCAGCTGCCCCCACACAGTCGCTTTAATAAGCAGAGAGCAAACATAAAAGAATCGACTCGGGTAATGTCTGTCCTGCAGGAACTGACCTTTTCTCACAGACAGATGGTTGCTGGCTCTGATGCATGCTGTTAGCTGGGTGTGCGAACAAGCGCCGGTTTCCTATGAGCCAGCGTCCTCTGGCTTCATGACCGGAGTGCCTCAGCTGCTGAGGACCTGGTGTGCTTCAACCATCAACACCAAGAAGACCAAAGAGATCATCATGGTAAACCAATGGCGGCACAACAAAGCAGAGGTTGAGCTTGTCACCAATTTCAAGTTTCTGGGTATCCACATCTCCGAGGACCTTTCTGGACCTTGAACTCAATAGCTCTTCTTCTTGAGGAGACTCTGGATCTCAGATTCTTCTCTGCCGCTGCACCATCGAGAGCATTCTCACCAACTGCATCACCAACTGGTACGGAAACTGCTCTGCCTCAGACCGCGAAGCTTTGCAGAGGGTGGCGAGTGCATCACAGGTTCATCATCCCCGACCACCGAGTCTGTCCACAGACTGTCTGTCCTCCTTTCCTCTGGGAGGTGCTACAGGTCTCTCGCTCATGAACAGCTTTTCCCCATCAGCTGTCACCCTGCTAAGCTCTAGACTGCTTATCCGTGGTCGGGTCCTGGTGGCAGCAAGTTTAGCGCGGCGTTCCAGGCCTCCTTCTCTGCAGCAACACCTACCAGCTCCTCCTGGAGGATCCCGAGGCGTTCCCAGGCTAGATGGACTATGTAGAGTCTCCAGCAGAGTCTGGATCAGCCCCTCATTTCGGCCGCTTGTATCCACAATCTCGTTCTTTCTGTCACTACCCAAAGCTCAGGACTATAGGTGAGGGTTGGAACGAAGATGGATTGGAAAAATCGAGAGCACAGCAGTCTCGCCACGCCAACCCACTGGTCCATCTCACACTCACACATTTTCCCATGACTTGTGAACAAGACACCGAGATACTCCCTCGCTTGGGGCAGCAACTCGCGCCCAACCCGGAGGGAGCGTTCCACCGTTTTCCGGCAGAGAACCGCGGCGTCAGACTTGGAGGTGCTGATCTCATCCCAGCTTCTTCACACTCGTGCTGAAGGTCACAGTCCTGAGGTTCCCATAACATATTCATATTTATATTTGCAGTGTTATTTTATATCCCTGTACATGTGTACATTACTCTGCACTTCTGGTTGTCTCAGTTCTTTGTGCAATGCCAATAAAGTTGAATCTAATCTAATCAAAGCGTCTAAAAGAGCTGGAATCATGTTTTCACGGCGTGATGCGGTGTGATTGTTAGAAAAAGCAGTTCAGCGGATGACTAAAAATACATACAGAGACAGAACAGTAAACATGTGAACAGAAGGCAGTCTGTAACAGTCTTTTAGTGCCTGTACTCTCATCTCAGACACACCATCATAAAACCACTGACCGCTGACGTTTCAGCACTAAAGCAGCGATTTTTCTTCAAGGTGTGCAATTTACTTTTGCACTCAGGAACACTCAGGATGGCGAGTTTGTCCTTCAGACGTCAGCTAAGAACGTCAGCAAAAAAACAGAACAGAACTTCAGCTTTAATGTTGACATAAACGTTATTTTAATATTTTAATGTCCAGTTCTTCTCTTCTTTAACGACTCATCCTCCACTGAAGCATGTTTAGACGATGCTTCAGTTGCTGAGCTGTAATTCAGTTTCACGTGACCGATATGAACTCGTCAGGTTTGATTATTTTTGTCTATTGATTCAGCAGTTTTTTCATAATTTGTTCATTAAAGATGGTGATGTTTAACACTCCTCGTTACCGTCTCAGTCCTCTGAATATTCTCTCACAACCAGACTGTTTTTCTTCTCATGCTATTACTGAAGCTACCCACACGTTTGTTTTATTATTCAATGTTATATTTTAATTAAGAGGCTCACAGAGAGCATTAAAATTACTTCATATCATAAGTGAGTATGTGCATAGTGGTTGCATAAAAGCAATTATAAATTGAGTATGTGAATTTATAATTGTTATTGTAGGCGTGATGAGATTAATTAAAAGCTGCTCGGAGCTCAAGAAAGGAGTTTGTTTGTAGCAGCAGCAAGAACACACCTGAACCTGGACATAATCTCTGTGACGTCCCCGCAGACTGTCTAAGACCTGGACGTAGTCTCCGTGACGTCCCCGCAGACTGTCTAAAACCTGGACGTAGTCTCCGTGACGTCCACACAGACTGTCTAAAACCTGGACGTAGTCTCCGTGACGTCCCCGCAGACTGTCTAAAACCTGGACGTAGTCTCCGTGACGTCCCCGCAGACTGTCTAAAACCTGGACGTAGTCTCCGTGACGTCCCCGCAGACTGTCTAAAACCTGGACGTAGTCTCCGTGACGTCCCCGCAGACTGTCTAAAACCTGGACGTAGTCTCCGTGACGTCCCCGCAGACTGTCTAAAACCTGGACGTAGTCCAGTCATTCGCTCATTCGCTCAGTGGAAAAGTTATTAGGATTCAACTTTTTGGGTTTTGGGTGGAGACATTTAAAGACGTCACCATTTTTCTGACAAAACATTCACAATTTAATTGAGTACTCAATCTGTGGATTAATCAATGAGTTGATTGCACTAAAGTAAACTTTCACTACTTTCTGTGTGTCTGTGTAGGAACAACATGCCGGACCGTCAGAAGCTCAGAGCCAAGCTGAAGAAGAGGAGAGGTTTACGGGCGTACGCCTGCCAGTGCAGCTGGTTCTCCACGTTAGAGCCGACAGACCTCAGGGACCGACCTCAGCTCAGATGGGTCTGTGGCAAACACCAGGACTGAAGCAGAGACATCACGGACAGAGAAACTTCAGCTACGTCTCTCTGATTTCTGATACTTGACTTTAACACCCTCGCAAGAGACAACAGAAAGACTTGACATCCAACCTCAGACAGAAAAATCTGCACTGAAATGGATCTTTGAGTAGAAAACTCTGGCAGGGTGGCCACAGTGCTTACACTTCAGATTGATTGACCGTGGAAATGTGTTTGAAATGTAACTCCTCTACCAAACATCAGGATATCTGTGTCACTGAGGAATTAGCTATAAAAATAGCTCAGAGAAAGGCGGAATAATATTTCTATGATGTGGACTCAAACTCACTGTTTGATGAATCTTAATCCTGCAGTAAACTACGACGATTCACTCTTTTAGCTCTGTCTTTGGTCTCCACCAACTCCTGAGAAAATATCTGGTTCTTAAGCTGATAAAAAAAACAGCTCGCTTCATATTTTAACATATTTTGACGTATCGAATTGGAAAAGTTTAACGGCTAAATATCTTAATATTTGAGTGACGTTCCTCAGTGAACTGCAGCGACATGTTCGAGGTCTGCTGGAGTCCAGAGGGTTAAAAACACAGAAACACACAAATCAGCGACTCGGCCGGTCAGTGCAGATTGAATTTACTCCCGACTGTGCAATTTCAAACCCGTTTAAGTCTCTCCTACTATATTTGACACACCAACCAACCAGCCAGCGTTATCTATTGAAGGAAACAGTCCTGCTGTTAAACAGGATGTCAGCCACCTCGCCTCATCCTGTGACTGATGATTTGTTCAATTAACGTGACATAAAAGCTGTTTTCACGTCGTGATTGGACGAATCTGCCACGTTGATACTCAGTAGCGGCGTTCGTGGTGATGTCGGGTCACAGTTTAGTGTGATTAAATCTTTCTGTTTGTCTGCAAACACAAACGAAGCCGCTAGGAGGAACAGCAGCTGTGTAATTATTCACTAAGTGACCAGTGGGAGATTTTTCTGGGTCGACAACACGTTCAACACTGTTCACACAATGTTTTAATCCTCAAACAAAACTATTCCTGAATCCATGTCCATCCATGTCTTATCCGTGGTCGGGTCGTGGTGGCAGCAGGTTTAGCAGCAACTCATCCCAGCTCCTCCTGGAGGATCCCGAGGCGTTCCCAGGCTAGATGGACTATGTAGTCCCTCCAGCGGGTTCTCTGCCTGCCCCGGGATCTCCTCCCAGTTGGAGGTGTCCTGAACAGGCTGGCACCCTGATCAGATGTTGAACCACCTCAGCACGAAGGAGCAGCAGCTCTACTCCAAGCCCCTCACCCTATCTCTAAGGCTGGGCTCGGCCGCTTGTATCCGCGATCTCATTCTTTGGGTCACTACCCAAAGCTCATGACCATTGGGGAGGGTTGGAACGTAGATGGACTGGAAGGTCGAGAACTCTGCGTGGCCCGTCAGGAGGGTGTTACAGTAATCGAGTCGTGAGATGAACACAGCCTGTATCAGGAGCATGAAGCAGAGTGATGCATGTAGTTAAAAGTCTCGGTGATGCTCTCTCAACGTCTCATTAAATCAGATTACTTTGTCGGAGTCTAATTTACTGTGATTTCTGGTAGACGGCAGCAGAAAACTTCTTTTGCCTGTGTGCATGCAGTAAACATGAGGTATACTCAAACAAATACTGATAAAAACACGTCATCCTCTCACCACAGGCAGTGAAAAAACCATCCACACACTGAGTCCTGCTTTGTTTTTTGGCAGACATGAACCTGCTGGGATCCTATTGATGCTCAGCCGGGGAGAGCTCTGGCTCGTCTGATGGTGCGACAATTATCATCCGGGAGGAGAACGCTGGTTTTCCTGCTGCGAGCGTGAAACAACAGCAGACTGTCGGAGCTGTGCTCTCTGGTAAAGTCGTAAACACACTGTCATTTGGACGGTTGGGGGAGCGGTAGTGATTTATAACTTGTTGAATCTGGATTGATTATTGAGTCCGTCGCTGCAGAGGTCAGTTCAGTATTCAGCATCGATGCTGCTTATAATACACTGACACAAAAGGCTGGAAAACTGATGTTGACTCATGCTTTTTGTGCTAAAGTACAGAATGTACTCTGCTCAGATACACAGTACAGTTTGTTCTGAGAAGCTTTTAAGCAGCAGCGGTCGGTCTGTGCAGACACAGTAAGTACATCCTGACCTTTAATTTATCCACAATGAGGACAGGACACATGTATCTCTCCTCAAACCAACAATAGACGCTTCCTCATTCCTGACAATTTCAAGTTCATCTGGCTCAACTTTTACCGCAACTGCGGAGCCCAGTTACATTGCCCGCTCGTCCAGCTCCGGTTCTGGTACAACATCGGCTCCGCTCCTCATCAGCAAGTCAGGACCAGGACCAGAGTTTATCGAGACAAGACCAAGACTTTCTGTCTTTTAGTCTTTCGGCTCCAGTTCTGGTACAACACCGGC
Organism: Argyrosomus regius; assembly: GCA_946959425.1. Lineage (NCBI taxonomy): Eukaryota > Metazoa > Chordata > Actinopteri > Sciaenidae > Argyrosomus > Argyrosomus regius. The sequence goes on from OX336884.1 coordinate 30,641,202, forward strand.
TCAGCACCCCGTCAGCAGTCCCTGTAAACCTTCTCCTTCTCCTTCTCCTTCTCCTTCTCCTTCCCGGTGGTGC